>ML675630.1:1954750-2020010 GCA_007922155.1 Mesoclemmys tuberculata | reverse complement strand
AAACCAGAACATGGCCTCCCCCTTCCAATCATGTGTCTACATTCTCCACACCACTGCTGCTCAAGCTAAGCCTAGAACTAGATGAGCAGGGATGATGCAGACCAGAACTGACCACCAAATTTGGGGGGTTTGCCTGCTAATACGGATGGCTGTAACCTGGTGCCATTTTCACATCCCCCAAATAATTATGGGAAAGATCTGCTGAGGTGGATAGACTAATGCTAAACTCAAGCACTTCCCTGATGGATTCCCTGAGCCCCGTTATAAAGTTCTTACTCCATCTGAGCTTCCACACCATCACATGGTGGATGCAAAGTATTTTAACAGCATAAGCCCTTAAAATGATCAAATTGTTCTTTAATCATCTTTTTTATTTTGGCTGAGTTCAAGCTTTATTCAAAAACAGCAATTCAGTTTGGGAATCGTTCTGGTTTAAAAATGGGGAGAAAGCATTAATTAGATCTATTCTAACAGCATACGTTTAGAACATGAAAATTACTTGCTGCATTGTCATGGATCAGTGCTAAAAACAGTGACTGACATTAGTGAGTCACTGTCACCTCCAGGACAGCGACCGCAATGTGCTGCCACTGAAAAGGCTCACAAGCTTCTGCTAGTGCAGAGTTCAGCAACTCAGCACCTACTTAAGGAGATGGTCAACCATTGCACCTGTGCTTCGTGACATGCCCTCCATTTCTATTCAGGTCAGGTCTGCAAGTGAAGGATTTAGTCACAACGTTTAAAGGCTTCTCTACATTAGAAAAGTTGCCCTAGTTTAATTAGATACATTTTAAATCAGTTTAGTTAGACCCACGCCACTTTATAGACAAGCCCTAACCCTCAAGACTGTTAGAACTGCTGGGTTGCTATGCCGACAGTTCCTGAACTTCACTGTCTGACCAAGATCACAAGCAAAACAATCACAATGTAACATCCTCACGTGTGAACTCTTCTCTGGCTCTCACCAAAGCCTGTTTTTTGCAAGTTTCAGAGAATGTTACAAAGCATAGTTGTTTCTGCAGACTTTTGATTAAAATAATTAACCTGATCAGATAGTTAAACAGAAACGCTACAGCAATGGGCACTTTGTTAGTAATACATAAAATAAGATTAAAATTATCTCTTTGAGGTAGCGGGGGTTTGTTTTTTAAAGGAAATTACTTCAAAGCTGAAATTCAAATGAACAAGCCATGATGAAAGACTGGAATGAAAGCATAACAGAATTCCAACAGGTCTCAGAGGAATTAAATGTGTCTGCTAAAACACTGAGCATTGAGCTGTCACCCACGTTGGGTTTGAAGGTGACAGGATAGTGTGCTACAGAAATACACTTCCTCCAAGGATCTCAAAGTGCTTTACAAAACATTCAACTTCCCAACACACCTGCAAGGTAACCTTTATATTCATTGGGAGATGCAGTCTATATGCAACTTGCACCAGTTTAACTAAAAAGTATTTTTAAATCAATTTAGTTAAACCAATGCAAACCTATTAACATAAAGAGCTCATAGCTGTCACATCAGTTTAGGTAAACTCAGTAACGTACCAATTTTAGTTAAACCATTGCAAGTTCAGTGTATAGAACAACCCTAAGTGATTTACCCATGGCCATATAGCAACTCCATGTCAGTGATAGAAACAAAGCTGAAAAGCCCCATCTCCAGTTCCTGCTCTGCACACTAGACCAGCTGAAGTTGTCTTCCCATGTCAGAGGCTCCTTTTAAATAACATTACTCATCTGAATGCCAAACAACTACCAGATGTTTTACAGGAAAGAAGCTGGTACATTTCCCCATAAATACCCCAAAATTTCTGTATCTAGATGTGCCATGGAAAATGGGAGTGAGAAAGGTATATCCATTAACAAGTCTTCTTGACTAAAGCATACACTTATGCAAGGTTTTCATTGATGATCATTAGCACTGTAACAATACCTTTGTACAAAAGGTGTTAAACCACAGAAGTGTAGCAGGATTCTTCTTTAATATGCAAACAGACAGCAAAGATATAGGATAGACGTTTTAAAGTTCTCCCCGCTGTCAAGTAACTGGGTTTCAACTGACTAAAAATTCTGTTTCTATGAGTGGGGTTTTTTTGTTAGTTAATAAAGAGAAAATTTAGTTACAGGATAAAGGTCTCAATGCATCAGCATATGTTTGTTCCAAATGACAAACAATTTGAAGAACTAAAGCCTGGGAGAACAAATACATACGAGCTCAGTAGTTATACATTCTGAGCCTCCAACTACAAGATCATATCAGGTTACCTTATTCAGGGAGAAGCTTGCCACTGCTTGCTGACAAAAATATAACTGTACAGCTGTCATACTTGCTGGGAAGAAACTCAAATTCTGCCTATTCTCAACGCTTCAGGACTAGTAAACCTGAAAACACTAATTCCACAATTCTGCTATCACAATCATTTTGCCACTAGATTTATATCACTATTAGAATCCAGACCTAGCTACAACATGGTCTTACATGACAGCATAGATGGTTACCTTAACAAAACGTTACCAGTTCCCTTAATTTGATGGTAAGTGTAGTACAATCAGACCTTAAGTAAGCCTACATATCCCAGGACAGATTGTGTGCCAACATCAAGTATTAGTCTGTTGGTTACAGCCTCTATTTGAACACTTTTCATCCTCAACACTGTTACACGCTGTTTTGTACTCATGCAATAGACTAAGAGAAGTTAAAAATTTACCGGATGAACAGTCTCATATTGGTGTCAATATATAAGGATTCAGCAAACTGCAAGAACTGCAAGCATGATTGCACATGGGATAGACAAAACTGTCCATGACCACTGCAAGTTGTTGATCCTTGCTTTGCGCTGTTCACGTTTCTTGCATCAGATGTTGATGCATGTTGCCATTAACTAGTTTGTAGCAAGATGACAAATCTGCTGCCACCCTGCTGTTGTGGGCTATTGCTTCCTAGTTACTGGGATTGATCTGACATGGATTCAAGTTTGACTTCAGTGCATCTTCATACCATTTGTACTGACCACCAAGAGAGCAGGCGCCTTGCTTTAACTTACAATAAAACATGGCCTTGGGTATTCTCGAGTCAACCATATGAAAGTGCTCAGACCAACACAGCTGAGGTACTATAAGCATGCTTTCAATGCCGGACGTCTGACAATGAGTAAGGATTGCAGAACTAAATATTTTACCCCACTTGCCCTTGCAAACAGATTGAAGAAAGCAAATATGGAACTGATCAAGTTTCCTGATATGTCATCATAAGAACAGCCATATAGGGTCAGACCAAAGGTCCATCTAGCCCAGTATCCTGTCTTCCAACAGTGGCCAATGCCAGGTGCTTCAGCAGGAATGAATAGAACACGTAATCATCAAGTGATCTATCCTGTCGGCCATTACCAGGCTTTGGCAAACAGCAATCCCTGCCTATCCTGGTAATAGTCCTTGATGGACCTATCCTCCATGAACTTATTAGTTCTTTTTTGAACCCCGCTAGACTTTGGCCTCCACAACCATCTTGGGCAAGGAGTTCTAAAGGTACACTGTGCATTACGTGAAGAAATACCTCCTTTTGTTTGTTTTAAACCTGCTGCTTATTAATTTTATTTGGTGACCCCTAGTTTTTGTGTTGAGTAAATAAACTTTTTTATTGTCTCCACACCAGTGATGATTTTAGACATCTATCTCATCCACCGTCGTCTCATCCAAGCTGAAACGTCCCAGTCTTATTAATCTCTCCTCATAAAGCTTTTCCGTTCCCCTAATCATTTTAGTTGCCCTTTTCTGCATCTTTTCCAATTCCAATATATCTTTTTTGAGATGAGGCAACCAGATCTACAAGCAGTATTCAAGAGGTGGGCCTACCATGGATTTATAAAGAGGCGATAAGCTATTTTCTCTTATTTATCCCTTTCCTAATGATTTCCAACATCCTGTTAGCTTTATTGAGTGTGACTGCACATTGAGTGGATGTTTCCAGAGAACTATCCATGATGACGCCAAGATTTCTTTCTTGAGTGGTAACAGCTAACTTAGACTCCATCGTTTTATATGTATAGTTGGGATTATGTTTTTCAATGTGCATTACTTTGCATTTATCAGCATTGAATTTCCTCTGCCATTTTGTTGCTAAATCAGTCAATTTTGTGCGATCCCTTCATAAATCTTCACAATCTGCTTTGGACTTAACTATCTTGAGGAGTTTTGTATCATCTTTACCAAAAGCGCCTCTAGTTCCTAATAAATCTAAACCACTCCTCCCTACACCATCGTCTCATCTCAGCATTGAGATCCTGCAGTTCTGACAGTCTAATAGGCCCTGCGTGTGGAAATGGAAGTATTTCAGAGAACGCTTCCATGGAGGTCCTGGACTTCAATCTCTTACCTAGCAGCCTAAGTCTGGCCTCCAGGACCTCTCTCCTAACCACCCCTATGTCATTGGTACCTACGTGTACCACAACCACCAGTTCCTCCCCAGCACTACACATAAGTCTGTGTAGATCTCTCAAGAGATCCACAGCCTTTGCACCTTTGCAGTTCTTCCGGTCATCACAAACCCTGCTACATTTCTAGTGATTGAGTTCAACATTACTATTGCCTGTCTTTTCTTAAGAACTGGAGTTCCCTCTCCTAGAGAGGTATCCTCAGTGCGAGAGGACACCATAACATCTTCTGGAAGGAGGGTCCCAACTATGAGATCGTTTCCTTCAGCTCATTTTAAGTTCTCCTTCCCTGAGACTTTCATCCTCCAACAATACTGAAACTGTCATACTGCGGGTGGGTCCATTTTTCTGTGTCCTGGAAAGTCTCATCTATGTATCTTGGTCTCCCTTAGCTCCTCCAGTTCAGTCACACTCGTCTCCAGGGCCCGTATGCTGTCTCGGAGGGCGAGGAGCTCCTTGCACCGAATGCACACACATGCCAACCACTTAAAGGGCAGGTGATCACACATGTTGCATTCAGCACAATGAACTAGATAGCCCTCACTCTGTTGCTGGATTTCTGCATTACAGCTGCAGCTCTTTCTTGTATAGTTTATTTTATTTTAGATGGGGGGGGAAGGGTCCTTAGATGACAGAATATTAATTAAGTGTATTTACCCTACCCCTCTTCTACTGGAAGTAACAGCAAGCTTTTACAGCTCACATTCGCAACTCTATGGTGACCGATCACACTGCCCTATAATGCATAGTTCTGACCAATCCTGGTATTGAAATTACCCAGGATGATCAATTTATCATTACATGGAACTGACCTGATGAAGCTATCAAGGGTATTGAAGAAGCCCTCCTTATTCTCATCTGGATGGATCACTCTCAGTGCACGTAGTGCTGATGACAGAAGCATAATTAACACCCTTCAGCAATGACTCAAGTTTATGGGCAATCATAAAGCAGATGGCAAACCCCATCATGTTCATACTGACTGCCCAATTCAAAAAAAAGGTATAACCAGCACTCACTTATTCTAGCTGCGACTCACTGAGTGCAACAACACCTATACTGAAAAGTTCCAGAGGGGTAGCCATGTCACACTGTATACAGCAAAAACAACGAGAGTCCTGTAGCACCTTAAAGACTAAAATTTCTGCAGGCATAAACTTTCGTGGGCTGCAACCCACTTCGTCAGATGCAACCTATACCTATATTGTCCCATGCCAATGCTTTATAGAGTATAAAGGTTCTAACCTTTAGGTCCATTGCCTATCAAAGAGTGTATGAACTTTCCAGATTGCAAAATTTACAATGGATTGGGAAACTCCACCTGCAGGAACCATGCTGAAAAGCTTAACCAGTCCTGCCACAATGCTACTTAATGTTTGAAAGCTGTCATATGAACAGAGCCCACACGTGAGGTCATTGCACTAGAAATAAAGCACCAAAATACCTTGTACAAGAATCCCCTCAGGCTTTGTCCCTAAAATTTGTTAAGGCATAGCTGCTTGAAGAATTTTGTAGGAGCTAGCCTACTAGAAAGCATGCTCAGGAGAGTCAGGTTCCAGGCTTTGGTCAGCAGAGCTCATATTACTCATCAGCAACATTGTCCATCACCAAAGGGACACATGGCCAGCCCTGTCCTACCATAAAAAAATGGCAACTCAGAGAAGGGCAGGGAAGAGAAAAAACAAGAAATACATTTTATATGGTTTAATACTTCAGCTTCACAAAGCTTTAGAGACTAACTCTCAACATCACTCCAAGGTAACAGTTTCAATTACAACAATAAAAAGAAAAAGAAGATGAGCCATGCCGCACCACAAGTCGTCTCCATCTGAAGTAAGGGAACTGTAGAGGCAACAGACTCTCCATAATCTAGCACAGCCAAGGCTGACTGGAAAACCAGCTTCCTATGGATGTTTTAAGAACCCCCACACATTCATACTGTCAGTCCTTCACCCTCTAGCCAAGGCTGGCTGGAAATCCAGCTTCCTACACATGTTTTAAGAACCCCTCTCCCCCTTCTTCTTCCTCTATGCTCTCAGCCTGAAAAACTCCCCACTCCACTCCACTGAGTGCAGATTACTTTGGACAGTTTAAATTTTAAGACTTGGGTTGCAGCTGGTTTTAAATGCATTGTTGTAAAATGTTCTCAGGAGGCTGCATTAAGGACGCTACCCAAATAAAGCATTGTGTGATTTATCTTCTCTATCACCCACAATGATTCCACCATCACACTTTTACTACTATAGCCCAAGAAGGGGGAAAGGATTTGGAAGTCCCCCCGCCCCATAGATATTTAATGAATTTTAAAGTCATGTACCTCAATATTTAATTTGTTTTTAAGTCGGATAGCAAGATTTTCAAAATCAACTAGGGGATTTAGCCACACTCAGATGAAGAGGAATTGTGGCAAAATCATCTCCAGCTTTGAAAATTACAACTCCTGTAACTAAAAAAAATTATGCCATAGCTAAGGATTTTATTAAAACAAAGCAAGGCCAGTAATTTAGATGAACACCACAGAATATTAGGCTTTACTTAAGCTTTACTTACCTTAAGAGTGTCACAACATGGGATAAATCCTGATCCCAGTTATAAGCTTTTCCAGACTGCTTACCAATTTTCAGCATGGAGTATTTTAGTCAAACTACAGAGTCTCTGAAAAGAGACTTAAGTATTGCTGTTCTTGGTGTGTCACTATAAGAGGAAATCTCAATTCTCCAATAAAAGGAGAAAAATTAATATCCCCTTTATGAGGAACTTCAGATTTTCTGAACAAATTCTCTGAATTAAGAGTAAGTATGAGAAAGAAAATTGCTGAAAGTTGTGACAGTGGAAGTTAAACAAACATTATCCTTATAAAGCTAATCCTTATCTATGAAGTAGATATATATGAAGTAGTAGGCTGTAGAGCGATCATTATGTAATCTGGACAACTGGAAGAGCCACTGGTGCCTAGGGCTTGGAAAACACAGAAAATGTTAACATTTTTTCCCCACGTTTTATTGAAGGAAATTTAATGTACAAAATATTTCCAGATGCATGTGATTTTAATCCTCCTCTTCCTCCTCTTCTTCATCCTGGTTAATCTGGAAGTATCGCAATTCATAGCTTTCCTTGCTATTGGCAACTACACGCAGCCAGTCACGCAAGTTGTTTTTCTTCAGATATTTCTTAGTAAGGTACTTCAGGTACCTGTGGAAAGATATATCCAATATATCAGCCAATAATTGAACTGAAGGTTGTATGAAGATTATGCATTTACATTACGTGTTCTTGAAATTTTATATGCTATGTAATTTAATTTTCCTACCTTGCATTATTTAATAGTGCCTTTCATTTCACTTCTGATGACAAAAAATATAGGAATTTGCCTTACATTTTCATGTCACACTTTATAAGAAAATTACAATAAGATTGACTATAATGATGTAGATTGTAACATGCTTTTTTACTTTTTTAGAAACAAAAAGAAAACGTGTAGGTTGTAAGTGTGTTTGCATTTTCTTGTTTGCAACATTTGCCTAATAGCAGCATTTAATATTCTTTTCTGAAGACACTCCCCTGGGGGACCCTACCACTAACACCTTAAAAGGACAAATTGTCTCTTCTATTAATGTTTTGACAAGCAGTTTTAAAAACAATTTTTCTTAAGAAAAAGAATCGTCACCTTTGTGAGAAATTACTTTCTGCAAGGCAAGCCAAAAGTATGATATCACTGCAGAAGTGACTACAGCTTATATTACAGCACAGCACTGAAAAAGTAAAGCAATACACTATGGAGTTACGCTGTGCCATGGCACCAAACCAGTAAAAACCAAACACCTTTTAGAAGAGGGCACCCACAAGACAGGGAATGTTCTCTCATTGCAAAAGGAAAGTACATTTAACCATCCATTCCACCGTAGTGTAGATACCATGAGCCAGCTTCTACTGGCCTTATTTGAGCAAAACTCCCATTGGAATTACTGAAGTAGGGACTGTAGAATAACATGCATTAAAAGCAGGATTCTTGGAATAAGACACTATGAATCACAGAATAAATCTTATGTAATAATTATGTCACACAATGCAGAAAGACAAGTAGTTCTCTTCCTCCCTCAAAGCCAAAGAGGTCCACACTGCCAAGAAACAGTAAGAGGAAAAAAAGGTACTAAGTTAAATTTCTGTGGTATCAAAGTTTAACAAGAGCAGGTGCAAACCTCTCATCAGAGTAATGGACCAACTGACATATTTCAATTCTTTACTAAGTCACTATTGAAGCAGTGCTCAGAACATGCTAGGTGCTGTGTTAACATGCAGGAGACACTTCCCACCTTGAAGAGTTTACAATTTTAAAAGAACACCACACAAAAAGGGTAGGGGAAAAGTAGGCAATATACATGCAAAATAGTCAGATGTGTGTAAACACAATTTATAGATAAAAACATGAAACTAAGTCTCCATCTTCCCATCAGCCTAATCCTTGCTAATTTTTGAAAAGCAAATGCATTTTTACCTTGTAAGTGGGTCTAGAGATGTGAGTCTTTAGAAGGGATTTGACCGAGACAAGAATATAGGCTTGGCAACCAGAATGACAGGGGATTCCAGGCATAAGGGGACAGTATGGAAAAAGGCATAAAGACGACTTGACAAAAGACAACAGGGGAAATCAAGGTTAGCACTGGTGGCAGATGGGAATAAAAGAACAAGAAAGTAGACAAGGTCAGTGGTGTAGGCAGGAACTGCTCAGTGTAAGGCCTTGAAGAGACAACTATTGTATGAAAAATACATTGGCAGAAGCTGAACTGCTAAAAGTGAATGATCTGAAGTACTTTACTGTCAGACAAAACATGTAAATGCATTTCTGATTTACTGGTAGTTTATACATTTTCTCCAAAAGTATTTCATTACACAATTTACATAAAAATGGACAGGCAGGGTCAGACTGGCAGGGTCCACCTAGCCCAGTATCCTGTCTGCCAACAGGTGCTTCAGAGGGAATGAAGAGAACAGGTAATCATCAAATGATCCAAACTGTCGGCCACTCCCAGACTCTGGCAAACAACATTGTCTGCCTATCCTGGCTAATAGCCACTGGTGGACTCCATGAACATATCTAGTTATTTTTTTAACCCAGTTAAAGTCTTGGCCTTCACAACAGCCTTCGGCAAGGAGTTCCACAGGCTGACTGTGTGTTGAGTGAAGAAATACTGCCTTTTGTTCATTGTAAGCCTGCTGCCTATTAATTTAATTTGGTGACTCCTAGTTTGTGTGTCATTGTTTTCTTTCTCCACACCAATCATGATTTTATAAACATCTATCATATCCATATTTAGTTGGAACTTTTCCAAGGTGAGAAGTCCCAGTCTTATTAATCTCTCCTCCTATGGAAGGTTTTCCATTCCCCTAATCATTTTACTCGCCCTTTTCTATATCTTTTCTAATTCCAATATATCTTTTTTGAGATGGGGCAACCAAATCTGCAGGTAGTATTCAAGATGTGAGCCTACCATAAATTTATAAAGAGGCAATACAATATTTTCTGTCTTCTATTTATCCCTTTCCTAACGATTCCCAACAATGGTAGCTTTTTTGAGTGTTGCTGCACATTGAATGGATGTTTTCAGAGCACTATCCACAATGACTCCATGATCTTTCTTCAGTGGTAACTGCTCATTTTGACCCCACCACTTTATACGTATAGTTGGGATTATGTTCTCCAATGTGCATTACTTTGCGTTTATTGACACTGAAATTCATCTGCCATTTTGTTGCCCAGCCACCTAAGTTTGTGAGATCCCTTTGTAACTCTTCCGTCTGCTTTGAACTTAACTACCTTGAGCAGTTTTGTATCATCTGCAAATTTTGCCACCTCACTGTTTACCCCTTTTCCAAGATCATTTATAAATATGTTGAACAGTACTGGTCCCAATACAGACCCAGAGGGGATACCACTCCTTACCTCTCTTCATTCTGAAAACTGGCCATTTATTTCGACCCTATGTTTCCTCTCTTAATAAGTTACTGATCCAAGAGAGGACCTTTCCTCTTATCCCATGACTGTTTACTTTGCTTAAGAGTCTTTGGTAAGGGACTTGTCAAACACTTTCTGAAAATTTAAGTACATTATAGCCACTGTATCAACCATGTCCACATGCTTATTGACCCCCTCAAAGAATTCTAGTAGATGGGAAGTCATGCCTCACCATTTACAAAACAACGTTGACTTCTCCAACAAATCATATTAATCTGTGTGTCTGATAATTTTCTTCTTTATTATAGTTTGAACCAATTTGCCTGCTACTGAAGTTAGGTTTATCAGCCTGTAATTGCAGAGATCCCCTCTTGTGCCTTTTTAAGAAAAATGGCCTCACATTAGCTATCCTCCAGTCATCCGGTTCAGAAGATGATAGGTTACACACCACAGTTAATAGTTCTGCAATTCCATATTTGAGTTCCTTCAGAACTCTTGGGTGGATACCATCTGGTCCTGGTGACTTACTGCTGTTTAATTTATCAGTTTGTTCCAAAACCTTCTTTAATGACACTTCAATCTGGGACAGTTGCTCAGATTTGTCACCTAAAAAGAATGGCTCTGGTTTGGGAATCTCCCTCACTTCCTCAGCCATGAAGATGGATGCAAAGAACCCATTTAGTTTCTCCACAATCTCCTTATCTTCCTTGAGTGCTCCTTTAACATTTGTATTATCCAAGGGCCCCACCGGTTGTTTAGCAGGCTTCCTGCTTTTGATGTTCTTCAAATTTTTGTTATTTGGTTATCTGTTCTTAATTCTTTTTTGGCCTTCCTAATAATATTTGTACACTTTATTTGCCAGAGTTTATGTTTTCCTCAATAGGATTTAAACTTTCATTTTTAAAGGATGCCTTTTTGCCTCTGCTTTTTACTTTGTGGTCTAGCCATGGAGGCACTTCATAATTTATTTCATTTCTAAACCATCCTTTAAAACAAAGGGATTCATTTTATGTATTTTCCACTTCAACAGTCAAAAAAACCTCTCTCAACAGCCTAGCCAGCTATTTAGAAAATTAGCCCCAAATAATCAGATGTCAGTTTCTATTTCAGAATGCAGATCTCCATTTAAATATTAGTACTAAATACTAAATTTAATCATGCTAAATGTAAATTGGTCATCTGCTTATCACTAATTTCTGAAGACAGCATATGAAGATTAAAACATTAGCACCTACGCAAGTAATGACAATACTAAGAAAACCAGGTTGGGAGGGAATTAAAATTTGCACACAGTCCTTACTAAATAAACTCAACTTCAGGCTTTTTAAAAAAACAAACAAAAAAAACCAGTTTAAAAATTCACATTAGAAGTACCTACTGTATCCTGGTATGAACTGACTAAACTAGTGTGCCAACCAGAGAAAAGTCAAGGACTGAAGTATCAGTAGGGTTAAAAAAGGTTAATGCACAAACCATCCTTTACAGATGGTATATGACGACTCAAATAAATGAAACAAAATCTACTAAATCAAACTTTTCACCAGCTGGTTACAAAGAAGCAGAGACACTTGGCACATAGCAAGTGATCAAAGTGCTTTTAAAAGGCCACTTTTGCAAGGAATTTTATTAAAAACTCGACCTATGCATCCTTTTTGCTTGTTTTTAATTCTGCTTTTATTTTAGCCATAGAAATATCAGTAATCTCAATTTTGACCTTCCCTGTTCATTCTGGAGGATCTAATAGATAACTATGTATATACTAAGCATCCACTCACTAACTGAAAGGATGAGCAAGGCAAACCTGGAACAAAGGCTTCCTTTCACCAAAATGTTACTCACTCATGTTAACCAGGCATTAAAAAGAGACAAACTAGTAACTAATAATTCCTTCCTTTCAATTGTTCTACTTTTACTATCTGGACATCTGTGATATCATCACTCCATTAGTTCTCCGGTTATCAGAAAGGCTTCCAAGGCAGACAAGACTTAAATTTCTAATGTAAAAGGCAAGCAAGAAAAAAAAAAAAGACCCTTAACATACCTTGAAAGTCTCTGAAAGGTATCACTTAGAAGCCAAAAGGGAATAAGCCCTTTTTCTCTTATTTTACAGGTCACTTTTATGATGTGAAATGGCTGGAAACTGGGCAAAGTATTTGCATTTTATAGTAAGTGCAGGATTGCTGACATTTCCAAAGATGGCCTATTATTTCAGTAAAAGGCATTACCCAACAATTAAATTATAGTACGTTAAATGTATCTACCAAATATTTCCTTTAACTCCTATGTCCTGGCAGTTACTCACCACCTGCCGAAGGATTTTACTTCAAACATCTGCAAACCATTTTAAATGTCAAACACTTAATTGCCCATAAACAATCTCTTTTCTTCATTTTGATAAGTAAACCATTTTTAAAAAGATAGCCAACTAGCTTGTATGGATGGAGATGAGGCAATGGGCCACCTAATCAAGAGCATTCATAGGGATAACTGAACTAAATACTCTAGTGAGGAAAGCACTAATTTGTCATTATTTCTACCTACTGACACTCAAGAAGTTTATATCAAGTGAAATCTTAGCTCCACTTGTTAACAGTAAAATTCCTTTTGACGTCAATGGAGTGAAGATTTCACTCTAAGTGCTCACTGCTCTGGCATGCAGCATGTTGTGCCCCACCTAGTTACCACATCCCACCCCAAAAGGGGCTGCACTGCAGTGGGTCTGTATGGACAGTTGAGCACTTTCTGCTCCGTTGGGTTGAAATACCCTGTAGAAATGTAAATACTACTACTCTGATATATTGGTTACTAGCATTTTTGATAGCTACCATGTCTGTTGCTGCATAAAACTCAGCAGAAATTTAACACTGTCAAAACACTTACATGATTAATCTAGAACTGACAATTAAAGCTGTTCAGTGAGTCACGCTGTTTGTGAATGGCTACTGTGTCCTTTTCAAACATGGTTACTGCCAAACAAGTCCTTCTAAAAGGTATATTCCATTTTAATCTCACTTATTTTGTACCATTTACAAGTCAAAACAAGATTATACAGCCAAGTAGCTAAACAGAACCAAATTCAGCTGGATCTTGATGTTAGTCCCTTGCTTCCAGAAATGCTATTAGATTCTAGAAGAATGTTAACTGATACAGGATATAAGGAGACAGAAGAGGAGCACATTAGATTATTAGAAATGGTTCCAGTGAGTGTATTTTTACTCATGCTTGCTTTGTTATATGTGTATACAGAGATTAAAATGCATTTAATAAAGTCACCAAAACCACACTGTGGTAGTGTAAAGATTCTGACTCTAACACAGTGTTACCATTTTACAAATAGAGAGAGCTATTAATATTTGCCTCCGATATTACATGGCAAACATCTGAAAACCTGTTAACTTCCTAAATACATTATAAAAAATGAAATAGTTCCACTGAATAATTAGCTAATGTTTATATCTTGTAATAATTTGTTTTGACCTTTACATGCTTAAAAATAATTTTTAGGAGGCAGTGTAAATGTGTGGTAGGAGGCTGAAATCCAGTAGGATGATTAGGTATTGGAAGATTCTGTAGTAGTGGGAATCATCTGGATTGTTCTCGTTTCTAGACTTAACGTTTGAGATATTTTAGGAAGTTGTAGAACTGTTGTAAAAAAGTAATTTTTGCTGGGCGTCAGTTGGACTCCACTGAAACATCTTCTACCGCAAAATTCTAATGGAGTTTCTTTGTTTAGGAACAGAAATGCAGTCACTGTGTGTAACCATGTGTGCAGTTCACCAACAGAACTGAAAGCTATTTGCCAAATCCTTTCCAAGACAGACCTTCTTGACCTGTTTTCATCTTGTAGCAATACGACATATCTTCTAATGCATTAGTATTTAACGGCAGAGATTCTGAGGACGCAGAGGATCAGAGTAAGGCATTAAAAGAGAAAGTATTAGTACAGAAGAAAACTGTTGTGAATGTGATGCTTGTCAATTAAGAGAGTGACCTGCCTCCTGGTGACAAACTCAAGAGATCTAATCAAAGTGAGAGAGAACTCTGCTAGCGGTGTAACTGGTTCAAATTGCCATGGTATCTTTTAAATTGTCTAGAAGACCAAACCAGGAATTCTAAAGTTTCCCTACAGTAAATTTAGCAAAAGGTACAGAATGACAATGGTGAACCGTGAAGTCCTCTATATATTGAAGCCTGTTCACTTATCCACAGAATAGGTACTGCATAGACAGCAGCCATGTAAACACCTTCACACTATCCTCACCGCTAACACAACTCAAGCCTGATCTAGAGGGCAAGAAGTTCAAACTCCACAGCCCCTTTCCTGGCACTGCCAAAAGGCGGCCAAACAGCGTCAATGGTGACTGATTTTTGTTATACCAACATCAGTCCATTAGAATCGGGACCGTGACATCATACACATCACTGAAATTTACCATCCAATGGCATTACTAGCCTGAGATTGATAGCATCCTGCTCCCTAACCCCTTTAGCTACACAGTCCCTTTATATTTTATTCCAACAAATGTACAATGCCTCCTCTCCCTTACCTTTTGGAAAATGGAACCTCTGAAGTTACAGTAATTTTGCTCTTGCTTCTCTCAATGGTCACCACACCTCCACCCAGATTACCAGCTTTTCCATTCACTTTGATTCGTTCCTGCAAGAACTGCTCCTGCAAAAAAAGAGCAAGATTTATTAGTCAGAGCTGTTGCTATAAAGTCTCTCTGCCTTGAAGGCAAAAGGTCTCCACTAACTTCCTAACATCCAAAACATTATAAACAAGATTGAAGAGCATTTTTTCCAAATGTAGTTGACTTTAACCAAAAACCAGACAAGTTTTAAAGCGTCTTCCTCACACATCAAACATTGAAAGCAAATGATTGTTTTATTCCTTGCACAAACTTAGGCCCTGATCCTACAAAGATTTACATGATTAATCCTACTGCCTTAAACAGGACTACTCAGGTACCTAAAGTAAAGCATATACACAAATCATTGCAGAATCAAGGTTGTAGTGAGCAACATCCATCAAGCCCATTGAAGCCCGGACATATTCACCAGTCTTAGGCATTATTAGTCTTTCTGGATATATGAAAAAAATAAGGTTTTAAGGATTCGAGTTCCTACAAAGCTTTAAATCACAGGACAGAGGAGACTTACTGTATCTTTATAAAACTTATTTTCCTCATTTCACATCTCATATTCAGTGATAAAGAACTTATAAAAGGGCTTCTAAGAGATAAGAATCCACCTGAAGCATCCCAGATACATGTTTCAGCAAGCCCATTTCCTGTTGCCTTTGAAATCCCTTATGCCAATATGCAAGCATCAAAGAAAATATAGTCGTGGCCATATTCTTGGCAAAGTGTAGCCAGTTGGAGGCTTCACAGACAACAGCACAATAATGATCAGGAAGAAACTAGAAGATATCTGAGTTACAAAGTGAAACTCTAGTATTCTACCAGGATTTCAAAGAAATATGAAGTCTGATTGCCATCAGTATTCTATTATAATCCTGATATGATGATCAGATGAGCTAGCTGAATCAACAACATTCAAACTACAGTTCTGATAAAGGACTTAAAGAAATTAAATAGGCCCCGTGTTGCAACCAAAATACTTTGTTCCACCCAATCACTTCCACCATCTCATAGCATTTTATTTTTGATCTATGAAATGGGTGTAGTATTAAAAGAGTACTCAAATTTGAAGTCTTGAATAAAGTCTCACTGAAATCATTGGAAGATTTGCCATGAAAAACAACCCCACATATTCAACGCTACTTTTTTTAAAAAAAAAATTTCAGGACTGTTGAAAAACTCCACAGTATTTCCAAGGAATTTCAGGGTTACAAACAATTCTAGTATTTGTCCAAAATTATCACCATCAGCAGGCATTAAATTAGCAAATCAATAGAAAATATAACTGATGAAAGTCCAAACTATATGGACTTTGTTTTTAGAACTAGTTTCTAAAGCCACTTTCAGCTCAAGAGTAGTACCAATTCACGTTTGTAGTGTAGATTTGTCCTTAGAAAATTAAAGTGCAGACATCTGTGCAAGAGAGATCCCCTCATCAACATTACAAAGAATTTACGTTAAAGTAAATCCACTTTTAAACCTGTTTTTTGCCCCAGAAGGGCGTTAGCAATTTGAATAAGCTTTCCCTGGCTATGGATAGCTGCCCAGCGGTGCTGAGACTATTCTACAAACTTACACTTGGCTGACTACATTAGGCAAAAACCATTGCAGTGAACAGCCCGAACTTGCAACTTTTGCCTAAGCTTGGATTTCATACACACACAACCTATGCTATTTAAAGAAGGTTGCAATTGTTGTCTGTAATATCTGGAAGAAAGTCTTTAGCTCCTCACCAGGTGCAGTGACCTGGTGAAGGCTCCAAAGTATTGTCCTCCCAGCTGCGCAAAGGTTCAGTTGTTTCCAATTTCATTACACAATCTCTGCCTCACATCTGGAAGTAAACCTAAAGCCCTCGCCTCCAGCATTATGGGATAAATGAGTCAAGTCCCAGAAAACATCAGCACAAATACTGCTATTTAGGACTTGCCTGTTGCTGTGGGGGCACAATAAACCACAGGAGAACTAGACAATTTATGCAATTAATGTCACCACAGTGGTACTCCCATTTAAGGCCAAATTCTGCACTATACTTTATACCATTTGCATCCTCATCTATCATCACTGACTTAAAAGTAATTACAGAGACTGCAAATTAGAACGGATTTGGATCCCATACATAGAATTACCAGACTATCACACTTGACTTGGCCACGACCGTATCAGCAAAATACTAATAGTTTCCCTTCAGTCAAGGTTGAATCAATTGTATGTATGTGGCTTCCAATGTCAATGTAATAGGATTGTTAGTATAGACATAGTATTAGCCTTCACCTTGAATAGATAAAGTAGTCAAGTTTAGGCCAATCTAAGCCAGCATGTATTAGCGAAACACAAATTAAGCTCAACCTTTTCACCCTGTGGACATGTAGGACAACACCTTGTAGCTTGATTTAGTTGGCCCTGTTCTATCCTAAGCAAAAGAACTTGACCATTTCTCATCATCAAGACAATCCCTAAGAGACTAAGTACAATTTTAAGTGCTTGGGAGCCTAAATCCATTGCCTATGGAACTTCTGAAACTTTTGACATAAAATACCAATCTAGGAAAAGGTTTTATCATACATTCAGGCTTGGGTTATGTTACCAAGAGAAAATAAGTAGAAGTTGATCAATTAACGTGGTTTAAATCCAGCATGGAAAGGACCTACCTTACTATCCCAGAAGATTAGACAAGATCTGAAAGGTGTTAGAAGCAAATATGGTTCCTTTAATAAGATCCATGCATTAACTTGACCACTTAGCTGCCAGCCCAAGGTGAATGAATTCAAATTTACCAATTCTCAATGGCAAGCACTAACCAGTCCCACTCTTTTATTAAGGTCTCATCTACAGTAAGCTTTTGAGATAAACGTATCCCAACACTGCTTCTCTGCTGCTAATAGCCCCAGGAGGAACACTGGTATAGACAAACTTCCACAGCCACCTCCATTTGAACGCCATGCAATGCAACCCTGCTCAAAGCAAATGTGTATAACATAGTAAAAACACAAGCTGCTACAGGAGCCTTTGCTATAAAAAGGTCCCCCACCACTGCCTTGCACTGTGGGAATGCTATTGCCAAATCTAGCATAGGCAAGATCTTCAAAGCAATTATACCTTTGCCACTAATTGCTGCTTAATGGGAAGGAGACAACTTGAATGAGAGAAGGAAGTTCACAACATCACTGAAAACTGGCTGAGGAAATAGAAGCTCATACTTATCAAGCTAAACAGGCCAGCAATACTAACATACATGCTTGGGGATATAAGAGTGTCCTGGAGAGTGAGCAAGGGAGGGAAGAAAAAAAATTAATGGATTTTTACTATGGTAAGTACATGTTCGTAATCGTTTTTTAGAGCTGTCGAATATTCTTTTGGCAGACTGCCTAGTGGCAAACTCAGTTATAGTTAAGGAAACCCAGGTGAGCTAGAGCATTTAAACTTACGAAATTGGCTGCATCCATGATTCCATCTTCGACGGGATGGGTGCAGTCCAGAGTAAACTTTAGGACCTGCTTCTTTTTTTTGCCACCTTTCGTTGCAGGCTTCTTCTGTACAGTTAAAAAGAAATGAAGTCACACGGGTTGTGCGTGTGAAGACACTCTTAATGCCAAAACTTAGGGTTAAAACGCAGGCATCAATGTCAGTGAGAGTGAGAGAGGAGAGCTCATTCGCGACAGTCCCCCTGACAGGACTGCACCCCGTACCCAAATACATTTCCCAGGGATACGGAGCAAGCCACCCAGGTTATGACAACGCCACGGCCCCTGGCTCAGTCTCACGGACAGCCCAGCCCAGCCCAGCCCACGGAGCCAGGCTGGCACCTCCACGGGGCCGTGAGCGGGGGAGGGAAAGGCCCAGAAAAAGAACCGGGACATGGGGGGGGCGCCGGAGAGCACCGGACCTGCAGCGACCAGTCCCTGGGGCCGCGGGGGTCCCGGGCAGGCCAGGCCTGGCCCCCAGGCGGCCCCAGGAGGCGGGGGTCCCGGGCAGGCCGGCTCCCGCAGGGCACATGCCCGCGGCGCGGCGAGGGCGGGCCCGCGGGTCCCGGCAGGGCCCCGCCGCGGGGGTGCCCGGGCCCTCAGGAAACGAGGGCGGGGGGGCTGGGCTCGCGGCCTCCCGACACCAGCCCCGCAGCGGGCGCCCTGGCCCCCCCCACCGCCCGGAGCCAGGGAGGCGGAGCGGCCGGGGCCGGGCCCGAGGGCGCGGGGCCGGGCCGGGGTTAGGGCCCGAGGGGGGCCGGGGTTAGGGCCCGGCGTGGCTGGACACTCACCACAGGCGCCATGGCGGCTGCAGCGAGAGGAGCAGAAAGGGATGGCGGCGCGACGCGCATGCGCCAAATCACCCCCCTGCGCCTCTTGCGCATGTGCCCGATAACACACGCCAGTCTCCGGGCGTCTCGCGCATGTGCCACTTCCCGAGGCACGCAGCGCGCAGGTCGTTCTAGCCAAGCACCGAGCGCATCGATTGCCTCCGACACCCCCACCCTTAAGCCATCCCCTATCTCTGGGCTCGATTAGAGCCACCTGTGCAGGCAGGGACGGGATGGATCCCGCAGGCGGGGCGGGCTCGGCAGGGAGGGGAGAGACTCTGGGCCGGGCCGGGCCGGGCCGGGCCGGGAGGATGGGGGCGGGGCCGCAAGGCGGGAAAGGCCTTGGCCTTGGCCTGGGCGCCAGGGCCTGTCGCTGCGGAGCTCCCGGGCCGGCCCCAGGGAGCAGGCATGAGGGGCGCCCGTGGGAGGGCGCGGAGCCAGAGTAGCCGCCGGCCAGCGTACAGCTCGGTCCCCTGGCAGGGCGGTGGGGGAGGGACGGTTTTACCGGGGCCCAGCCCGGGCCGCCCCCCCAGGAGCTGTGGGGGGGGGGGGCTGTGTGGCAAGTTCGGACCGGGCGAGACTCGTGCTTGGTCCCGGCCGAAGGCGGCTGGGGCTCGCGGCACAGCTGCGCCTGCTAGTAACGATTTAAACCGCCAGCCCCGCCCCCGCCCCCGCTCCCACGGCAGCCCACACACACCAGTGGCGCCTGCTGTGCTGGAGCGCAGCCCGCTGGGGTGGAACACGGCGACCTATGAGACCTTCCGCGGCGAATGCCTGGCGGACGCAGTGGCCATCGCTAGCAGCCAGCATGGATGTACCTGGCAGGAGCAAATCCTGCCAACCCAGCCTGATTTCCTTCTTTGACAGGGTAACGGTTTGGTGGATAGGGGAACGTGGTGGACGTAATGTACCTCAATGAGTAAGCTGGAGAAACGCGGGCTCAACAGACTTACCATTAAGTAGATACATAATTGGTTAAACAATCGCAAACAGAGTCTCTATTAATGGAATGATGTCAGATAGGAGGGAGGTCTCAAGCGAGGTTCCACAGGGTCCAGTGTTAACTTCTTTATTAATGACCTGGAGGTAGGTATAGAAAGCATAGTGATCAAGTTTGCAGATGATACAAACTGGAGATGGAGGAGGGGGGTTGCCAACACTATGGAGGACAGAGCTAAAATTCAGAGGGATCTTAATAAATTGGAGAACTGAGCTATAAACAACAAAATGAAATTCAACAAAGACAAATGTAAGGCGCTACACTTAGGGAAGAAAAACCAAATACACAAAGAATGGGGAAAAACTGACTTGGCAGCAGCACTGCTGAGGATCTGGGAGTTGTGGTGGATCACAGCTTCAACATGAGTCAGCAGTGTGATGCTGTTGCAAAAAAAGCAAATGCAATTTTAGGTTGCATTAACAGAGAGAGTGCATGCAAGTCATGGGAAGCGATAGTACTGCTCTACTTGGCACTGTTAGGCCTCAGCTGGAGTACTGTGTCCAATTTTAGCCACCAATGTACAGAAAGGATGTAGAGAAACTGGGAAGGATCCAAAGGTGAGCGACAAAGATGATCAGAGGGATGGAATCCAAGCCACATGAGAAAAGGCTGAAGGAATGGGTTATGTTCAGTTTGGAAGCAAGATTAAGGGGGAATATGAAAGCGGTCTTCAGATACTTGAAAGACTGCCAGAAAAAAGAGGGAGAGAAGTTGTTCTTTCTTGCCACAAGAGGCAATGGGTTCAAACTATAGCATGACAAATTGAGATTAAATCTCAAGAAATGCTTCCCAACTGTAAGAACAGTAGGACAATGGAACAGACTGCCTAGGGAGGTCATGGAAGCTTCTTCACTGGAGGTTTTCAAAAGGAGGCAGGTTAGACTAGATGACTCTTGTGGTCCCTGCTAACCCTATGATTCTATGGCAGCTGTTTAACCACTCACAGTGACACTGCACAGTAGTCCAGAACAGGAATGTAGCCTGGGCATTGGTGCTAAAACCTCTTTCCCCAGCTCATTATGTGTGTGTGGCGTTCATAGATTCTTCACTGGGAACTCTCAGCACTACCACAATGCAAAATAGATAACAGTCTGAAGAAAAGCTCTGGATCCATCAGTACCTCAATTTTACCTCTTCAAAATACAGGAACTCCACTGCTCTGATTCTGCCAGGGAAAAATCTCTACTCTAAAGGTGTAGTCTTGAAAAGGTTGGGGCATAGAGGTACTAAACAACATGGAATTAGAAAGGTAAATGAACACCCAGATCTCATGCACCATTTCACAAAAGCCATGAGGTGGTGCTGTTCCAAAAGCAGCCCACAGGAGTAAGCAAGCAGTTATGCAAGGTGCAATACTAGCTGCCCTGTTCCACGGGAGGAGACACTAATGGGCACATGGGAAGAGTGGCCCTTGGCCACACATTTCAAGGAAAAGATGGTTAAATCCTCTTCACACTTGCCCTATTTTAAACATACACAAAAAAATGAATTTAGCATAGTGGAAAGCACCAGCCTGACAGCTCTAAAGACTGAAATTGCCAATTAGCTACAAAGCACAGACAGCAGCAGTGCAAGTTTCTCCAAGCTGCCTCTTGCCAGTGCATCTGACTGCCGAACCCTTAGTTGGAGAGACACGGAGACTCTGGGCCCCTGAGGAGACTGTTGACGAGCCAATTGCAGTGCAGTAGGTGAGCTGGACAGTGTTCCCCTGGGCAGTTGGCTGAAACCCACTGGCTCATTTTGCACAAGCTATCAATGGGCTATCAGCTATTTGGTCAATAGCAGCTCAGATTTGATATGAATGGGTCACTTTGATGATCTAGGTTCCATTCCTAATGACGTGAACCAGCCATTCTCCACTTGCTAATTGTGACAGAAGAGTTTTTAATTTGAAGACTCTTCTCAACTTCCCAGTGAGCATTGCATATTTGTTACTTTCCTCATTAATGGTGGCAATAGCTCCTTACATCTTTATACCACCAGAGCTCACTAGCACGCATCAGCAGTCTGCTGACTGTATATGAATAAGGATCATTTCCCTCACCCTGGGATGCGGCTGCCTCTGGCATTGAAGCTGAACAGCTGTTGTGCACCAGTAGCCAGACAGTTTTCATGAGAGAAAGTGAAGAAAAACGGATTCAGTTGAAGGTTTGGGGGAATTTGAGATCAGCTGAGTAAATGTGGGAAACACACATCAGATGCTGTTCTATCTTTTGCATGGGAACACAGCTGCTTCAGAGGAATTCTGCTGTAATTCACTGCAGCACTGAACGAGTTAGGGACCAGAGTTTTACACCACCTCTGAAAGCCTGTTGTGCACGCAGTAGCTCACGGGGCCTGCAGGAAGATCTGACTGATGGACTGTTGAGCAATGGGATCTTCTGCAAAACTTTTAATATGTGAACATGATCCTGACCTAGTCCCGTTTAGTGCAGAGCCATCGCTGAAATAACGTCTGTGCAAAAAACCTGGAGCATGAAGCATGTTCCTATGTTTGACTATAAAGTGACCTGCTGAGTTATGTTGCTCTGTCATTTTACATTTGCCATTAGGCTTCATAATCCCAAATGACTGAGAAAAATGGGGAGGGCTGATCTCTCACAGGGAGAGGCTGATATTTTTCCATCACATGGATTGTCCATTTGATCTGACCTTGGCTGAACCTTGAAACTGGTTGATGAGATGGAAACTACAAGATGGACAGGTCAGAGGGATAAAGGAAACATTAATCATGCATTCACATGTCCAATCGTGCTGAGTTTAAATTTACACCCAAAGCTACTTTTAGAGGTGCCTTTCTCTGGGAATTGCATACTACGTCGAGATAATTCAGTCTGGAGAAAACTGCCTGCCAGAAGTAAAAGATTCCTCCTTTCTCCTCGGGAAGAGCTCAGAATGAATTAAATGCATTGAATTTTTCTCTTTTTACTTAGGCTTAGCAAATCCTAACAATCCTCTCTGCTAATGCTTCTTTGCTTCTCAAGGGGAACACAATAATTCAGACAGCCCCTTTTCCACCAGGGCTGTGTAATGTACATTAGCCAATGATAGATTGCTGGGTGTTTTAAAAAACCATTTCATCATTCTCTCTGTTATGCCTGCAGAAACAACTTATTTTGAACCCAGCAGCTCTTCCTTATTGGCCATGTTGCCTTGGATACTGCGTTCACGTCACTCATAATATTGTGGCTGTGCTGAAAGCCTCAGCATTTCTATCATTCCAGCTTCAAACGTATGAAAAGCAGGAGACAGGCAGAGCAAGGCGACTGAAATTTTATCTACTAACAGGACAAAGTGGATACAACGTTGGTAACTTCAGAAGAAAAGGTAAGAAATTTTATTGCTACTGCTGTGTCTGATTCCAATAAAGTGACCATAACAAAAGGATATACTATTAGCATTTCCTTAAAATGCAGAGGTAGCATTTGCTTACAAAGTAATTTTACTTGTTGAAACTAAAGAGGTACTTGCAGAGCACAGAGAGACATAACCCACCTCGTGAACACATACAGGTATCCACCTCTGAAACACTGTTTTGAATTCTGAGTTCTGTAAACTTTCAGAACTTGTAACTTTGCTCTCTGTGGCTTACTGCTATAAGGAATTAATAGCTAATTCTTTGTCTATTTAAAAATAGTTTATTTAAACTGCATCACCATTAAACTGACAAACTGAAAATAGCTGGACTTGATCAACAGGTTAAAGAAAATGCCTTCTTTTTTCTCATAGTTTTACTGAAGTATTTTCAGCAGCATAGCATAATGGCAATGTGTATAACCACAAACAGTCCTCTTCCTAAAAGTGGTCACACACTATATGGAGTAAATTAGCTAAGCCACATCTTACCTGTTTGAAAAATTGCGTTTTTCCACTTCTACGTGCACCACTTTGCTACCTTGTAGACGGTAGAGTAGGTTTGAATAAAATACCAGCAGATAAGAGTGGTACAAGGAAATAGGCATGTTTAGAAACCTTCCTTCCCCCCACTTTATACACAGTTTGTTTTGTAAGCACCACACAACATAGGATGTGTCATTCTTGCTCTCTGGCTGTTTGCAAAGCCCATACGGAATGTTAGTTTACTTATTACTGAACTACACTGGATCTTGTAAATGTGCAGGTTTCTCTTCCATCACAATTCTTACATTAAAAAAAATAAGAAATGTAAAAATTCTTCCTCCTCTGATCACACATTTTGGAACCCGCTGAAAGGGACAATTCAGAAATGATTTTCAAACTCATTGTGGTTTCTGACTCTGAACTTTAATACTAACGTTATTGAAATAAAATGTTAATTTCCATTTGCTCTTACAAAGCACACTGTGTGCTCAGTGGGCTGCAGAGAGCCTGGCATGAAGTCAGTTCTGTGGGTCAAATGTGCCACCTATTCTTTGACTTTGGGAGCTATTTCTAGTCATGATGCAGTTTAACTCTTAAATGCTCAAGGAAATGGTGAAATGCAACAGCAGCTCACAGCTGTGCCCTGCAGTAACATTACAGAGCTCAACCAGCCCTTCCTGCAGCAGCCCTCCTTTCAGGCTCTTTAAAAATAAAGAGCAAGAACACTGGGCTTTACCTGTATATACAGTGGAAGGACTGGTGTTGTGCCCCCAAGAGCTTACTGTGGTCTCTCAGAGAGATGGATTCACAGGACAACAGCTAGAGTGTGACGGAGATGGCAGGGCAGTTTGGAGAAGCGAAGGTTTGTTTGAAAGAGGGGTCTGGGGACAGAGAGGTAGGGTACTTGGTGCATGGAAAGTGGAAGGCTGTTGCAGGCACAAGGGCAGGGTGAAAGAAGATGCAGAGCTAAGTATGGGAGAAGGGGTGGGGATGAGAAGTCGAGGAGATGCATTGGAGCGGACAGTAGGGAAGATGAGAGATTTCACTCAGACTGTATTGTTTCCTGGGAGGAACCAGTTTTCTTTCTCAGAGGCCCTGAGCTGGGTCACCCATCCTTTCACCTGTGGAAGGCTGGACACAGCTCCCCCTGGAGCTCCTGCACCAGCCAGCAGGATGCATTTGAGAGAGTTTTGAGGGAGGGAGTGGGTGGGGAAGAGGGGCTCCATTTGGCAGTCTTGCCAGCTCTAACTTCATAGTAAATGAATCAGTTGCTTGCAGTCATGAGGCCTGGCCCTGCCCAAATGCATGTGATTGGATCACACCAGTCCTAGGCACAATGAGAGATGAGCAGATTGAGTCAGGTGACAAGAACTGTCCTTTACACCAGCAAAAATAGATCTGCAGCCAAATCATGTCTGACTGCCACCCCTTCCCTGACACGTCTTCCTGCAGGTGTCCTAGCCCTCGCGTGCAATTGGTGGCCTCCGCTCGTGCAGCTGCCCTACCCTCGTACACTGTCAATGGCCATCAGATTTTTTATCTGTCTAGCGTGTAGCATCCTCCAGGGTGAAGGCTCCTGTCTTGTGACTCACCAGAATAGCTTCTTTAAACTGTGCCATGTGTACTATATCCAGGAGTCGAGTTTTCATCCCATTGCTTAGCCTTCATTTCTGTAATATTGTCCTTTCTGTTTGGTTTTCCTCCAGATGTCTGGTGGGATTTTCTCCCCTTTGGAAAACCTCTGTGACCTGGATAATGCCAACTGCCACCCGCTGGTATGCTTCCTGTGCCATGAACAGTACGAGCATCCTTGCCTTCTAGACTGTTACCACAACTTCTGTGCCAGCTGTCTGCGAGGCCGAGCTATAGCCAGCCGCCTCACATGCCCTCTCTGTGGGTAAGAATGTCAAAGCAGCTAGTACCTGTGACAGAAAGAAAGATGCTGATTTACCAGCGAAAGCTATCCTGGGCTTAGCCAGGTGCCCAGGCTCTGTAGCAGAGCCCCATAGAAACACAGGAGCAGCGCATGCTGACAAAAACACAGAGCATGCATTTCACACATGGAGGTCTTAGTTAGAGAGCCCAGCTCTACCCACCAGCAAACAAATACAGTGCAGCGAGCCACGTGCAGAACTAGGCACGGAAATCTGAAAATGCAGCCCCAGGAGAAATAGTGGCATTTCTTGTCTTCTGCTCTCTGGGCTGAGGGCCTGGCTCAGTGCCCTGTTGCGATACGTTATTGAAATTGGTTTGTGTGTGTTGGTAACGTGCTCAAAGCCTGGTACGGGAGCAGGGAATGTAGCTGAAATGAAGATGGTGCCAAGCTTGATCTATTGGAGTCTGTTGCAGTGTGGCAGTCTTCCTTTAATGGGAGTCATTCCATTCTCTTCCCTGAGCGTTGGTTCAGACCCCAAGCTAATAGCTGTTCTGACAGCTTGGTGAGGATGTGGGCTGAGCTACACACGAACCAGCACTGAAATAGTCTCATTGGTTTTCACTTCCACCTTCTGTTATTTCAGTGCCAGTCTGTGTGTAGACACTTATTGTCAAATTAGAGAGTCTTCTTTAGCTTCAATATAAATGGATTCCTTATTGACAAACTACACTGAACAAAGACACTCAGAATCCAGACTAAGAGTGGCCACACACAAGCTGGCACTGATCTAATGAAAAGTGGGAATTAAACCAATGTCGATATTTTGGGGCTAACTTGTGCACAGACCACCTCTAAGATGACAGGCTGTTAGAGCCTGCTCCAGAGACAATGGAGGCCAAGTGGAGTCTTCCATTGACTTCAGTTGGCCTTGGAGGCAGTCATTAGTGCATACACACCCAAGGGGGAGCACAGAAGCATCTCTAAGCTTTGGCTAGCTCTCAGAGAAGGGATGTAGCAGTGAGACTTCTCAAGCCCAGGACCAGCCTTGTGTCAGCATTTACAGTCTTTGCGTTTGGCACTTGCCTCTTTTACCTCTTCAGGCTTTAGTGGAAGCTGCTGTGCAGCTCCGCCCCACCACTGGGAAACAAATAATTTGTGTTGGGCTCTAGGCCAAACTGACTTTGGAACAAAAGCAAACAGTGCTCACTAAAGACCAAATTCAGCCCTCGTTCACCCAGGCCAGGCCAGGCCCTTTAGGGAGTTAGAGGGAGGTAACCAAATGTAACCCTTTTTTTCCTCCTTCCAGTTGTAATCTCACCTGGAATCAAACTGTATGTTGTAGTTAGAGCAAAAAATAAAGGTACATTTTAATCTAATATCAATATGCTAAACTGTGTGTTTCTGAGAATTGTGCTTGTAGGGAGATATGCAGTATGCTACAGAATGTGTTTTGGGGGTTTTCTGGAGCATATTGCATATCTTCACTATTGTATATGCTACTTTGTGGTTTTATTTCATTTGTATTCCTTTGCAGTCTCGTATTAATATGAGTGAAGCAAGGAGTTCTTTAAGTACTGTCTCTGGGTTCTTCCATAGGTTGATGTCACTGGACATACTGATACTTTTCATCCATTTTTAGCTGAGAATAATGCAGTTCTCTCCTTGTTACTAAACCATACGTAACTGTGGAGTGTCCATGCTTTCAGCTCTGATCTGGACAGTTCTGTTTGAGGAGGAGGATCATTTCTGTCACCATATTAGTAACAATAACATCCACTTATAATTTGGGGAACACTCCATTCTATAAAAACCAAGCTCATTTGCATGAAACTTCAATGCCTGGACTACTCACAAATATATTACAAATAGCAAACATGGTGGAAATTTTACTGTTGGACTTGGAACGCTACAAAACACTCTGCTTTTCTGTAGTGCACTTTAATGATCAGGGAATCAGCTTTCACCTCACAGACGTGAATTGACAATGCTGGGCAGGACTTTGTAATCCAAAAAAGGAATGAGAATGGCAGGGCAGATGATTGTCATTTATTCGAGTAAATAGGATGATCTGGATCAGAGCCGTTGTAGCTGCCAAAAACATTTGAGTCTTAATGGAGGGCTGGTAGGGGCAGAACTGAATCTGAGCTGTCTTCTGGAATGTGTATCTAGAGCTGTCCAAAAGCACTGGAGGAGGTGAAAGTCGTAATGTATTAGATTTCACCTTTAATGTATACAGATCTCTCTGTACAGTTTCTGCTTAAGGGAAACGGAGATTTGATGGGCATCTGGTGAGCTTCTCATTTATGACTACTCTTTTTAAATGAACACAAATTACAAAGATTAAAATAAATCCCGGGAGTCTTTTTTTTTAATCAGCAAGGGAAAAACTTCAAGCAATACCTGCCTGTCTACAAAATTGTGTGTCTAGGCCACAGCTTGGAAAGCACTTTTCTATATTCACAGCTGTTGTTTTTAATTATAAACAGTTAAAAACAATCTCAATTCTGTAAAATTAATTAAAGTAAAGGTCCGGGGTACCTATCTGGCCCCATCATCATCACATCTGGGCAACTTGCTATATTTAGTGTTGTTACCCTTACAGCAGCCCTTGGAGGCAGGGCAGGGCTATCACCCCCATTATATAGATGGGGAACTGAGGCACAGAGAGACTACGTGACTTATCCAGGGTCACACAGGAAGTCAGTGGCCAAGCAGGGAACTGGTCTTATTCCAAGTACTGGGCCATCCTTCCTCTCACCGATGAGGGTAAAACTTCCAAAAGCGCCTTAGTTACATAAGAGCCTGAGCCCCACTGACTTTCACTGAGATTTAGGCTTCAAGTCACTTAAGCACTTTTGAAAAATGTTCCCTGGATCTCGGACTTAATGGACTAAAATGTGTGTGCACAGTGGGGTCAGGTTGCCTACTGATCAAGCCCAGAGAAAGTTGGAGAAGTTAAATCTAGCTCTGCTTTTCTACAGGGCCTGTCACCACAGCATTTGAGTGCTTCGTTGTCAGGCTGCCTTTGCGCCTGTGAAATATGAGGTACTAATCACAATGATTTCAGATGTGAACAGCTGCAGAACACACAAGCTCTACTTATAGCCCACAAGAATTCAAGGGAATTCTCTCCACTGACAGGGCAGGCTAACCGTGCTAGAAGTCTATATCCTAAGATGGGTGAACTTGAGTGCCTCATGTCAAATGAAAGCATCGCAGAAACTTGATGAAATGAGGATAATCAACGGGTCACAGTAATACCAGGGCACAAAATAGATCGGAAGGACAGACTAGGTCGTACTGGTGGGGGAGGGCGCTGTATGTGAACAAAAGCAGAGCATCAAATGAAATAAAAAATCTTAAATGAACCAAACTGTGCCCTAGAATCTCTCTGGATAGTAATTCCATGCTTGAATAACAAGAATACAGCAGCAGGGATATACTACCGACCACCTGACCAGGATGGCGAGGGTGACTGTGAAATGCTCAGGGAGATTAGAGAGGCTATACAAATGAAAAACTCAGTAATAATGGGTGATTTCAACTACGCCCAGATTGACTGGTGCATGTCAGAATGGGGAGCAGAGATAAAGTTTCTTGACACCTTAAATGACTGCTTCTTGGAGCAGTTAGCCCACAAGAGGAGAGGCTCTTGATTTAGTCATAAGTGGAGCACAGGATCTGGTCCAAGAGGTGAATATAGCTGAACCACTTGGTAATAGTGACCATAACACAAGTTCCCATAACACACTAGGGGGATGGATACCAAAGCAGCCCACCGTGGTAGCATTTAATTTCAGAAAGGGGAAATACGCAAAGATGAAGCTGTTGAACAGAAATTACAAAGGCCAGGGCCAAAAGTGAGATCCCTGCAGGCTGCGTGGAAACTTTTCCAAGCCACCATCATAGAAACTCAATTTAAATGTATACCCTCAAATAAAACCATAGTAAGCAGACCCCAAAGTGCCATCGTGTACACACAAACCCTCCCCTCCCCCATCCAGTGTTTTGAGCCATGGCCTGAGCCTAGCCCTCCCCACTCAAACACAGAGTCCCAGGGCGTCTGGTTCACTAGATCACTTCCTCTCTCTCCAGCTCTCTCTGTAATCTATTACACATAAATGTTTCTGCTGCAATTGTCATGGGATTCTCCATTTCATTTTAAACTAGTATCACTCTCGGAGTGCATTATGCCCAGTAATTGGAGAGCTGCAGAGCACAGCTGGCAAAGCGAGATGCCCCTGTATCCAGCCCAGCCCTACAGCAGGGGAACCAAACTGCCTGCCTGGGAGATAACTTATCTGGCTGGTATTAGTACAATACATCTCTCCATAAACGCCAGCCTTGCTGTGCCAGACTGTTACTAGACAAAGACAATAGACAAGCCCCTACAGGACATTCCTGGACTAATAGGTCTTTTCTATCTCTAACTTTTTTGATTCTCTGCATGCTTGGTGCATCCTTTCAGCCAGAACGAGGCCGTGTTTTATAAAGCCGGGCAATGATGAAACACTGCCAGCTGCAGTGAGACCTTCAGTTCCACGATTAGTTTGCTGGCAGGGCCGCAGCACAGAGAGATGCAGCCTGGAGCTATGAAACCCAATCCCTCACAGGTGACTGGCGGGTGAATCATCATTTCAATCTGACTCAATGTTCTCATTGTCCAGGGGACGAGACTTCAAAGTTCCTATCATCTCTGAGAACCTGCATTTTGAGACACACTCTCAAGAAGGGGCTGGAGTGGCCGTGGTTTGGTGTCTGGTTGCACTGTCGTCATACTGTTTGGGTCCTGGGTTTTACTGGAAGTGTCAAAGTGGCTACAGTAAAGATTTCCACGATGCTTTTAAAGGAAATGGATCAATATATGTAAGGGTGATTCCTTTCTCTAGCATTCATGGTGAGCTGCAGTTTGCCAGGAATTGTGTACAGTCTGAGCTTAACTGTGAGTGAAATTTCTCAGGGTCAGCATTGCTAATATCTTAATTGAGAATCCTTCATTTTTTCTTTTTTAACTATTTTGCTGAAGCAAGCCAGAGATTAGCCCTGGTCCTTAAAGAAGAGGCTTGAATTCTGAAACAGCTTTTCTGACCTTTCACTCAGACTAATCATGCGTTTCACCCAAGTTGGAAGTATTTCACTAATATTGTTTGATTACTTTTAATGCTGTACTTTTGTTTTAAGGGTTTTGACAAAGACTCTGTATATGTAGGGTGGGGGACTCAAGCGCTGTCTGAAGGGGTTTTAATGCAGGGATTTTGGCTTTGGACAATTTCTGTCCTCTCGGAATTCTGTTTACTGTTATTTTGGGAAAGCTGTTTAGAGGGTTGTTAGGGGAGGAGCTTCCATGGCCACTTGCTGCCTATTGGTTTAAGAACCGTTGCATGGTTTATTTTGTTGTTAATAATATTCCCATGATGGATTGTTATTGCTATGTGAGATTATTCAGCTGTGTTAGTCTGCTCATTTCTCTCTGCAATTAGAAGTTAGCAGTAGCGAAGGGAATCTAGGCAGCAATGGCCAGTGCTAAACAAATGTCACAAGACATGTGAAACTTAAATGCACGCATAACCATTGAAGAAATGAGTAGTGCCTGGCCAGAAGTCAATATTCCTACCACAGCCAGTGGATAGAGCCAAACGCAGATGATAAAATAATGGGCAAACTGAATTTAAAAATTGGTATTTTCATGTTTGTGCTCAAACTGGCAACATACTAGGATTTCACACCCCTAGAATTCAACAGCCGTGGCTATTTCAGGCCTGAAATTACCCTTGCAGCAGTCCGTGGAATGAATCACACTAAATTTTGATTAGAAAGCCACTGGCGCTCAGGCTGATTATTTGCAAAAGCTAACTTTAAATGGCCACTCCCAGCACGTTCCACACCGGAAACTCCTAGGAGCTCAGCAGAATGTGTGGGATATTGTTAATGTAGCATAGAATCAGAGAAGATGAGGGTTGGAAGGGCCCCCAGGAGCTCATCTAGTCCAACCCCCTGCTCAAAGCAGGACTAACACCAACTAAATCATGCCAGCCAGGGCTTTGTCAAGGCGGGCCTTAAAAACCTCTAAGGATGGAGATTCCACCACCTCCCTAGGTAACCCATTCCAGAGCTTCACCACCCTCCTAGCACACTACTATAGTGTGTAGAGATTTTGATAAACCTTTAGAGCATTCTGCATGCTCTCTATGGGAACAACTAGGGCTCAAACATGGCATAGAATTAAGATTGTTAAATGCTATAGCTTAATGAAAATATTTGCAGCATGTAGGGAATGCTCTTGGAGCATGTGGCAAGATAGACATTCAGCTCTGATGAAAACACAAAGATCTGAACCAAACTGTGTTATGGACAATTGTGTTTTATGTCCAGGTACACGAGGGAAAAATCTGATCCTGTGTGATTGCATTGCAGTTTGCGTTATATCTGTGGTCACTGAAGATTGCATGGTATCTTTTCATAAGAGTAGGGGCACCATCATGGTATCTAGGCCCCATTTCCACTTATTTGGATAATTATTTTTTTGCTGACCTAAATTGCCTTTCCAGGTTTGGATGTATAGGGAACCTTTCTTCACTCCCTCTCCTTAAACTGTTGTGTTAGTGTTGCTGTGTGTTGTTAACCAGCTGCCATTGTATCTCCCAGAGGTGGTTGCAGTTCAGTGGTAACTGAAGTGCATCCAGGGTGCATGCTTTGCAAAGAACTCTGGGATTATTTGAGATGAAAGTGGATGTAGAAATGCAAGATATTGTATTTATTATTAGTACTGAAAAATTTCCTCACAGGTAGCAAAGTCCTTTGCTTTTTATCTATCATGTGTCCTCTAGCAAAAAAACCTGTTGGCTCACTCCAGGCCCAGGAGTTATTTTCATTTAACGTTAGGTTGTTTGAATGTAGAGAAGTGTTTGCTTGCCATTTTCAGGGCTCATGGGCGTACCCTGTTTGTTTTGTCCTTCTCAGTCATCAGTCCATAGTGAAAGGAAACAATGGCCTCCCGCCTGTAGACCGGCTCCTGAAGTTCCTGGTGGATAGCTCTGCAGACTGCGAGGAGGATGTTCAGTGCGCAAACTGCGACCAGGAGTGCAAGAAACAGGTAAGACACAGAGTCTTATTAAGTCTGCAGGCACTGCAGCTGTGCCTGGCACATTGCAGAAGGCAAAGGAGTACACAGCCTCTGTCCAAAATGCTTCCAGGCTATGGCCAACACTTCCAAATGTAGGCCTCTCATAAATATTTAGGCACATATGTGAGTGGTCTGATTTTTAGAGAAGCTGACTTTTTCCAGCCCCCTTGTTGCTTGGAGAGTCACTTTATGATATCCCCAAACAGACCGTTTTGGGTCTTGGAACAGTGTTAGCACCATGTTCTATAAAGCCAAGCCACAGCCAACCTCGGGGCAAGGGTTACAGTACGCATGGCATATGGCTCAGTGACTGGCTAAAAGATAGGAAATAAAGGGCAGGAACACACGCTCAGTTTTCAGAATGGAGATAGGTAAATAGTGGTGTCCCTCTGGCTCTGTACTGGGACCAGTGCTGTTCAACATATTCATAAATGATCTTGAAAAAGGGGTAAACAGGGAGGTGGCAAAATTTGCAAACAATACAAAACTACTCCAGATAGTTAAGTTCAAAGTTGACTGTGAAGAGTTACAAAGGGATCTCACAAAATGGCAGATTAAATTCAATGTTGATAAATGCAAAGTAATGCACACTGGAAAACATAATCCAGCTACACATATAAAATGATAAGGTCTAAATTAGCTGTTACCACTCAAGAAAAAGATTTTGGAGTCATTGTGGATAGTTCTCTGGAAACATCCACTCCATGTGCAATGACACTAAATAAAGCTAACAGAACACTGGGAATCATTAGGAAAGGGATAAATAATAAGAGAAAATAGCATATCGCCTCTTTATAAATCCATGGTAGGCCCATCTCTTGAATACTGCCTGCAGATCTGGTCGCCCCATCTCAAAAACAGATGTATTAGAATTGAAAAAGTTATCAAGAAAGGCAACAGAAATGATTAGCGGTATGGAACAGCTTCCATATGAGCAGAGATTAAAAAGACTGGGACTTTTCACCCTGGAAGAAAGATGTCTAAGGACGGAATATGTTAGAGGTTTATAAAATCATGACTGGTGTGGAAAGCGTGAACAGGAAAGTGTTGTTTACCTCTTCACATAACACAAGACCCAGGGGTCACCCAATGAAATTCATTGGCAGCAGATTTAAAACAAACAAAAGGAAGCACCACTTCATACAATGCACAGTCAACCTGTGGAACTCATTGCCAGTGGATGTTATGAAGGCCAAAACTAACTAGATCAAAAAAAAGAATTAGCTGAGTTCATGAAGGATAGTTCCAGCAATGGCTATTAGCCAAGCCCATCAGGGATACAAAACCATGCTCTGAGTGTCCCTGGCCCTCTGACTGCCAGAAGCTGGGACTGGATGACAGAGGATGGATCATTCAATAATTGCCCTGCTCTGTTCATTCCCTTTGAAGCACCAGGCACTGGCCACTGTGGGGAGACAGGATCCTGGGCTAGATGGGCCATTGGTCTGACCCAGTCTGGCTGTTCTGATGTGCTTATGTAAAGGGTCCTGTACTATCCTGCCAACGTCCTTAGCCCTGATGTGGACGAGAGGATAGTTCGGTTCCAGTCGACCATTCAGTCCTTGGCCTCTCTATTGAGACTGCTAAAAAGGGAGCCATTTAGTGCTTTATGGGATGCCTGTTGGCCCAGAAGTGTACAGACTCCCACCTGCTTCCAGACCCAGCAGCTGGCATTCCTGACCTGCACCAGATCACAGCAAGGAGCTGGAAATGAAAGGCCTTTTTTCTTATCCCAGTCCCCTTCACATGTCTAAAAGACACTGCCGAAGGATTAGGCAAAGAGAGAACCCATGCATGTGCACTGCACTTTCTTGTAAAACAGCGCTAGGCTTAGGGGTTACCCATCTAGGCACATGCTCATCGTAAGCTAATGGGCTACAGCAAAAAGATGTTCTCTTCCATCCCTATGTGCTTTCTGTTTGCACGGAACCAAAATGCACGAGTCCAGGGGGAACTGATCTGATCGACACATTTTGCCACGTCAGGAAAACATGGCTGCATTCAGAAAACACTCACCACCTTTTGGTCCAGGCTTTTTACTAGCTCTCAGCTTCGGAGCCCCTGTCAGTCACCCTGCTGGTGAGGTTTCCCATGCTGGGTGCAGCCAGGCTGCCATGTGGCATTTGCTCTCCATACTTAAGAAACATTCCTGCTTGTAAATCAAGCCTCATAAAGTGTGTGTAGATACTGCAGCTCCTCAGAAACACACGTAGCAATGAACGATGAATGGCACCAGAACTCACAAGGGACAGAACCAGGTACTTAGTTGTTCTGGAATGAATGGAAATACGCTTCCCCACCTGTGGCAGCTCTGTCATCACAGCACTCCCCTTAGAGACCACAGCACGTCAGAGCCAGATAACAAAATGTGTGGCTGATATAGCAAAGAGGTTCAAGGAGATTCCTGTTTTCAAAGGTTACTCCAAGGACATACGCAAGCCCGCTAGGAATGCCGGCACTGGTAGGGAAAAGCCAGGGCAGCCCTAAGGTCTGTCTCTTTTCCAGCCTCTCTGCACCCTTGTGGCCGGGACCCTCCCCACATGCCGGCCCCTGTCCTCTCGCTTCTGCATTGAGGTCTCAGTGTTGGATTTTGGCTGCCGCTTTGTTTCTCTGAGCATGTGCTGCAGTGTTAGAGCTGCGGTGCAGTCCCTGCTGCAGCTGGCAGCAGGCCAGCCACCTGGGGAGAACCCGCTTTTTCTTCCTCACGGTGGCCTGCGGCAGATGGAAAGGAACTGGCCAGGTGAGGAGCGAGGGGCCTAACTGAATCATCCCCTCAAGTTTGCTCCCACCTCCCATTTCCGGACTCCAGATAGCCAGTCTGAGGCCTGGGCTGATTTATTTCCATTGGCCTCAGCCGTGGTAGCGCTCAGCTGCATGCTCTCACTGGTGCCATTCTGTGCTCACAGACGGGCCGATTTCACCTTCCCTTTCATTCGTCTGTTCTTCCCACCCTGGAGGCTCCCTCTCCTGCTCTCGGGTGTGCTCGCATCCCCCTGTAGCTGCAGCAACGCCAACAAAGGCTTTGGGAACACAGCACTGTGTGAGGTGCAAATATCCCAATGTGATCATTGGAGGAATCTGTCTATGTACAACTCTGTGTGTATCTATCTCAAACTACACACTCCACGGTCATCACAAGAATGGGCTGGGCTTTCTCTGCTGTCCTTTTGCCTCCATCCTGGACTGAAATTCCAAGGGGCAGTGATACAGGGCTAATGATGAAGGGTCATTAAAACTTGATCTTCTATTCAAAGGGAAGCATCACAGCACAGAAAGTTGGCTACCCCCCAAAAGAATCAGTCTGCCCAGGTGAGCTGGTAACTAAGCCAGCAGGTCACTGGGTAGGGGACTTAGATCCCTTGGCAAGAGTGATTGGGTTCACCTGAAAAAGGGGACTGGAACTTATAAAAGGCAGAGTCTCACAAGCCATTCAGGGGGCAGGGGATGACAGCAGAAGGAAGCTGGCTGCAGGAGAGGGAGAGAGACTCTTTGATTCAAAGCAGCCACCATATTCAGGAGTGGGATCCTAGAGGACACCCTAGAGGACTCCAGCCAAACCCCAAGGAATGCTCAAGAATTGAGCAGGGACAGGCATGTAGCTGTTTTACAGGTTTTTCCTAGATCTGTGAATCTCTGTGCTGTGCAAAATGAAGAGTAATGGTGGTAGAAACCTTTGCAAAGTCTGTGTGTTATGTGCGTCTCTGTCCCGTGTCCCTGGCCAGGGAGACAGTAACCTGCCGTGCCCACAAGGTGGAGCACTAAGGAAGCATGTGTTGAAGCTGCTGGGGAAGGGGGGGTCAGCATTGGTCATAGCAGCTAAGGCAGCTGGCCCATGAAGTCCCACATCTGTGAAGGGGTAACACAGCAGACAGGGCCTGTGCCCAGGAAGTGGGCCAGAGAAGCCAAAGCTAGACAGTGTTGGGCCCTGTGCAGATCAAGGGAGGCTTAGTATCTGAGTCCAGCCTGGTTGTCCTGGTAAGCATCCAGCAGAGCAGGCTTTGGACAGGACTTTGACACTCCCCAAGTGCTGTTACCCACAAAGCTGACACCTGCCCTCTTCATCCTGGTCCCTGCACCTGGCCCGGAACAGCTTCTGGCTCAGAGACAAGACAGATACCTGTCAGGTGAGGAAAGCCGTCTCTAACGGCCCTGAGGAGAGCTCGGGTACCCAGCCCTCATTGGGGTGTGCTCTCCATCTGCCATCAGGAAATGGACACCATGTATTTCTGCAACACTTGCAACCAGCCCCTTTGTAGCAAGTGCCGCGAAGAGACCCACAAAGCCAGGATGTTCTCACGCCACGAGATCGTCTCCCTGACGAAGCGCACCAAAGACATCCACAAGCAATGCGGTGAGTACATCCCATCCTCCCTCGCCACCTGCACAATTGCACGCAGGCAAGCGTTTGCCCAGGGAGCACGCTGGCTATCAGCATCGCTTTCCCAGCTGAATCAAGGCTCTCTCCTCTCTGAGACCATCAACCTGGAACGGTGCATTACAATTACTGTCCCACACAGGGTGCAAAGCACAACAACGGGCATTTCCCCCCGGACAGGGTGAGCAGTATCTGCTCATTACCCCCCACCCACCCTTTGCATGGTGAAGGTGCAGCTAGGAAACAAAGGCAGTTACGAACCAGCTTCTACGTGAAGCAACAGTGGGCCTGGCTACTGAACTGCACAACTGTATAAAGGGCACAGATTGCACCTACTGTCCAAAGGGCTCGAGTGTAAACACAGAAGGCGGCTGGCTCCCATGAACAGCTACCTGTAAGATGCACATATAAGGGTTGTGTTTATTTTGAGCAGTACGCTGCATGCAGCCTTGTCTGGTGGGCCCCACCAGCCAGACACAGAGAGCTTGTAAGGTGAAGTGGTGTTGCCTGAGCAGAGCAGGCAGTAAGGTTGGATCTGAGATGCATCATTTATTGGTCAGGCGGCTGAGTTCCTCAGAAAGTTGGTAGGAAGTGACATCTCCAGCCTCAGAGGGATGGCTCCAGCTCACCAATTGCAGATCCTCTCCCCTAGCCACACACTAAGGCTGGAGATGCCCTAGATTCTGAGCTGCGCTATCTTTAGGGAGTTTGTTTAACTCGGGGATGAATTTGTTTGTTCCAGCTCTTCACGAGGAACCTTACATCATGTTTTCAACAGAGAAAAAATCCATGCTCTGCATTAACTGTTTCCGGGACATGCAGATGTAAGTAGCAGAGCTGCCTTGGGACGCAGCCTTTGCAGATGGGGCAGCCTTTGCCTGCACACATCCCTTGTGGTTCTAGCTAGTCAAACACTTCCCTGTACCTGGGACATTATGTTCCACAGAGGCTGCAGGTGCAGGAAAACCGCCTGGAGAGGAGACGTGCTACAGCGGCACTTAGGTGCTACAGGGAGGGCACTGTTGCTAAGGGCTAGTCTACACTTAAAACTTACAGCGCACACTGTTATCGGCACAGCTGTGCTGCTGTAGGAGCACTTGTGTAGCTGCATTGTATCGACGGGACAGAGCTCTCCCACCAACCTAATAAAACCACCTAAGCAAGCGGTGGAAGCTACACTGGTGGGACAGCGTCTCTCGCCAATGGAGCACTGTCCACACAAGCACTGAGACCACTCAGGGTGTGTGTTTTTTTCACACTCCTGAGCAAGAAAAGTTTTGCCAGCATAAGTGCTAGAGTAGACAAGGCTTAAGCCTGAGCGAGAATGGACACTGCCGTTTGCACAGATGACTATCAGACATGGCTGCTGCATCAGGGTTCCCGCCACAGGATGGATGGGGCCTCGAGGAGCTGGAGGTTGGGATGCCCAGGAGTGGAATAGCAGTAATGGAAAGTGTCACGGATACAGGGAACAGCAGCACTTAACAGGAGTGGCATGAGCGAGACCAGTAGAAGTTCCCAGCTTGAGCAGTGAGCCCCCGTGTTTGGAGTTAGAGCTGTTCTAAGACAATAGCGGTTGCTGGGCCTGGGGGAAGTTTTACTAAAAGTGGGGTGGAGGGGGGCGAAAAGTCCAAGCAGCAGCGGCGTCACATAAGCAGGCTGAAACCAGCATCATTAACCGGTCTAAGAAAGTGATGGGAAGGGAGCCCTGGAGCAGCGGTCAGAGTAACAAGAGTGCCCGGTGGGGAACATCACAGCAGAGAGGCATTCTGTTTTGGGGTGACACTCAGCATATGATCTATAAGCCCTGGCCTGCGGGCTCACTTTTTAAAATCAGCCAGCCACCAGATGAGCAGAGGGGACACAATCATTGCTCCCACGCTGCTGCAAGAGACCCGGATTGAAGTCTTACCCTGCAGAGGCTCACCGTTAACTGCCATGCATCGGTAGCCCTGGCTGGGCAGACTAAAGCAGATGAGGAAGAGCAGTTTGTAGGTTGTGCAGGGTCCCTGCTGAGGATCCTAATTCCCAGGTCTCTACCTCTTCCAGAGAAAGCCGAGCCCACTGCATTGACATGGAGACTGCATACATACAAGGCTGTGAGAAGCTCGACCAGGCTGTGATGGTGGGTAGAGTTTGTCAGACACATTCTGAGTTTTAGTCTGTTGATGTTTATCATCAAAATTACTGCGTTGAGGGAATGGCACTGGGATAGCCTCCCGCTGTCATCAGTATTGGAGGAAATATTGCTTCAGTAAAACGTCATTAAACGTCATTGCTATGCTGAGTGGACAGTGCCCAGGCCCAGGACATGTCCTGGATCAGTCATTCAGCTTTCCTGCCTTGCTTGCAACTGACTCTCCAGTTGTCACATGCTGTCTGTGCTGCCTTCCCTATCTAGGCCGTGAAAGAGCTCCAGACGTCCACACGAGAGGCCATTGTCCTCCTCAAAGCCATGATTGAGGAAGTGCGCAACAGTGCAGATGAGGAGAAGACATCCATCAACTCGCTCTTCAGTAGCATGCAGGTATGGAGTGGCTTGGCATGGCCACTAGCCGAAACTACTCTGTTGGGCTGCCCAGACAGCGATGAGGTTAATTACAGAGCACAGCCTCCGAGTGTTACAACACTAACAGTGCATCCACATAAGGAGAAATCTTAAGGCCTCAGATTTTCACCAAATCAGCAGATGCAATCTGAAAGAAATTCTCCAGCTCTGGGCCTGATTCTCCCGTCACTCACACTGGTGTCACTGCTGATGTCAGCGGAGTTACCCCTGATTGACAGTGGGATAAGGGAGAGGAGTATCAGTGTTTTCCACTTTGCTTTCCTAGGCAGAAGCTGGGACGTACCTCGTTTCATTGGTGAGTGCACATGGGTAAAAGCACAGCAAAGCCTTTAGAATCAAAGGCAGGGAGATTCTTTGATTTCAGCATTAGGAGTTGTAAAGTGCAGCCTCTGGCTATGAGAATGTTTGATCATCTCTACCTTTTGCAGGAGAAACTAGCAGAAAGAAAAAAGATGCTTCTGAAAGCTGTTCAGAGGTAAGGCCAACCCAGGACTCAGTGGTTTAACACATTCATGTTGTATTACTATTGGGAAGGACTATGTAACAGACTGAAGAGACAGCTATGTTTTAAAGGGAGACTATAAAAGGCTTCTGCAAAAAACCCAATATCCCAGCTCAGTAACAGAAGCCACATGCAGAGGGAAGAGCAACAGATTCTCTGTTAAATGCAAATGTGTCAACTCCTCTTTCACATGCCTGTGAAGTCCCTGGCACAACTGATGCCTCGATTCCTACCAGCTGGAATAGAATGGAGTATTCCTCTATGCTGCTGCTCTGCTTTCAGGAAAAGGCCGGAACCTGAACTGGCACGTGTGTGAGGCAGAGGAGCTAATGCATTTGCAATTTTAAGTCTGCAACCCTCCCTGCCCCTTTCCATTCAGTGGCAAGAACTTCCATTGCACTGAATGGGGGCAGGATCGAGTCCCCTGTGATATTCCTCAATGAGTGGTTGTTAGGAGAGCTGTTGTTCATCTCCAAGACATTCAAAGAGCCATCTGTCAGCATCTGCAGCTGCATTACTGATCTCGTCTGATCTCTAGTGTCCATATTTTGAGTAGTGACTACTCACACAGACACTGCAGCAGCTAGTCCTAGCGAGCACCTCTCCTCCCACCTGCAGTCACACTCCTGCCCCTCCATCCAGGCCAGCTGTCCTGCCTGCACCTTGGACTGCATGATGGCAGTTGGTGTCAGCTGCACAAGCAGAGCCTTGCCCCTGTGCTCTGATACAAGACAGGGACATGGCAATTCCTGCAACTGTTTGATAGCTAGGCAGGGAGCAGTTACAGCTTTTACCCCTCCCCACCAATTCTCTTTGGTAAATATTTTTACAGCATTTCAGCAGATCCATTCTGAGGACCAGGCCGCAGCAAAGGCAGTGCCCCCGGCAGAGGGAGTAATGACACCCCACTTCTGGTCAAGCTAGTTGCACATTAGTTGATTTGGATGTAGCTCTTACCTCTGACTGCAGTAACTTGGATCCCAGTTTGAACTTGAAAAAGTATTTGCCTGGAACAGGAATTTCCTTATGACCTGTAAAATATTTGAATATTAATAAAAATGAGTAACATCACATTTCAGAGTGCGAACCTCTTAGTCAGTGTCTAGACCATTAAACAACATGGCTAGTGCAGTGTGCTCGCCAGCGCCATACCTTATTACAGGATTTTTCCAGACTTCTAATCCACAGCCCAGGTTACATAAGAATGATCCTGAGCTTAGCTACGTGTAATTACCTAGTGATCTGCCAGAGCCCCAGATAGGTCAAGGGTATCTCCTGGTAAAATACTATTCGGTTCCCTTCCTAGTCAGCCACTAGATGAGGTGTGAGCTTTACCAGAAGATTTTTTTTTTGCAGTAACAATAATAATGGATCAATTGCTCCAGTCCTTCCAGTTAAACTCTGGTCTGGAGTCCAGCTCAGTCAGGTCTCCAAGCTGAAATGAAATGGTCTTTTTCTCCTGTAACTTCCAGTCAGTATGAAGAGAAGGAAAAGGCATTTAAGGAGCAGCTCTCCCACCTGGCATCCCTGCTGCCCACCCTGCAGGTAAGTGCTTGCACAGTCCCCACACAACTTTCTGAACTGCACGCCAACCTATGCTACACCTGCCACATGCACATCATCTCAGATGGCCCTTTCAGATCCCTCAAGGCTCAGTTATCTTGGCATTCACTCCAGTGCTCATGGCTGATTACTTGTTTACAGAGGAATTATGGATGAGTTAGATCAATACATAGGATTCTTTGGCCCTTTGAAACAGTGCAGCAACTCCACTATCTAGCAGCTCTATAATGGTCCCTAGGAAAAGAAAACTGCCATCTACTCGAAGAGTTGGTTGCATGGCCTTAGAACTGCAATCATGTTTGCCTGCTGTTCTGAGACCAGAATTGTTAGAAGCCTTGATGTGTCTCCATGCTGGGAGGTTGGCAGTCTGTTGGCAAAGCCAGGAGTTTACAGAGCGCTTCGCTCCTGGAAAGGGTTTTCCCAGAAAACAAGCAGTGACAATGGAGCAGGAAAGCTGAGCCAAAAGCTGAGAAGTGCTGAGCAGCTGTAGCTCCCATTGGGCCCAGTTACACTCCTGTGACTTCAGCGGGGCAGGATTGGACCCACTCACGTCAATGAATGGCAAGTGTTAAGTATCTGCTGAGACATGTCCCTCTGAGTACCTGATTCTGCGTAGTGTCATTCCAAGAGGAAGGATGGTTCTGTTGCACACGGGGCTTTTGTTTTGTGAGGATTTTCCATCTGGCTCTTCCTGGCTCCTAACTGTCTCTGCAGCTGTGCCATCTGCTGGGTTAGCCCTTATTGCTTACGCCTGGAACAGGAATTCCTCCATGAGTGAGAACAGCCCATCTCCAGGTGCCCAAGCCATCACATGCTTGGGGGTGGGGGGTGGGCTGCAGCGGGTGCAATTGTTAGCACTGTTGCTTGTCATTATGTCTAGGTCCATCTGGTCACCTGTTCTGCTTTTTTGAGCTCTGCGAACAAAGCCGAATTCCTGGATTTAGGATACGTAAGTACATTCCAAGACCAGAACACACACTAGCAGCTGGGCTCCACAAACACCAGGTAGGTCCAGAGCCATGTGTCTCATCAAGAAGCAAGGGATGGGTGAGCTGAGTAAAGAAATTACCCAGCCTTTTGCCCCAAATTCACACTGACCCCTGAGGTGCGAAAGCTCTTGGCTCACTGCTTCATGCTTCGGTGTCAGCTGAATCAGGAAGCAGAAATACTGAAATGGGGGGATTTCAGCTAAGTCAGGTGCCACCACCTGTCTGTGCCCAGCTTGCAGGCCAGAGAGACTCAGAAGCAAGGACGCATGCACCTGTCACTACACCAATGCCCAGGAATGTCTACTTACCCCAAAGACCTTTGGCGGAGCTGAGCAAAAAGCCCTTCACCATCAACCTTGTAGCTTCACAAGTGCCGTTGGGTGCACACAGGAAGATGTAGGCTCTCAGCACATCTGAAAGCTAGGCCAGTACTGGGGCGCATGTCCAGGACTGTGCCAAAAGGGTACAGAGCTGAGCGGCACTGAAAGCTGTATCACAGAATACTCTCATTAATTACAGCAACTGATGGAGAGGCTGCAGAAAATAGTCAAACTTCCACATCGCTTGAGACCCACCCAGACGAGCAAGGTAAATCCTTTCCTCCCAACTCACAGACTCTGTTGTCTCTTGGGTCCCACATGATGGAATTTAATACAACCTTCTCATGTCGGTTTTGGGGTCCTGCCCTGCACCTGCCTCCAGATCACCTCCAAATGTCCAATAAAGCAGAGTTACTGTTGCTGCTACTTCCCCAACTCAACGGTGCCGCAAGCCCATAGCGCTTCCGGTATGCCCGTTATCTTACACAAACAGCCGGGCAGCAAAATCACTGCCCAAGTTACAAGCCAAGAGGGCAGAGAGCACGTTAGATTGGATGGCTGTTTCTGTTCCCAAAGTACGTTTCATTCTTCCTTGCAAGGAGAAAACTCCTCCCCCAGTGAGCAAAGGATAGAACGGCCAGGTTCTCAGACAGAACATAGTGCCCTACACTGGCTAGGTACAGGGCTGCTCTGTCTCTCTACATTGGAGCCCACCAGATTGTATGGTATCTGAACAAGAGAATAGCACTGAAAGAACAGAGTCCAGCTGGGCAGGGCGTGTCGCCTCCCAGATGTTCTAACGCGTCTCCTCTGGCCCCATGCAGATAAACACCGAGTACCAGGCTGAGTTTGCCCATTGCTTGGAGCCACTGTTGCTGCTGAACCCACGCCGGTCCGTGGTGGTGAGCGGAGGTGGCATCGGGCCAGGGATGAGCAATGGAAACATGTAAGATGCTCAATTTCTCAGCTACATCCTCGGGGAGGGGAGGAAAATGACAGTCTCCATGAGCCTCTGATGTTTAGAACGTGATTTGGAGGGCAAATGCTAGTTTGGGGCGTATCTGCTGCAAAGAAAGTAGCAATTTCAGCCTGTGGCTCTCGCGAGATGCAGATAAGCCAAAAGAGACTGGTGCCAGTGGCTTTGTAGCTCAGCACTGAGGGTAAACCCTGGCCAGGCCCAAGGGATGCTGCAGCGGAGCTTCCGCTCCGCTGTCTCTCATGACACAAATAGCCAGGATTCACTCATATAATCTCACTTCTGCCCATCATCATGGCATCTGGAACGCCTTACCAAAACTGAGCCAGTAGAAGCCAGCAAGGCTTTGTCAGTGATGGCCAAAGTGGAGTGAAGATCTGAAGGAGCATCACAAAGCACTGTGCTTTGGGGCTGGAAATTTCACAGAAGCATGTCAGAGCAGGGATGAGGGCAGAAAGTTGAGTTGTCTTTAAACATTTCAGGGTTCCCCCTTCACCCCCCAATTAAACCTAATTTGAAGTTGCTTTCCCACCGCAGTAAAGAAGATCCACCCAGAACCTCACGCCATTAGTTTGCACTGGGAATTTACCAGAAAAACTGAACAGTCTTGTACAAAGCTGAACATGTACTTAGGTATAATCTATTATAAACAATCTAGATGAAAGGGTGGAAGAATCTGGAATGACCAGAGACATGATTTATTGGGCTATTTGGGATGGAATTTTAAACACTCAGCCATCCTGTGTAGTTCTTCCAACTGCCTTCTTGATTTTGGGATCACAGGAGTAGTCTGATCAGAAACATAGACACTGGTGTGTAGCATTGAGGAAGTTACGATTCTCTCCAGGAAAGCACGTGCCTTCTCAGCAACTCCAGCTGGCCAGCTCCAGCGATAAGGCTAGTGGTGGCATCTGATGCAGTTTTTCCAAGATCACTTGGACTTTATGGTGATGGGAGCTTAAGTGTGCCTTGCAATAGTTGTCTTTTGAAGAGGCCGGCATGGGATGTGTTTGTACATGGGGTAAATCTCTCACACACTTTCAGTCACCAGTCCTTCCATGTTCAGTGCGAAGTCACTGGCAAGACTCAAAGGGCGCAGCCTCCTTCAGCAGTGCCTTTGTGGGTTGCTTTAGAATATTTCATTTCATTTTGAAAACTAATCTGAAATGCACACAAAGACCGCACACGCACAGAGTTAGAAGGAAACCAATTCATGTCCTGCAAGAGCCATTCAAATAGCCTACAGAGTAAAAAGCCATCAAATGTCTATCAAATGGAAGACTGAGAGAGGGGCCATGTGCCCAGCAGATCTGAGACTATTGTGGCTGCTGAACTACAATTCAAACCTGCCAGTGGCATTAAGGGGACCAGCATGTTCTAGACGTTAGTGCTCCTGGAAGGAACAGCCTAACAGCAATAGTTTGAAGCAGGTGTATCATGAGCAAGCACTGTGCCCATTTCCCACAGCCCAGCCCTGCCAGAGTCCCTCCCTCCTGACCTGCAGCACCGCTTGTTATTCCTGACACAGGCAGCTGTTTATTTTCATTGAAAACCCAGCCCTGTGCATTTGTATGAAAGGCTCTGATGCTTCCTTGTAGCTCCTCCTTCCCCGTTAGCTGCCCTTGACTTTGTCATGATGAGAGGGTGTTCTAGGGACAATGCATGAAAACAGCTGTGCGGGTCAATGACAGGAATAGGCACGGGGGCTGGGACTGGCAATTCCTGGAACCCAGGGTTTAGAACACAAGGGGAGGTGCACGCGTCTGTGTTTCGCAGGAGATATCGTCTGGCCAAATATGACAGGCTGATGAAGGTGGGTTCATCCTTACCACAAAGCAGGGGGTGCAGGCTAACGTGGGGGCAAGAGAAATCGGTTTAGTTTAACAGCAGCTTTAATGAAAACCTGCCAGGAATTCCCCCACAAAGACACCATCTTTTCCTTGTAAACATAAGTGAGTGACATAAGACAGACCACACTTACCAGTCAGTGACCGACCCCTTCCTTAGTGTATTGAAGGAGTAAATCACACTATATTAGAACTGCCAGAGTCCGGCAGGAGAGCAATAAATATTCCCAGGAATTTCCTCTGTTATAATCATCACTGACAAATAGGAGTCGTCTCTGTTCTCATCCATACAAAACCTGAGCCCAGCATTATTGATTTCACACAAGAATTGGTGCCAAACACGTAGCCATGGAACTGGGTGCAGGGAATCATTTGGAACAAGTGAAGGAACTTTGATTGTAACTAGTAGCTATTGGAGGATGAGCCTGTTTCAGATAACAGGTTCTCTGACAGAGGCTGACATGTATCGTTATCCTGCACCTAGCAAAAGCTCTCATTGGTCCTTCATTACTACTTAAATCCCAGTGTCCCCATGGCACAGCTCCAGAACTGAGGCACAAGGCGGGGCAGTGACCCAAAGGTCACCCAGGGTACGTTGCCAAGCCAGTTTTAGAGGCCTGTTAACCTGGCTCCATTGCTGTGCTCCAAGGAGAAGAGCACTCTGCCTCCTAGATACAGACGTACCCTACCAACCTAGAGATCACATCACTATATGGGTATTCATTTGGTCCGTCACGGAGGCCCTGTACGCCCAGTATGGCCCTCCTAAAGTGCTGGCATTGCACGGACACAAAAACCAAGGGGCATGTCTTGAAAATAGCATCAGCAAAACTTGTTTGGCTCTCGGTGGCTCAGAGCCTGCAGATCCCCTGCAGTTACTGACGAGGTGCCATTAATGTCTCACAGGGAGTCACTTCTCATAGCATCAGCCTCTCTGCAGTGTAAGAGTCTCTGGAGGACTCTTTTCGCTCTCCGCCTAAAGTCAGCTTGAGACCACCAAAGCCCTTCCTTTTGCACCGAGTCATGCATGCAGTGTTCTTAACAAGGGCATCGTGCTGTGATGGACGCCGACTCCCCCCGGCCTCCACCTTGTTCCCCTGGCAGATGCCGGTGACCCTACTGACCCATCTCACAGGGTTATGGGAAGGGGTGGGCTGCACAGCACCGTGTAGCTAAGAGCCCCGAGCTGTTCTCAGTGCTCTTGATTGTGACTGGCTTACTCTGGGACTGCCCCAGGAGCAAGCTGTCAGGTCCTCTCTCTGCTCAGTGCTGATCCCAGCCCACGTAACAATCCACGCATGCTGCCTGCCTTTTGGCCTGGCTCACCTGAGTAACTGGTTTCAGCTGAGGCCCCCAGAGCAGCCTGTTGGTCTGCCACTATTTTTATCAGAATTTCAGAGAACTCTCCAGGGCACAGTTCCCATGCACTGGATATATTTAGGCCAATTGATGTCACAGGCAGCCTAGGCCCCTCCACTCTGCTCCAGCTGCTCGCCCTGCAAAAAGGACAAATAGCTTGTTATTGTGTTTGGGCATCACTCCTTGTTTCCAACTGGATTTCACAGTTCAGGGAAATTAATGGTTTTGTCGGGGACTTCAGAGCACCTTTTCCTTGTCAAAGGTACATTTCATCTGCATTTAATGGGCTGCCTCACCCCAGACTTGAATTCTGAGGGGAAGTGGGGAGCTGGATGATAGGAATGCAGCAAGAGCTAGAGAGTGGGTGTCCGGCTGCCTCCTCTGATCAGTGAGCATTGATTCTAGCATGAGACTTGATTCACTACATAATGCATGGAACTGTGGCAGCAGCGATGGGGTGTAGGGCTGCGTGAGCAGAGTATGAATGCAAAGAGTAGCAACATCTTGCTTTATACAAAGTGCTTCTCACTGAAGAGTTTGATTATTATTATTAGACAACAGAGGAAATGCTAAATCGTGCTGTGAGTCTATTGTCTCTCTGCGTGTCCAAATAGTGCTTATTTTCAGCTCCAAATCACTTTGCAGCTCAGCAAAAACACCTGCTCCCGGAGATATTTTGCAGGAAGTCGCATTCCTGGCTCCTTGGATCTGGTTGTCGGACCCTAGGTGCAGCCCCTAGAAGAACTGTTTCGTTTGACTATCAAAAGCGGCCAATAAATGCACTGCGCGCATGAAGCAAGACGTTTTAAGTGCCATTAGTGCAGGGATTCTGTTCCGAGACTCTTCAAGGGCTCAGGAATCAGGTTTGTGATTCTGACATTTGTGTCAATAGGTCAGATGAGACACAACCATGGTGGCACTTGATACAACACGAGAGAATCCAGATTTAAGGAGGCATTTTTGATTGTCGTTCTGTTTTGAGATTGGTTCTTACTGGGTGTTTCTGCAACTTTGTATTCACACTCCGCACAGCACACCTCTGGGGTCTAGAACTATTCTTCAGCGACAGCCACACCTCTGTACTTGAAGTTACAGCGTGATTCAGGAAAGATCAGATAGAAATGATGTATCGTATAACTTACCTATCGCACAGGAACCGGAACTCTAGATACTCTGGGACCATGTTCACCCCGCTGTACGGTCCTTGCAGGAGTCATTACATGGTATAGCATCTCCCATTAGCTTCCACAACTGTAAATCTCGGTCAGATTAACAGGGAATGAACAAGATCATGTTAAATGCAGCTTTAGCCAGTGGAGTGCCTACTGTGCCCCACGCTCTAACTGCCTGATAGGGAGAGGGTCCAAGCCTTGGTCTTTTTAAATAAAATGCATTGTATCAGGATTGGAACTGGTGATGCGACCTAATTAGAGTTGGTAATTTTGCTGCTTTTCTGTTGTAACTGTTGACACAGATAAGTGATCTGTCCCCCCAACAAAGGCGGTAGCAATGGGCAATTAGCTTCCTCAGAGAGATGGTCAGAAATGAAACTGGAAATCTGACTCTCTAACCAATACAATCTACCTTTTATAAATACAGTTACTGCTAGAGTAAAACAGACTGGAGTGAATAAGGCAGAAATTCTTCCCGCTTTGGCCTCTTTTTAACTGCTAGTGCTATCTTTCCACGCAAAGGGCATCTGTGATCTTAGAATTGTCTAACTGCCTTGTGGCAGAAATGAAAATTGTCATACACAATGCTGAAATTCTAGCCCTGTCCTGCACTGAAGAAAGCTCGTTCAAGGAGGAGCAGCTGGTTTCTCTTTGGTAGACTGAATAAAATATGTAGAAAGAGGCTACTGCCTGGCTTGTACTACAGACTGGCCACAAAGTCAAGCAACCTCAGACTTGTCTAGTTCCCAGTGTGTGCAACTGAGGTGGATGGAGGCGCGTTCTACCTTGCTGCTGTTAAACAGCAGTTCTGGGTACAGCAGCTGACGTGATAGCACTGCTTGTCTATGTTCTAAAAACTCTCGCTCTCTTTCTCCCTCTGCTTAAGGATCTCAGGTGGTCAATGCTCCAAGACTCTGATTGTGCCAAGCTGTCCTCCTTCCTGTGATAAGATGTCCATCACAGGCTCCATAGTTCGAAAGCCAACCATGCATCGTTACATCAGCACCAAGGTCCTGCTAGCCGAAGGCGGGGAGACGCCCTTCACTGAGCACTGCCGCAACTATGAGAACATGTATCGGGTAGGTGGATATAATACACAGATTGCACAATGGCAGAATCATCATATGCTAGCCCTAGAACTGCTGTCCCTGGTCGAAGGGATTCCTTACCTGATAGTAGCAGTGCCCAGAGGTGGAAGAAAAATGTGGGGCAACTCCTATAATGCTGCAGGGCAGGCCTGAACCAGAGAGTGGAGGCCAAGAGAGATGGTGAAGGAGGACAGAGAACTGAACAGGTTCTCCCATTAACTGGTCTCTTCCTTCACTCCTATAGTTCATTCATTTTGTCTCTATCCCTTTCTTCTTGGTCCTTGGAAAAACTTAGAAACTTTGGGCCAAATCAGCCCTTCCTGTGAAGCTGCACTCACTTGCACCAGATCTCCCCAGACCCTTTTTGGGGTGTCTGTCACTGTGTTTAGGGTTTAAATGGCCATTTGCTAGTGCCAGTGGCATGGGGACGGATAAGTGCATCTATGCCAGCCATGGGAACTTACAAGTGGGAAAGCCAGGGGAGTTGGTTCTATTTCTCATCGCAGAAAACTGAAGGAGCTCGATCTATTCAGCATAACAGAGAACATTAAGGAGTGATTTGATCATAGTCTGTAAGTACCTACATGGGGAACATATATATTTAACAATGGACTTTTCTATCTAGCAGAGAAAGGTATAGCAATCTAATGACTGGAAGCTGAAGCTAGACAAGTTCCAACTGGAAATAAGTCAAATATTTAACAGCGAAATTAACCATTGGAACAACTTACCAAGGGTGGTGGTGGATTCTCCATCACTTATTTTTAAATCAAGACTGGATGTTTTACTAAAAGATCTTGTCTAGGAACGCGCTAGTGGAAGTTCTAGGGCCTGCGTTCTGCAGGAAGTCAGGCAAGAATGCTCCAGTGCTCGCTTCTGGCCTTGCAATCTATGAAGTCTCATTGGCTTAGAAGTTATATATGGTACAGACTAACTGCCACGCTTTCTGTCCCTACCACCATGACCTAGTCACAAGGACTCATGAACATGCCTATGGTAAAATGGTGCTTCCAGGACAGGAGAAAACAACAGTAGCAAGAAAACCAAAAGACACTGGATTTTCTAGATACCTTCCCCTTCTTTAACCAACCCTGTTGCCATCAGTCTCCTGAGGATGAAAGGAAACCACCCCAGGAATTCACCCCCTTTCCCATTTCTAAAACAGGCCCTGCAAACAGAGATTCAGAACTTGAAGGATCAGGTACAGGAGCTGCATCGTGACCTCACAAAGCATCATTCCCTCATTAAGACTGAGATCATGAGCGAGATCCTCCAGAAATCCCTCCAGATGGATGTGCAGATTGCCTCGGAGTATTCGTCTGTTGAAATGATGCGGAGCATGTTTGAAGAGGTGTGTTCCCTGCTGCTGGAGTTCTAGCTCCTCTGCCACCAGCCCTGGTAGCTCAGAATGCACGGAGAAAGGGCAGCTTCCCTACAGGGTGGCTCTAGGGCTGGAGTCGTGCCAAAACCAAGACCAGGGAGGTCAACATGGAGTCTCTTGGAGTAGGGAGGGTGCATAAAGGGCAGGCTATGTTCTAGCATAGTTGGTTCCTTGCAGAGCATTTGCACATTTCTACTCTATTCCTTTAAGCGAGGAATGGACAGTTGGGCACAGCAGAGCCACTCTCCAGGGTGGAAGTGGGAGACAAGGTGGAGAGAGATGAGATTATACAGGAATCATTAGGCTCAATGAATGCACTGCTGGAGGTCTCCATTAGCTGCCAAGATTTTTCTAGTTCTGCCAGACAAAGGCATCTGCTTTGTGATCAGGGCCTGAGGATCTCTGATGTGCCGAGAGCAATATTTTGTTCTGAAGTATTTGGAGCCATAGCCTGATCCCTGTGACCCAGCAGGTAGGTTTGGATGCTGAGTAAGGGTGTGGTCCGTACGAAAGAGTCATGAACACTGGATGCAGAGTCTACTATGAGCCTTGCCCCGGAAAGGGTTTGATGGAGAGTCACCAGCCTTATTCTTGTTTTGCAAAGACTCCACCTAGGGTATGGTCACACCACAGTTTGTTGACACAAATTAAATTGCTCACTGGTGTGAATTAGCCACCCTCAGGAGACAGAGCTTATGCAGACTTAAGTGCCAGCGTGGACAACATGATCTGGACAAGAGAGTTTCTCCTGCTGACATAGCCAGCTCCTGCTGCTCCTGGGGCTGGAGTAATTAAGCTGAGGGGGAAAGCTCTCCCCCGCCAGTTTATGCAGCTGTGCCGCCGTAATCTGTCTAGTGTAGCTGTAGCGGGAGTCACTAGAACAATGAAAAGGGCCAGACTACTGCTCTGTGCTACAGGGGCAGCCACTGCTGCTGTGCTATTTGCAAGTTGTTAGATGCTGCGTGCACGGGTCTCCCAGCCCGAAGTGGCGAGAGAAACTGGCTCAGCACATGTCCCTTGGAGAGGAAGTTCAGCCCTTCACTGCAGGCTGCTGCCCAGCTCGCTACTTTTCTTTCAGATTTGGGAGGAAACGTATCAGAGGGTGGCAAATGAGCAGGAAATTTATGAAGGTATTTGAGACAATTCTGTCCACTAACCCACTGACTGTGTGTGGTGAGACATCCCTGCCCAGCTCACTGCCTGTCTAACATGCATTCGCGATGTGGGGATAGCGGTTTCTGTGCTGAGTTGGCTGTGCCCAGATGTGACGCATCCTAGGTTAAAGGGGAAGTTTCAAGCATGAGAAAGGGCTGCTATATTGCTCCCCTGCTGCTCTCCACTCCAAAGGCTTCCCACATTAGCGTGCCACACAAAGCACAGCAGGACCTTGCCCCAGTCAGAGATCAGCCTCGCTTTCTGCACACGCAGATCCATCAGTCTGCTGTCCTCCCTCAACCCTAGCACACCTCTCCCTCATTCCCCCCAAAGGGCGAGGCAAGAAGGTCAAGCTCAGTAAAACCCCTCCCCTACCCATCCAGAGCAGATTCTTTTGGAGAAGGTAAATCAGGGCCAGTAACTGTCAGGCAAATCCCTACCCAGTAGCTCAGAGAGGTGCTAGCATAGTTCCAAACCACACTGCAGACAGAGCCCAGGAAGCAGCAAAAGGATGGGAAACAAAAGCGAGAAAAACCCCCAGAATGCTTTAGAAAATGAAGTCAGTCTGCCTCGGGAAAGAGAAACTGAAGAGCAGAGTCTGGCGGGAAGTCCGGACATCGAGAGATGAACGTGTCTAACAAGCATAGCAGCTTTGCAAATGTTTCCCATAGATGGCTGGTTAACTACAGCATGAAGCGGTGGCAACCTCTAGTGCTTCAGTTGGTTGTGATGTACAACATTTGTCCTGGGCTTAGAAGCGTGTAACAAGGCTCCTCAGATTCTTAAGAGGTCAGAGGACAAACTGGATAACTCCATAAAAACTCCTAGTGCATCCATGAAACAACATCCGAAGGCTAAGAGTCAGTGCAGAAGCTCCAGTAACCAGAAGACAGTGACTTGCTGGGTCCTTCTACAATGTGCTCCCTTTCCATGCAGCACAGTTACATGACCTGTTGCAGCTGAAACAGGAGAACAGCTACCTGACAACCATCACCAAACAGATTGCCCCCTACGTCCGCTCCATCGCTAAGGTGAAGGAACGGCTGGAGCCCAGGTAAGACAGCAAAGAACCATTTCCCAAGGAGGGGAGGCTTGGTGGTCTTTGAAGTGGGTTCACATGTCCCCATCCAGTGCCCAGGAGACTTAGTCTTAGCATTACAAGAACCCAACCAGCACCCTTGCTGGAGCTCCTCAGGGACACCGTGGAAACCTGGCTATCAGACATGCCATCACATTTCTTCAGAGGTGAGGCACAGTGGCATGACAGTCCAGGGAAGCTGGTACTACCCCTGCTGATAATGTACCTATTCCGTGGACAGAAAACTTGCTGTTTTAGTGCTGCTGCACAGCCTGTTACAAACACTGCGTACCACCAAAACCGTTGCAAACTCACTCTGCTTTTCATCTCACTTTAGACTACAAGAACTCAAGGAACTGAAGGATGACCAGTCTGAGAATCTACTCAAAATTTATGATGATGGCACAGTGAACAGCGACACAACACACAGGTACAGGATGGGATGGCATGGTTTGAATGCTGATAGCTTATCTAAATGTTTAACACCAAAATAAGTCAAAGCACTGACATATTAGCTAGTCATTCATTTCCATATCAAACATGCAAACTACCCGGACTCAATACAGTAAATATGGAAGAAGTAAGAATAAAACCACTGCATAGCAACAATTGCCCATGAAACAGAAGAGATTCTGGATAATCAGTCTAAATAAGAGCTCATTAATGAAATGTTCAAGCCATGTGACAAGTAGATCTTTTTGTGATTTAGCCACGGTGCCTTTTCTGCTCTAGGAACGACTTGACAAGAAGCAGTGAAGACAACAGGGAGAAGGCTCTGGAGCCCAAAGTGGACAACCAAACGCTGAACATTGTCACGGAGGATCCCCTTCTGAAAGACACTCGCAGAACCAAACAGAAAAGTGGGACAGAGTCCCAGCCAGAAAGAATTTGCAACTTAGGCAAGGCTGAGTGCCAAGAAGCTGCACTGCTTTGCATTTAATATATGCAAACAAAAGACTATTTAGTAGAAGTTTCTCAAGTACATGTATGTGAAGTTAGGATGGTGTGTTACACAGAATCTAGCCATTGAAATGGCTTGACAAGATGGGGACGACCAGCATTTCTAAATTTAGTTTGAGGACATGAAGTATAGAACTGCAGAATAAGGCTTCACCCATTCAGCAATCTAAACGCTGTTCTCCTTACATTATGAGATGGGTATTTAATCAGTTAGGGTTTGATTTCCCAGACCAATCTCTTTGGCTGTTCGGGTATTTTCAACATAAAATTTTATTTTTCTGCATTGGTAAATTCAAACCTTTGTTCAGCAGATAAATCCGGTATCTCCTGAGTCAGAACTCTTCTGTGGGCCCCCGTCAGGTGGTAGTTGAGTAACTTGTTATTAGAACTGGTCTCCTTTTTTCTTCGTGTAAGAATTTTCAAAAAACCAAATATTCATCTCTTGCACCTGAAATCCCTTCTTATTTCAGCTGCTCAAAGCAAACTAAGCTCTTGGTGGTGAGCCTAGCAAAACAATAAGCCTAATTTTGACATTGTGCTAATTTATCAGTTTATTTTAAATGCATGAAAACAGCTAGCTCTGTGTAAGTTCTATTTCCTCTCCCCCCTATTCTCAACCCCCCATGAATACAGCTTATTTAAAAGCCTAGCTTTGTACAAAAGATTACAGTGTTTACTAAGTGGAATGTAGTAATTTCCTCAAAAAGCATCACCTTGCATAGCCTAGAAGCTGGGGGCAAGAAGGTTGGGGAGGTTGTTTTGGGTGTGGAATTGTTTTCAAACACTTCTGCGCTTTAGTGTCATGAGATCAGTATGTTTTCTTGAGGTTTTTATGCTGTAGTGTAGACTGTTCACAAGTCTAGTTTTCCATACAAGATATGCACAGCTTTGTATACTAAAAATCTGAGAAAATAAAACATCAGTTCTTAATACTTAGTGCAAGTTATTAATATAGCATGGCTTCACCCAACAGGGATGCCAGTGATGGCCAGACTGGCACATCGGACAAGAAACCTCCCACCAGCAGACTTCTCAGAAGATGCATTTCCTTCTCATAGGTTTCAAAGAGAATTTGTTTCCCTTACAATCACCACATGTTTTCAGGTTATTTCAATCAAGTATAGTTTTATTTAATAAATGGAAAGAATTCTCAACATCCACAAAAGAAAAGAACTTTTAAATATAATGCATATTTCTTCATGTAAGAAAAAGCATAGAACTACTCCATTAATTTAATACAGACTTGGTCTCAGCAGGCCCAAATAGATTGTGGAGTGATTCTAGTAAACGTTTGTCTTTTTCAGGATGAACAGACTTCAAACATCTGGTAATATAACACGGTAACAGTCTCCTATTGCAACAGGAATGTGGAAGTGTTTTCAAGGCAGGAGACGACTCCTCATCATATTCCAATCCAATGACAAATTACCAAATATAATACAGACAATGAGATTAGAAACTACTCCAGACAGGAAGAAAGTGCAGATGGAGTTACTCTGTGCCACTGTTTGAAAGCTTTATCCTGAGGGTCAAAGAACACTTACTCTGTGCTACAAGCAAAAGATAAAAGTCAAAGAATCAGGGCAAAGTAAATCCCTAAAGTTGTAACATTTGCAAAAAGCTACAGTTTTAGGAATTGCTTATCTACAGAGTGACTAAGTTACTTTTTGGAGGATATTAGCATACATAAGTATTCAGTGTTTTCTTACTAATCCCTCACTCCCAATTTCAATCATTAAATAATCTAGTTTCCTTTTTACAGATTATGTTAGTTACGCTGTCCTTCACAAACCTTTGGACAATAAAAATGGTCAAGTCAGTTTCACTTTCTGGTTCTCCTGCACTAGCTTAAAATTGCAGTTTTTAAACTGCAGGGGATAGTTTAAATACAAGCTAAGAACTGTGACTTGAAAAAACCCAATGGAACACTTTTGCGAATTGTTGAGCACACACAAGTCCTAAATCTTTGGCCTAAACAACATGATATTTACTAACAAGCGAAAAGGGCACAAAGGGTTGGTCAGCCAACAGTCCGATTGTCTGACAAGTTGAATTTGGTAGACTGCTTTAACACACAGAATATTATGCAACCACTAATAAAGAGGTAGAGGTTAAGATATTTTTTCAGGCTGCATAAATAGTTTCCAGTAGTAAGTAAGTCCTTTCCCACAGGACTTCAAAAGTTAATTGCTAACATGAGACTACGAACCTACCAAGGGCCAGAATCAAGTTCTTATTCAGCGGGTACAGAACTAGATGTTCACTGACAATAAGTCTTTGATTTTTTAAATAGCCTCTGTGCTACAGCATGTGCCAAAGGTCCATTTTGATTAGTTTAAACTGGGTTTTCAATATATTTATTAAAGGACCATCTTCATTTCTTTGTGAACTCCAACTCACCTTTCCTTTAGGAATGAGGCTGCAGCAATTATTCCAGATATTTACAACGTAGGATGAAGCATAAAGAGCCCATACTACCATGCAGTCTCCAGAAGTGGAACATTATTAGTCCTATGTAAACTGACTTGGGGCAAACTTTTCAAAACCACCTAACGCCTCATTTTCAAAAGTGATTTAGGTGTTTGAGAGTTTTGCCGTAAGTCGAGAGGTGTAAAGATTATTCTTCTGACTCAGCACCCTTGGGTATGAACCTACATGCCCTGCACAAATCTGATTTATGTGCAAGTTCTAGTCTGGGTGAAATTTACAACTAAAAGTAACTTTGGGGGCATTGCCACTATATTAAAATAAATTTCAGCAAGGCCATTGGAGAAGAAGAAAGTGCTTTCACTGACCACTGCATCAACCAAGTAAAATCATTTACTGTGCCCATTCATATTCAAAGACACATTCTCACTATGACAACATGCATCCTAACAAAGGGTTTATTCAACAGAACCTCAGGCTTTGGGGGTGCTAGTCAGAACCTCCAGCTACTATAATGAAAAAAAAAGGCATCTTCTAACATAGCTACAAATGTTACATTGGCTGTTATATCTGCATGTTCTGAGCCATCCCAAACCCAAAGAGTAACGCATGACATCAGATGTGGTGCATACACACTACCGTGACAGAAGCGTTAGCAATACCCATGATACTTCAAGGATTAACATGAGCAGACTGCTATCCCAGACAAGTGAAGGGATGCAAAGCAAACCATTCACTGACAGTCAAAAAAGATAGTAAGCCTTCCAAACAAATGCCAGTAAAAGAATAAGACAAATTATTTCCTAAAATATCCCTCCATCACACAAAGTTATTTAAATAGTTTAAATTGGCAATTTTTAGAAGCTTTGATTCTATATGCAATCCAATGTTCAGAGCCCAGTCTCCCAGCTTTATACTGAAGCAATTACTACACTGTTTGTTTCTGGCCACAATGAACTCAAGCACAGAAATTGACAAGAGAATGAAAAGTCTCACTGTGGAAGATGATTGTTCACATAAGAGAAAAGACCCATGAAATATAGCCAACTTTCCTACTGATAAAGCTGTCCAGCAGTTGTAGACATATGCAGAATTCTGTGGTGAACAGAAGTGGTTCCCCCCCACCCCACTAGAGCAGTGTAAGAAAGAGGATGTGAGCTCAAGTCTCTGACAGTAAGACTAAAATAGTAATGCAGCATAAAGCATTTAGGTTTAGAGAGATTTGACTCACACTTCTGACAAAGTGGGTTGCAGCCCATGAAGACTTATGCCTGCAAAAATTAAATTTGTTAGCCTTTCAAGTGCTACAGGACTCTCTTGTTTTGACTCACAGTGTCTCACATAGCACCTGATAGAGCAACTTCTTGCTTAAACAAGTGAGAAATTTCTTGCTTAAACAGTTTGACCTAACCAATGATTTATTCATGTAATGCCCCAAGTCCCTAGTATATTTTTTCACTACCTGGCAACAAATGCCATTGCCTAGAGCACATTTAAATTTACTCTGCTGAGTCATTTTGTGATTCGAATGTAATTGCTCTGTTCTTGATTCAGGTGAATTCTAATTAGCTTATACATACTAGATATTATTGCCATGTCTATACTATGAGCTATGGGTGCAATTCCCCTGCTCACACATACGCACTTGTGGTAGCTTGATGAGAGCTGTCACAAGTATAAATAGCTGAGTAGCCACAGTGCCGTGAGCAGGGGCTGAGCCATGCCGAGAACCTACTGACCAGTTTCAGGCAGGTGTGTACTTGGCAGGGCTTAGCTGTGCCTCCACGGCCGCTACTCATGCTACTGTGACTACATGGCTATTTATACTTGCATTAGCTCTCATGGAGCTACCGCAAGTATGTGTACAGGAGCAGAGGAAATCACACCCCTAGCTCGTAGTGTAGGGCTTTTCAACTTCCAGTCTCAAAGTGCTTTACAAAGAAAGACAGCGTCATTATTAAGAGTAGGGTTAGTTAAGAAACATTTATACAATGGAATAGTTCATATGAGAAATCTGTTAATAAAAAAAGCACAGTTAAAAATCCTCATGTGTATTAAGATTTTAACTGGTCAGATTTCTTATGAGGTATGTTGGCTACAGACATGGCAAAATGTATAACTTTCTTTCAGTGCGTTGGAGATACTTCTATTGCAAAGGAACAACAATCTGAACAAGTAATTATGAAGAGGAAAGCACGTTAACCCAATACAGCCCTACTGAAAGTTTCATATCCCCTTCCTCAAACAAAAAACCAAATATATGCAGTAGGAGACAATGTAAGAGTGAGTATTTTAAGTAGTGTTGTCAGGAGTGGGCTGTGTGTGTTCCTTCAGTGTGCTGTCCCAGCTTCGCACCGATAGCTGACACAGCAGACCTTGACTGAGCTGCCTGATAAATCTGCACACCCGGATTCAGTAGCGAAGGCATCCAGCCAGGTTTATTGTCAACAAAGCACGATGCTAGCTCCCCAGATCAATGTCTAGTTACACTAGGATACGTACGCTCATGACAATGGACCAGTTCAGTGTACGGCGGACTTTCCGTTCCTCACTTGGCCAGACAGACACTCCGAGACCCTCTTTTATACACTGATACAAACAAGTTACGTATTGCCCCTCTGATGTGATTAGTTACCCCCTTTACCTTGGACGTTAGTTTGATCAAAACATCTTTATCCATCATGTCATCCTGACCTTATATTTAGGAGGGGCCAATGTGTCCTCATCTTTGGGGAATGTACTTGTACCATACTTGGTATCAGGGTGTTCTGGTACCACCTTTCTGGAATGTGTTTATATGAGTGTCTTGTGCCTAGCATTTCTCTGGAATGTGTATGTTTTCACAATACCAATCCTGTTCTTGCCAAATTTGTGAACTTGCAAGCAGGTATGTTTTGTAATAGGGCCTAACTTCGGTTCACAGCCAGACTTTAACTAACTTTGCATTATATCAGCAGGGTCTGACTACTACTTTATTTCAGGCCTCGGGTCTTATACCAGGCTCTCACTTTCTAATACAGGAAATTCAATGCAGCAGGTGTAATTTGCAGGCATTACCTGGGTAGGAAAGGCTTGTACATGATGGAAGAAAGAAGAGATTAACCATTTGCCCCTATATCCCTTGCTAAGTAGTTCTACAGGAATTTGACTTCCAACTTGTTTGGTACATGCCTCATTTTAATACCAAAGTGTTTTCTCAGTGGTATTTCAATCGTAATCTTAAGCATTGCAGACAACCGATATTGTCATCAGCACCACAAAAGAACTCTACTGAATTACAACCCAACAGAAGTTGGCAACGTTTTTACAAAACCAGCTTCTGCCAGGGCTCTGTTTCCTGAACTATGTTACAATACCTTCATTAAGGTAATACTTCAAACCAAGCAGTTACTTGTCAGCATACAATTCTCATTCCAGCAAGAAAGTCTATCTAGAATCAAGCAAAAACAGTGAACTTCTTTGGTATACAGTAACAGAAAATAAATTATACCACAAAATCTGAATATAAACCATTTCCAGAATGATGATTTTAGAATATCACCACAGTTAATCAGAAAAATATTTTCCTACATTAGCGTATTTTCTGGAATTGATTCCCATACAGAAACATCCAAGATATATTCTAGAACCGGGCAAGAATCTGACCACCTGAGGCTTTTCTGTATGTCTGACAGCTATTGTTCTTTCCCTGCATTTCACAAAAACAGAACTTATAACTTCTCTGAATTAAAGTTATTTTCCATGAGTGAACTGTGAGTAGAGAAAGAGCTAACTACTAAAGTTATTTAAAGAGGACAGAATGCAGCATGATTTTGAATAGTATGTTTTACAGAGGCAAGTTCATGAGTTGACAGGACAGACTCTTGTCAAGGAGACTGTGGGAAAATGACAATGATAATGAAACAAATTCATGGCACTAGATAACTGATGGACAACGACTGAGTTTAATTCTCAATCTGAGTTTATGCTTTCATGATGTTTAATGAAAGATTATTTGCAGTTTAAGAAAGTTATGAATATTGAAAAAGCCTCCAATTAACACTATATTCAGGAACATTGGCAGTGGGGCACACTGCCAGTCTTTCACGTAAGCAGATCTCCAAAACAGCATGTAAATTCATGTATTTAAAAGACAAATAAAGGGCTGGTTTTGAAAGCTCTCCAAGCAGAACGTTACCACACTGATTTCAGTGGGAGTTCCACACAGTGAGCTTGGGGAGTCAGGTCCAGCGAGGTTAAAGCTGTGCTGTCTAGCTTTTCTTATAGTCAAAAAGCTTTAAATTTAAAGAAGTTTCACCACAGAAATAGACTTCCAACCAGCCTCCTTCTAGTGCAATGGTAGTTACTAGGAAGTACAAAGCTCATTCTTCAACAGACTCTTTCGGCTGTTGTAAGCAGAGTAATCCATCTTTTCACCAGCATTAGGCTTCATTTTAGGATCACTACAGATTACATAATCCAGAAGATCCTCTATGAATCTAGGAAGGACTCCAATCTTGACTAAGATGACTGAGCTTCAAGTTTTCTTGTAAGGCGTTCCAGCGGCCTAGGCTTTAATGAGCCTCCCATGGATAGCCAGTAAATACAAACTGGCTGCTACTAGAGTATGTCACAATACAGAGCTATGCATAGTTCCTTTCCATATAATGCCTGGAGCTGAGTGTTTGCTCGGTCAGATTTTTCATGTGTTACAGTTCCACTTTAGCTCCTTTGATAAAAGGTAGACCTGATGGCACCTTCTTTTTATACTCCAGGTAGTCCTCTCCAAAAAAGTGAATTAACGTAATCTCCTCCTCTTCTATTCGCTCTCTGAAGAATCTCCAGGATGCTAACGTGTAGCCAACAACACAGATGGGATTACAGAGTAAAACCTGTAAGAGGACACAAGTAGTTACAGTCCAATTCAGCCTTGCAAAACTCTGCTCACCCTGGGAAAGGTTTATGATTGTTTGTTTGAAAAACACAAATGAAGTTTCATTAGTTGTCCACAAAGTGCATATTTGCAGTAAGGCTTAAAAGGTCTCCATTCTCCAAAACGCAAATTTTTAGAATTTTGTTCTTGATAAGAATCATCTCTCTGCATTCTAGAACAAATTAGTTCTGATGAAGAGCACTAGTTTCCTTCTATTGTAATATCAGCCCCAAAGAGTGTGCTGGCTCTAAGATAATTCAGGTTTGGAAAGCTCATGCATATGTGGCTTTGTATATTTATAATTTCTCTTTAAAAGATAGCAACAAAAACCATCACCACTCATACAACAAGGTTTATAGATTTGATACTCTGTTATAAATTAAAGTTTATATCTACTGTACTGACATTTTAAGGTACGTGACCTGGGTTTTATGTACCTTTAGGTTAGTTTTACTTGTCAGTTCTGTACAGTATTAACATTCAATAAGAATAAGGTGTGTGATGGCTTACTGGAAGACACTTTGCAAGTAAAGATGAAAGGGAAGTCTGGACACACCCTGGAAGCTTTAAGGTTCCATGGCTAGCAGCAGATCACACCTTCAACCTCAGAAAGTGTTCCAGCTCAAACCCACGCTCCACTGCCTCTGCTTATTTCATATAGAAAATTAAGGAGATATGGTCTTCCCAAACATCACACAGGATGAAGAGTTCAGAGGCCAGCAGTTTCATGACTCACATCTAAAAGCGTGCTGGTGGAAGACAGAATGTGTCAAAATCCATACCAGGAACTCCTACAGTTGATCATTTGCTATATAAATTATGTACAGGCTGGGCAGCATTAAGAAAAACTAGAAGATCAAGATAGCTAAGTGTATATTATACAATACCTGTGTTCCAATACTCCAGTAAAACCATCCCACGTAAGATGGGTGCCGGAACCACCCATACACCCCACTTGTCACCAAAGTATGAGTATCCGATTTCTCATTCTGAACAATATGGTTGAAGTTGGAGCCAGCTGTGAGCATGGCAGCTTTCCTCAGACAATCCCCAAAGATCACCATCAATAACCCTACTGTACTGAGCCAGGGGATCTGCTTCATTTCTGCAAGTGAATAAGTTCTGGTCACAACATGTTTAAAAGTTTGCTATTTTATTGCAGGTAAAAAAGGTTATTTAGGGTTAGAGGTCTAGGGTAGGAAGAGAGAAAGCACCTTCAAAATTCATTAACCTAACCGGATGCATCCAGATCAAAGCCCCAAAATGATCATATACTATCCCCAATAGATTGATGTGCATGCTCGTTAAGACACTATATAAAATAAATGCAGTGTGTTGTACAATTTTAGTCTATAAAAATTAAAAAAAAAATTTGAACAGAAGTCTAATACACTATTTACTCTTCACCACCTATAATGACAAGGCAGCAGTGTGTCTTAATGCTGCCCGATCAATCTAAATGCAAAAGGAGAGTGGTCAGAATACACAGCTACAAAGAAAATCTAACCCTGGAACGGAGCATTGTCTCTTATTGCTTGACAAGTTGGATGGGGTTAAGTTGATGTACCCAGTCCTCAGATAGAGACAAATGCACTCTAACAGACTTTCCCCACCAATTCCAGAGCAGCACTGAGGAAGCCATACCCAACCTTCTTTGGTCTGACATAAGATGTTGGCAATGGGTAAGCCATAAATACTTCTCCCATTCCCGAAAACTGGTTTAGAAAACTTTTAGTCTAAAAGACACAGAATCCCAAAATACTTTATAATTATTTGTAACATGAATCTTGCTTGACCATTAACAAAACCCTGTCAGCAAGGTATCTCCTTTTGAAAGTCTTATCAGAATGCCAAACATTCCCTGGTATTCCCAGTTTGCCTGAAAGCTATCCTCAGTTTCAAGAGTCAGTACAGCATGCAAAGTGTTTGAGAATAAGAGAACAGTCAGTACACTATCTTAAAATCTCTTCTCCTTTAGACACCCTGACACAGAATAACTGAATGTGACTAATCAATTTAACGGCATAAGTATCAGGTTTCATCCTTTACCCATGGCTTGTTAGGATCCCACATAAAAAGTACTAAAATACCAATATGCTGAGTTATAACTGTACACAAAGCATGAAAATCCTGGTGTTATTTAGATCAGTGGCAGAACACCATTGCCTTCAATAGGGCCAGGACTTCACCTAACACAGACATAAGAATAGCTTAATTCTAGGAATTTCTCTCTTTGTTAATTGCTTAAAATGTGTTGCATATGCAGTCCCCTTATGTGAAATGCAGCCTATATTCACCCATGGGCAACTGCGATTCTCTTTAAAAACTTACCCAGAAACCTCAAATAAAGCTACTGACCTGGATAAATGATTTTTTCAACTGTGAACTCTATCCAAGAAGAGAGAGCAGCTAGATTATACTCAAAACTGTGGTTTAGGAGAAAAGAATCCAAGGACAAACTTCTGGGATTATTGATCGCTGTCACCAAATACTCAGAATAATGGAACAGGGACAAGGAACACATATACCTAGAAAAGAAGAAACCCATCGAATTTAAGCTGAACTTAATTTACTGAAAAACTCCAGTTTTGTTTTGCTGTGTTTATTGCTGGAACCCTTTGTTTTGAAATCCATGGTATTATTCTGTTAACTGTTCAGCAGCATAACTAGCATTCTACAACTTTTATTCTCCACTATTTATACAAGTACGTTAAGAACAAACATGTGCTTCGTATAAGATTATGTGCATGTATATATTAAAAACAAAATGTTTAAGACTTTCATTTCAGATGAACTGGGTGCTTCAATGCATTGATAATACAATTATATCTAAAGCAAGTCAAGCAGACCAGAGCAGTTGGTATAGGCCATAAAGAATTCTACCATACGACTCAATCCTGCAATGCCAAGGGTATTGACTAAATAACCAAATATTTCATGTTTCCCGCTATAACTTCTAGTAATAAGCTACCAAACCTCACCTTTCCTCCACTGGTTTGACTACATATGTTTCACTTGTCACATGCCTCAACCTTAAACGGGAGGCACTTGACTTCAAAGGCCAAGAAGGGAATTAGCTGTGCATGACAAATTCAAATTATGGCTTTAGACAGAGTCAGTGACCATTATGCAGGTTTCTGGTGCCCCAGCCGCCTCACACGAGCAGGGCTGAGACCCAGCCTGCTGTTCAGCACATATAGCAGGAGATTTCAGGCACTCCTGGCCCGAGCTGCACACAGGGCTCCCAGTCACCACCCCGCCTAAAATGCTTTCTTACCAGCCGAAGTGCGTCCACGAGGATTGCCCACAACTCAGCAGCAAGCCGCATCCAAAGGCGAAGCCCAAGAAGCAGGCACGGATGGCGATCTGGAGCAGGAGGGAAGAAGAGGATATTAGGAAATTTAGACTTGAAATTAGACGAAGGTTTCTAACC
>ML675630.1:1885052-1939804 GCA_007922155.1 Mesoclemmys tuberculata | reverse complement strand
AGCAGAGATTGTCACAAGCCGTGTCCATTCGGCCCATGCACGCATACCTCGTGGCCTTCAGAAAGGTGACAGGATGCTGCGCAGACAAACCACCCCTCAATTACTTCACTGCTGATAAGTCCCACCAAGGAAACTCCGAAGCAGGGAGGAAGGAGAGTGGGTAGTGGAGCACCCAGAGACCCACGTCTCGAAGTGCCACAGTTACCGCACAGAACAAGTTACCTTTTCGTCTTCTTTTTCTCCGAGAAGTGTCCCTATGGGTGCTCCACTTCAAATGACTCCTGAGCAGTGTCTCCACGGGGAGGTGGGAGCTTCAGGTTCAGGAAGTGAAGCCAGAACTGCATTGCCAACTCTCGGTCTAGACTAGAGGCATGGACAAAGCACAGTGCTTGGAGGAGGTATGGATTGAAGACCACGTAGCTGCTCTGCAGATCTCAGATACTGAAACATCTAAGTCACGCTATCGACGTTAACTGTGACGTTGTAGAGTGCACTAATACCCTAGAAGGAGGTTGAATGCTGGCCATACGATACCATGAAATAAAACACCCAGAGATCCACCTTCATAGCCTCTGGGTGATTCTGGATCCTTTATATAAGGAGGCGAGACAGTGACTGGGTGAATCTAGCCTCTTACCATTTTACATGAGGTATTTCATCGGCTATTTAGTGGATCATAGACATACACAGATATAAGCAAGTAATATACACATAAGGGCATATCCAGTATAACCATTATGGGTGGCTGTGAATACCCCTTTTGGGAAGGAGTGGAGAACAAAGCCATTTGGTGTATGAAGATCTGGCTTACTGTGAATCCTGTTATTCATCCCATCCTAGGAGTTCTCCACCTCATAGCATGGATCCTCAATGGTCCATGTGGCTAGAGTCCCCTTGTCCTATGGACGTACAACAGGGTCTATTAAACAGTAGGAAAGCACCTATCCAAAAAACTTACCTTCAAAAGTGGAAGAGCTTTAACCACTGGTGCGAACTCCAATCACTTGCACCAGAACCCTCTTTACTCACTTATCCCAGCTTACCTGCCAGAACCAAATAAAACAGGATCATCAACCAGCTGGGTCAGGGTTCACTGGGCCACCATCGCAGCTCTTCATTCCACAGTGGAAGGGTTCTCAATTTTCATTCACCAACACCACTAAGGCGCATTAGAGGCTTGGGGAACCCTTTCCCTCAAGTGTAAGGCCCCACTGTGGCTTGGGATGCCAATGTAGTTCTTAGCTGTCTCACAAGATTTCCCTCTGAACCAAAGGCGACATGCTCCTGACTAAACCTGTCTATGGAGATAGCCTTCTGGTAGCCATCACATCTCCATGAAGAGTTGGGGTCTGAATGGCAGAGCCTCCTTTTATGGTATTCTTCCTTAGGCCCCACCTAAATTCCTGCCTCAGGTGTCACCAGTTTCATCGTAGTCAGTGTTTGTTTACCATTCATCTCTCCCCCTGACGTAATTCTCAACAGGAGGCTCTTTTTCATACCTCAGATGACAGATGAGCATTGGCCTGCTATCTCGATAGGACCAGACTTTTTCTGAGGTCTCCTAGATTTTTGTTTCCATAGCTGTAAGGTCTAAAGTGTAAGGATGTTTTCAGGTCCACCAACCTGGCCCATGGGTTACCTTCTGAACCTAACAAAACAGGCAGCAACTGCTTGCTCTAGCAGACAAAACCACTAAGTCCAGAGTTCAGATCCAAGGAACAGGTTCATTTCAGCAGCAGGACAAAGTGCCCCATGCCAGCTATCAGTTGACGGTGCCCAGCCGAGGAGCTGGCTGAGTACATATGGAAAAAGTGGTACACAAACAAAGAAAGGCAAAGACTTACATCTCAGTGCACTCTTTTATACCCAAGATGACACCATATTGCTATAAATATCCTCTCTTCTGAGTTGTTACATAGCAGTTAATGTTGTGCCCAAACAATGTTCTGCATTACACCTAAGTTACATAACATTTATCTACTTATTAGCCATAACAGAACTGTCGGTCTTAATATTTGACAGGACTTTGGGGACTTTCCTTGTTTATTCTGAATATGTTTGGCTGGGTCACCATGCCCTTTCATTGTAAATTCATCCTTGTTCTGTACCCAAATATCAGACCAGCTGACACTTCCATCCCCTGGAGGTGGCTAAGAGGTCCATTTCTGAAAATCCCCAAGTCTGAAATATGGCTTGCAGGGTCTGAGAATCTAACTCCCATTCATGCTCCAGGGGGAAGCACCTGTTGAGAGCATCAGCCAGAGTAGTTTGAATGCCCGGGAGGTAGATTGCTATAATGTTTAGTGCATTGTCCTTGTATAGTTTCACAGCTTTATTGCTTCAACACACGGAACAGGGAATCTCACTTCTCCTTGCTGGTTGATGTAAAACATAGATGTGAAACTCAGGCCCGCAGGCCAAATCTGCCCGCAGTGTAATTATATTTGGCCCGTGAGAAAATACCAAATGTCTACTAGAGCTGGCCCGCTGGTAGACAGCGCATGCACCGATTTCACATGTGTTTATAGTATTAAGCTTTGCTTGTTCCAGATTCAATGTTTAAGCAAAATTTAAGTTTGTTTCCATATGAAAAGGTTCATTGTTATATTTGATGAGAAGGAAAAACTTCCTCAATTGTAGACATTTTTTCAATAAATAATCAAGGTTGGCCCGCGACTTTGTCCAAGTTTTTAATTTTGGCCCACTGTGTATCTGAGTTTGACATCCCTGATGTAAAACATCCAGGCCACGTGTTCTGTCATTACCCCAACTGACTGGTCCCAGATGAGAGGCAGAAAATGAAGACAGGCATTTCTGACTGCCCTGCTTTTCAACAGGTTGATATGGAGAGTGCATCCTTGACATGACCATCTGCCTGGGATTGTCTGAGCATTGAGGTGAACTCCGCGTCCCAGCAGGGATTATCTGTCAAATGTCGGGATCAGTGGAGAACAGGAACACCTATACAGACATTCGGATGATCTTTCCACTGCTCAAAGGAATCTTTCACCAGGTGGGGAATTGAAACCTGTTGGCCTTCACTGTGTCTGGTTGGTGAGCAGACTAGTGGGAGCCACCCCTGGAAGCAATGCAGGTGTAACCTTGCACGATCTGTTACAAAAGTGCAAGGTGCCACATGACCTAGGCATTGGAGGCAGTGTCTCACTGAGGTTTGACGGCTCCCTTGAATAGTCCCCCCTGCATTTGATAGTAATGAAGCTGTATGAAAGAAAAGCAGAACGTGAGCTGCAGTACAGTTAAGCGCCTCTGGAGTTTTGCTGTTATGTGCGAGGTTCATTTGATGGGCCAGATGTCAGACACTTGCTGTGAGCGGGTTGTCAGTTACAGACCGTGTGCAGAATCCAAGATGGTGGGGCTGCAAACCGAGCGAAGGCCCTTCTGATCTCCAAATGGTCAGGAGTGAGAATGGGCCAACTGCTTCTCAGGCACTACCGCTGATTTGTCCCAGACCCTCTGTGCCTGTCTCTGTCTGAGGTTACACACACGAGGCACGGATTGCGCAGGAGAGCACAGCAGCAGATCCACACTGAAAGGAAGGGCAATGCTCAGGAGGAGCTTAGTTCAGGCCGAAGTTAATATGCTGAAAAGACGGAAACATTTGCTAGGAACAAAGAATCACCATTGCCCTTTGCAAAGACCCAGAGCCTCTGTGAGGGCCAATCCAAGGAGAGGATAGCTGGGGAACTGAAGAATCTTTGCGTCTGAAAGAGCACGCAGTGACGGCTCGTACCCATGGGGCAGCAGGAGCTTTGCACCACAGCTCCAGAGGTCAAGGGCAGCACTCCAGCTTCTGTGGCCCAGGCCATGGAGAGGCCATGCCATGTGCACATGGCTAGACGATCATCACATGCAGGAGCTGGACAAACTAGACCTATGCTGCACTAGCTGCTTGGAAGCTAGCTGGGAAATGTAAATCCTGCCACTGCTGCACTGGCACACGCCTTCCTGGAGCTGGGGGAGCAAGAGACTTGTCTAGGGGGTGCAGCACAGGCTTATGACACAGAGGTTATTGCTTCTACTCCTGGCTTCCTAATGAATTCGCGACCTGATCTTGGCCAAATCACTGCAGCCACCTGTAAGAAGGAAGATAAATACCTACCTCAAGGTGGACGGAACGGTGTATATGGCTAACAGTTCTAAAGCACTTTGCATTGCCTGCCACCTTCACCTGGGATCTCTGAGCGTCAGCAGGTGTCTTCCCAGCAGTTGAAGGGTATAACTCTGAATTAAGTCATGTTCCGAGTACTGTGGGGCAGTGAGTCCGGGGCAGATGGCTCCTGGGTGTCTTTAGTACTGGAAATGTCCTTGGGCTTCAGAGCCTTTCCCAGTTTGAGCTCAGTGCAGTGATTTGCAGTCACGCTTTGGTCAGCATTCATCTCCAGCTGCTGATTGTGGCAGCGACAGGCAGGCCTTGCTGAGGCATTCATTGTGATCGCCAACTGATGACTGCCATTGCTCCTTAGGGGCAGAGCACATCATCATCCAGGGCTTACCTGAGAGAGTGTTCCCCAGGTTTAATTTTAACCCCCCTGCTTTTGGTGCACACGTCCCAAACACTGGCTCACTCGGTGCTTATTTTGCCTGAACAAGGGTGCCAGTTGCCAGTCAGACTGTGCATTTTTCTGCCTGGGAAACTAATTTTTTTTATGCCAGCTCCTGTCTTGGGCTAGGTCAGGAGTTGTTTACAGATTCAATGTCTGCCTCCTTCCAGGCAGAAGCAGCCACAGCAGAGGCTTTACTCCTCTGCAGCCAAAGTCATTGTATTGCAGGACCGGTGAGCTGCAGGCTTCTAGGCCATAGCTGAGCCCCTGAGAGGGGAGCGATTTCTGTCTCCTCCATCTCACGCTTTTTCCGTGAAGAGGAATTAGAGCACGCGGCAGCTTGTGTTTGAACAGCTCGTCACAAAAGGTCGTACTGCTTCTGGAACCAGCTGCCGATACATAGACTTCAGCCAGTCCCCAGCAGTGAGACGGGAGAGTGGATATGGCAATTGTGCTGGGAGGGGCAGAGGAGTCATTTTAAAGCCCTGATCACTGCTAAGATCTCAGCATGTGAAGAAGTTTATTCAGGGGCACTTAGAAAAGGTTAATGATTAACCTTCTGGGTTATAAAATGTTTTACCCATCCAGTCGGCCACTGAACCACTAAGTGCCTTTCACAACGAGAGAATGGCAATTAAGAAGACCCATAAAAGAGAGAGACACGCAAACCCTAGTGAGACAATATCCCATACTATTGTCCATGTTCTCCCTTTCATCCTTAGACATGGAGGACAAGGAGGGTTTTATTGCTTGGGAGATTGTTACAGCCAAAGTGCAGCAAAGATGTACATGTTGGGAGAGAATCTTCCCGGAAGCACAAGCCTTGATCATTTTTATGCTGTATTGGCAAAGCCACAGAAGATCAAAACAAGAAAGCCAGGAGACACCTTACAATAGGTCAGATCTTGCAGGCTGAGGATTTTAGGAAGACAGACGAATTTTCCCAGCTAAGGGAGAGGGACTCTGCCTCATCCCACAATTTTGCTCAATGAAACACAAATATAAGCCATCTTTTCAGTGACAATAATTTGATACAGTTTGGTTTTTAAACCCATGACAGTGTGGCTGTGAGAGTCACTGCTTGGAAACAGAGAAACGAAAGCTCTCCTAGGTGAGATGCACAGCAGAGCACCTGTACGGTTAACTACGCTATACATGCTGGGTCTCCTGGGATCCACTCACTGTTGCTTGGAACAGCTTGGCCTTCTTCACAGTTGTCTTTAGCAGTGTTCTTCCATGGTTCATAGCTTTTCCTGTGAACCCACATTCCTACATGAGAGACAGGAAAGATGCACAGTGCCAGATCCTTCTAAGATGCTTTACAGCGCTCTTCCAGTTTCTGCTGAGGTACCCTGGTACCCAGACTAGGCAGGTGTGACTCTGAATGGGAACTGCTTATGCTAATGGCTGGGAAAAGTGATGCCCCCCCTTTCACCCTCACGCCGTCCTTCCAGCTCCAAGAGAAGCCTTCCACCCAGTGTTCAAGTAGCCTCTGAGAGAAAGGCCTTTTGCTCTCTGAAGCAGCCCCCTTGTTGGGGTCCCTGCAGTATCAGCAATGCCAGGAGTGTTCTGCAGCCTGGGCCCCTCTAGATGGCAGCACCGGCACGTGCACTAAAGAGCCATTGCCTTGCGAGGCTGGGCAGAGATGCTCAATAGCTAGAAAGGCCACTGTGGCCTTGTCAGAATCTAACTGCAGAAGAGGGAGAATCTGGACTTCTTTGCAAACCAGTGCTTGTGCGGGGAAGCAAACCCCACAGGCAGCACAGCTATACTGATCCGGCTCCAGGAGGGCCAGGGGTTCTCACAGGCCAGTAGCCCTGGGCAGTTTGTCAAAGATAAAGATATTAAGCTCTGTTGTCCAAGGTCATTCCAACCCCCAGTGAAACTTCACCTGCACCCGCCCAAAGCTCAGCTGGAGGCAGCTAGTGCCATGTTGCACAATAACGCAGAAAGCCCCTTTGTTCTCTGCAGTGAGCCTCGGACACCAAGGTGATGGGCGTGCTATAAGGCACAACTGGGTCCAAGCGGCCAGGCTCGTGCCTTCAGACATTGGAAGCATGATGTGAAGTTTTTTTTGAGTGTTTGCCTGTAATTCCAGTCACACCAGTGACCGTTTCCCCAGCTTTCACCATGCTGGGTTTTGTAACGAAGGACAGCGGGTAATTCTCCTCCAGACTAATGGAGCCCCCGTGGAGGGTCCATGATCCATCTTGCACAAAGCTTCAATAAAGCTTATGGGAGATCCTCTGGCCAGAATCTGTTGAGTCTGTTATGCAGTCTAGGCACTCTTCGGACAACTCTTTCAGCTTGCTTTGGGAAGCTCTTATTGCCGTGTGGCTGTGCTTGACGGAGAACTCAGCGCTGCAGGTACGCTTGAAAAATCAAAACAAATGGGGACATTTTTGCAAGATCAGACCGTCTAACCTGCTCTCCGATCAGGCGTAATTGGAGCCTAAAAGCTGAAAAAACTGGAGTGTTCAAGCATTACCCTGAACTCAGCTGTCATGTGCAGGGCAGGACAGGGAGAAGGCACTATATGGCTGAGCCCAGGACACAGCATTCTCACATCCGGCCCAGGATGAGAGAAAAGTCATTGCCACCAACTGGCTGGCCAGTGCTTTGTGTGAGATCAGTTTGGCTCCCCAGTTCAGTTCCCAGCGAGCAGGCATCCCTGCCACACCAACCTCAGGCACCACTGGCATTAGGGATCCCTCTTGCTGGCAATCACAGAGAGCAGCGAACAGCCAGAGAGGGCTGAGCTAGCCTGCAGCTCTGGACAGGGTTCAGCTGGCTGGTGGCTGCTGCTTGCATGGTTGGTGCATGGATGGCATCTGGTCTGGGGACTTCACTTCCAATGCCTTTTGCCAGCAAACACTCCACCTGTGGGGAAATCAAACATCCTGAAGTTGGTACATACAGCACTCAGCACTCCAGGGAGGAGCTGTTTCCCACCCCTGTGCACTACGGGGACATTTGGAGGGGGAATACTGTGGCCGACTGTCCAGAAATTCTTACAAATGTAAGCAAAATGCAGCTGGTTCTGTGGGTTTTGACATTACCACATTCTGTTTTGGGATGGGCAACAAAGCACCTGATAGCAGACATGGGCCCAGCACGTAGTTAGGGTGGGATTTTCCCAAAGCGCTTCATGATGTAGGAAAGCAATACCCACAGAATGTGAGTGGAGCACCTGCTAGGGGATTTTCCAACAGTGCCTAAGGCAGCAGGGATAGCTTAAGACGATTACACTGGGGCAGGGTTATGAAAATGCAGGAAAGCAGCGGCTGGCACATGAAGAAGTAGAAATGAAAGGATAGGAACAATGTATATAAAAAGCAGCAAGGTGAATGGAGTGTAAACAATACTGAAGGAATTTTTATTCAGTCCTTTACAAAGGGAAACCCTCAAGTTGTCAAAAAGAGCAAACTACAAACCAATGAGAAATACTGTGAATAAAACGCTTGAAAATTTATACTTAAGACAAATTCACTTAGACCAAGAGAAACGATTGTTGCAAATCATCAACATCACTGAGAGAACGGAGAGCTTACGAATGCATAGTACACACAACAGTTTAAAGAAGCAGTTTGAGTTCCAACAAAAGTATCTTATTGGAATAAACTGGCATTTACAAAACATCAATCATTGTTGTGCAATAAAAAGACATTGTCTAGTTATCCCAAAGAACGGAGCAGCCTTTATATTCTTCTTTCTCCAAAAGTCACTAAAAATCAGGATTGGCTCTCTGTGATACGGTGGCATGAAAGACATTCTTTTCAGAATATTGCCTTTTGACACTACAAATCGTTAAAAAGATACAGTATTACAAATTGTTAACAACTGCTTAAAGCCTTATTCTCCCCTGGTGAGAAGTGAAACACAAAGGTCACCTACAGAATTATTAATAAATGACCAGCATCAGTATTTTTAATCCTTAAAGGCACAGCATCACTGTCTGGTGGTGGAATTTTACCAACAGGCATAAAAAACCCATCCAGACTCTCTGTGTAACTCATGGTTTCTAAGTTTGTGGTTCTGTTTTTTTTTTTTTTATTGCAATTGAAAAATGAATTAGTTAGAATGTTCATTTACATCTTGTGCATTCCAAACCATAAGCACGTCCCATCCCTGTCCCCTAGGCACAGACACTGGCCCCGCAGGAGAAATCTCATCCCCAGCACCCTGTCTATGAGAGCGCAAGAATGAGCATTTTTGCTAATGACAAACAATTATGGATTGAAATGTAACACTGAAACCTGCTGTATTTCTTTCAGGCTTCATTCATGTATTTAAAGTTTAAGTGAACTGAGGGCAGGGTCTGGATTGTTCTTTTCCAGTAAGGGTTACATTTGTCAAAAAGAAACACACCTCAAAGCAAACAGAGTTAAACCGATGGCTCCAGTTTCAGAGGAGTTGAATTTTGGTTTCCAAATGCATTTTATTTCAGTCTAACGCAGTTGGCAGCACTTTATTAGCCTCATTTAAATCAGTCTGTTTCAGTGAAATGTATTGGTTCTTTCCATTCAGTCTGCATTTGTATGGTTCAGACCATCACGCAGGCACTGACAGAACACAACTGCTGCTCTGTCTGTTGCTACTTCCACTGCAACATGTAGCAGATTTTCTGGCAATCTGTTACAGACGATTTCTTGCAGCAGAGGAGGATTCTCCCACCCCTTCTTCCCAATCACAGGTTAGCTGCATGCTTTCCCTGGAATTCCTTTCCCATCATTGCTGACTAACAAGGTCCTGGGGGCAGCATAGGTGCTCACACCTTTATAATCCAGGGTCAGTTCCATACTCCGACACTGCAGTGCATTGGGACAGCTAACAGCACTCGTTAAGGTACTTTGCACCCAGAAAGCGCTTTTCATCTAGGGATCACCGCCCTGTGAGAAAGGCAAATGTCACTAAACTGCCACCACATTTGAGGAAACTGAGGCACAGAGAAGTGGTGTGACCTTGGGTAAGCCACTTAACCAATCAGTGGCAGAGCCAGGAAAAGGATCCAGGAGTCCTGACCCTCAGCCCCACTAGGGCCAACAGCTGCCTCCGTGCAGAAGAGGAAGGTTATCAGAGCGATGCTTTCTGTTTACCCCGCACCAGGGCAATCGGTGATGTGGGAAAGGAAATGGCAGAAAACTACAGGGCATTACAGAGGCCCTGAGAACAAGTGTGTCAGCTCTCCTGGGCATGCCTACTGACACTCCGCAGCATTCGGCTGTGAGCTAGCAACATCTCACTGAGAAAACAAACAGCAGGGCACAGCATCCCGTCAAAAGTGCTGCTGGGAAATCTCTGGAATAGGTCTATTTTCTGTTCTCAGACAGCCCCTGCTAGTACTAGGGATCTTGTCTGAGAGTGTCATTGTTCTAACTCAAAGAAATGCAAGCGTACATGACACCAAGACATGCATGTTACCGTATTTTACAGTATATGTCGGATTGCATTCACACAAGCATAACATCACAAACCAGGGAAGGAACATCCCTCTGTACACAGCAAGTGGGGACTGCCCATGGAACACGACATGCAGCATGGGACATCCCCATTCCAGATGGATATAAACAAACTGGAGGGGATCTAGATAGAGGGGCACAGAGCACGATGGAAACACTGAAAGAGCTAGGTATGAATAACTCAGCTGAGAGCGCACTACGAGGGAAGGCAGGGAACACAGCCACCATGTAAGCACTTGACAGGCAACAGCCTTGAAGAAGTGTTCTTGAGTGAAGAGGAGAAGGCAGAAATGGTACGAGTTTGTCAAAGAGAAAGTTTAGAATGGAAGTCAGGACAACTGTCCCAGGGATGTTGCCTGGACTCAGGAATAGTCTCCCAGGGAGAGAAGGTCAACGCTTCTCCCTGAATGGTCCCTTGGAATGTGTGCTAATGCAAAACAATCCGTTTCACTTTGTGTTTAGCTGTGACGCTCTCAGTACCTTTCCCAGACCTGAGGAAGAGCTCTGTGCAGCTGGACAGCTTGTCTCTCTCACCAGCAGAAGTGAGCCCAATAAAAGATGTTGCGCCTCCTCCACTTTGTCTCTCTAACATCCAGGAACCAACACAGTTACCACAATACTGCAAACAATAGGTTCTAAAGACAGAAACGAACTTTTACAACAAAGATGCTCCCTCTGTTACAGGCTGCTATTAAAAACCCCACAACACTCTTCCCTCAAAGGCCTCTGGGAACTGCTGTTCTTGGGGTCACTATCAGAGCCGACCACCAGGGGTCTCTACGTGGCATCTGCTCTGCAAACGCAGACTCCTGGATGAAAACGTAACCCATTTCCTGGCCAACCGTGGAGACAGAAGAGCATTGTGAACACCCTGGCTGCCCAGCAGAATGGCCGTGTCTCCTCTTGGCAACTTGGTATGTACCGTGCCACTTCTGTCACCCCTGGCTGGGACAAGTGGGGCAGAGTGGCCCGCTCAGGAGAGCCACCCGCAGGCTCCAGGGAGTCCCAGATCCAGTCCGCTTTCAACAGCAGCGTGGGTTAGGCCAGTGCGGACCTATGAGGTACTAGAAGGTAAAAAATGGCAGGGAAACCCTGATGGCTTTTACCCCACCCCAGTCCTCTGAAACAGCCTCTCTGGGGACTGATCTGTAAAGGCATTTAAAAGACACTGCAGGAAGAGGCTCCAGGTTTCCTACTTCCAGGTCACAAATGTGGTACTCCTCACCCTCTTCCCTGAGTGGTTTGGGATTGGGGGCAAGGCCTTTCCCCACTCTATATCCCTGGGCTCGTCTAGATGCAGAGCAGCATCAGTTTAGCCAAAGAGGCGATTTCCAATGGATTTAATTAAATGGGTGCAAAAGGCTGTGTGGACATGCCTTTTGGTTTAAGCCCATCTTATCTCAGTTTAGCTGAAATTGACTAGAAAGAGGGTTAAGCTAGAAGTGAAATAAAAGGGTTCACACAGGCACGTGCAGGGCCTCAGAGTTCACCCCACACATGGGGGAGTCATGCTGTACCATGAACAGTTTGGACACAGACAAGGACACAGCTTTCACATCAGTAAAACGGCCTGATTCTCGTCTGTCTGCAAAGCATTCAAACATAGATTGCAAGAAGCCCAGACTGAGAGAAGCAACAGAAAAGGGTAGAAAACCTTTGTAAGCCAGATACCATATCCCCCAAGACCCAGCCTAGACTGAGGCATTGAAGAAGAGAGAGGTGCTTCGGTTAGAGACACAGTAAGAATAGTCTGGGGGTGGATCACAGCTCTGTGAGTGGATTAGCTGATGGGCACAAATATCTGGTATTGCTAGAGCTGCAAAGCAAGTGGAGCAGGAAACAAGATGAGAAGATAGCAGAAAGCCAGCCTCTCCCCTACCTCTTCCCAAGCACCAGCATCCGTCAGCTGGTGCACGTCCCATGGAAGGGTGTTCCTGGAGCACTGAGGCGGGTGCATTTTGGCTTTGATGGGAGGTGCAGGCCAGACTCTGACGTGGCCACTCACAGTATTTTCCAGGGCACTTTGGAGGGGCTCAGGAGAATAACCGGTGAGTATTTCCACTTCCCCTCTGCCTGTAACGAGGGGTTTTCTCCTGCTAGCCCAAAGGGGAACTCAATTATGAACTGCAGAGCAGGGCACTGAGGCCTTCCCCACAGCACTGAACTGGCTCGAGGACACAGGCACTGCTAGCGTTGGATACACCACCAGTGCAGTGACCTGCCACTGTGGGACCAGGGCTCACATGGCAGAGTCGAAGCAGAGATCCACTGCTGAGGCTTCCAGTGCCCGCAGGAGCAGTGCTCAGGTTGTGGTGGGGAGGGGAACAGAGATGGCTATCCTGGACCCGTACTTCTGCCTGCTTCCTTCTAGGGAAGAAAAGGCATCAAAGGGGAGTGGGATGTGCCAGTTGTCACCAGTTGGTTTGTTTTGGGGAATTTTTTGCACTTCAAACATTGACCAAACTGTGGATACAAATGAGCTGGATTTTACAACATAAATCCAAAGGAGCAGGAGGCATCAATTCTCCATTTGCACGCAGCTCCAGAGCTACAAGGCTGAGATCTCCATGAATGCACAAGAGCAATGGCTCCTCGTGTGTGCCTGTACAACGGCTCCTTGGGCTGTGGCAGAGCCCCATGCAGAGTCTCTCTTTAGGAACTACAGCTCAGCCTCGGCAGTGAGTTATGAAAACACGCTAAGTGAATCACAGGTCTGTCTATGGTAATCAGCCATTACAGCATCCAGAAAAATTGGCCTAATTCACTCAGCCTGTATTAAAGACGGACTCTGTTCTTAGTCTACTGGAGCCAGTGTCATTAGCTTATCAGCTACCGATCTTCTCCCTTTTTTCCCCCTAGAGAAATCAGGTATAAAATTTAATTCACAGTAATTAAAAAAAATAACGAGGGTTCAAGTATTACAAAACACTGAGCCCCTTCTCCCTGGCCTTCTCTGGGCTCTATGCTCTTTCTAGCCATGCTGTCAGTTTCTTTCCCTTGTGTAAGACGCTGTATGCGTACACCCCCAACACACATCCAAAAAGTGGCACTTACACATTCTTACGGGTCACTAATGGACGTTAACTGCTCCCCACCAGTGAGAGTTCTAGTAAAACAAAGGCGCACACAGAACGTCTCGGTCCCCTGCCCCCCGTCACACCCTCTCTCTAATATTTCTCCAGGCAGAACACAGTGATCCTGACTCTGCCAAGGGAGATGCACTGTAGCAGAACAGCAGGTTACAGAGCTGCTGGGAAACAACCATTGAAATGGAAATGTTGCCTCTTCCCTCTTGACCTACCTCTTTGTGGCACACAGACAGTGTCAAGAAAGGACAGAAAAGATCCGTGTCGCCTCCAGTTTTGTTGGCGATTAACTCAGCCTTTTGCTGGCAACAAAAGCTTTTCAGAGCCTGCATTCTGCCCAGTGTATCAATGTTCCCTGCAAAACACACCCCATTCTTCTGCTCTCAGAAAGGCCTTGCCCTCAAACCGGGTGGGGGTGATGGGGAAGAGCCTGAGTTTGTCACCCCCAGAGCAACCTCTGGCTGGTTCTTGTTTTTAAGTCACATCAGCAGAGGAAGAAAAACACGCCCTAATTTTTTCTAAATGTCAAAACTGAATCTGTTCACTCTGACCAGGATGCAGCTGTTCCCATCTGAAAGCAGCCACGGTCCCAGACGCGCAGCACGCGTTAGCAACAACATCCTCCCAGGGTTGCCATAATGTTTCCTTACCTGCCATATGCTGAGCCCCGTGTTTCCGTCTGACACGGTTATTCACTACACACGTGACTAACCCAAGTCAATCACAGCGCTCAGTGTGTTCCCAGAGCACAAACACACGCCAGTGCTTACTCTGAGATATGGCTCTCCCCAGAGAGCGAGAGACCAGAGTCTTGGATAACTGAAACACGCACGCACCGTCCCCTCGCTATAAGGTGCTGTACTATCAGGCTGCCAGACCTTCGAGACCAGGCTGCTTCGCTTGGCAATCCAACCACTGAGAAAAATTAGAAATACCTTTATTCTTCTCTAAAGGAGAAGCTCTGCTTCCAACAGCCACCTGAGTAGGAGGGAGGAGTGTATTATCCATCACTAGAAAGACACATGCACATGCTACAGTACTAAGAAGTACCAAGAGAGAAAGTGGTGTTCAGCTAAAATCCCACCCCCTTTACGGACGCACAATCCTGCTGCCCAGAATAAAGAAGTGTCCCCTCTGCACTGCAGTATTGGCTCTGATGCCCCCGTCCTGGGCTCCCCTCCCAGCTGCACAGGGAAAGGTGCTGGAAGGAGCATGCTGCGTTTCTGTCCCCCCGAGTATGTTTCACAACGGACTCAGGTCAGACATTCCTCTAGCAAGTCTCTTTGCCTCCCTTTTCTCATGCATGAGAATCCCATGGGATTTCTTTGGTGCTTTGCCCAGCTCCCATTACTAAGCCAAGCCCGCGTCTTTGAACAAAGTAAGGGAAGCCATAGAAAACCAAGACGCTGGAGAGACGGCAAGGATGAACACCAGGTCCGGCACTACTGGCGCTAGGAGGCTGAGCCGATGGAATCGGAGTGAAACGTTATATACCCAGAAGAAGCAGAAGGGGAGCTTAAAAAGCTAGTGGTGCTTCCTTTGCTCCCACTTTTCTGTAGATTTTCCTGGTCTCGCCAGGAGGTGCTCAAACCCGTCCGAAATCCCCCTGACTCGGAGCAGCTGCTGCTTGCTGGGCGGCTGTCCAGTGGCTGGGCCCCACAGAGTTCGAAGTGAACCTGTCCCATGCAGGAGTCTCTGGTTTCCTCGGCAAAGATGCATTTGGGGTCCCCTGGGGCGCGTGGAGGCCTAGGCACAGTTAGGGTGCATCCCTTCCCCTGCGCTGAGAACCTGCACAGCCCCTGAGGCTCCCGCTCAAAGTCAGTCAGAGGGAAGCTGGAGCGCAGGCCGGACTGGTGCTGAAAGGCCTCGGGGAGGAGGGAGACGGAAGACGAGTGCCTGGGGCTTTTCCGGGGGCTGGGCAAGGGGGTCTCACCAATGAAGTTTGCCACCTCCTCCTTGCTGAAGCACTTGTACAGGTCCTCGCGGGAGAGCTGCCTGAGCGAGACGACGCTCTCTGCAGACTTCCGGCGCTTGCGGTAGGGGAGCTGCTCCACGTGGTAGGCCGTCAGGCTGCTCCTCCTCCGCTCGTGCCGCGGGATTAGGAGGTGGGCCAGCCCGGCCACGTCCTCGCCCGCCCCCCAGTGCTGGAGGTAGGCTGAAATCTGGCCCGTAGTCCAAATGTCCGTCTCATCGTGAGAATAACGCCGCAGAGGCGGGACCTGGAGAGGAGGGGAGAAAACGACAGATGTCAGCCTTCCCCAGCCAGCCTGGGAGCTTTTCCTCACCCGGGGGAGTCATGTCACACGCCATCTTTACGGGACAGCGGAGATTTGATGCTGGATACAAGCAGATCAGAGGAAGCCCTGCCTGCTTATGAAGAAGGCCAAGGCAAGCTGGATGCAGAAGTCTAAGAGCAGAGACACACTGGGCATTTATGGTGCGTCCTCAGGAATGTTCCACATGGGTGACAAAGGGAGAGTCTAACGGCCGAGCAGAGGTCCCCAGGGCTGCTGTTAGTCCAGGACTGGTGGCACTGTGGCTGGAGCAGGGCTGAGAAGAACATCCCTTTCTAAAGCCATGTGTCTCTAGCTGAGCCCTGCTGAGTCGCTGTACTCAGTTCAGCACCTGTGGAATTACTGCCCATACGCCATGCAAAGGCAGCATGGTGTGAGGACTGGACACTGGACAGGGACTCCAGAAACCTGTTCTGTTTCTGGCTCCAACGCTAATGCAGTGTGTGACCTTGGGCAAAGTGCTTCTCCTCTCTGTGTCTGTTCTCCTCCTGCCCTCAGTCTATTTGGATGATACATTCTTTGGGACTATGTACAGCGCCTGGCACAATGGGTACTGGTATCAGTGGGAGCCTTTAGGCACTACTGTAATGCAAAGTAATAAACATCCACTGATTGCTGTATGTGTAACAGGAGGGCCAATTCCCCACCCACCCCAGTTCTAACCACACCTGGATGTTAGCCGATGGGTCAAAATAGAGTCGTCAGGTCTGATAACTGCTCATGTCTGCGGAATTTAGTTCTTACAGAGACTAGGACACTTTGCGCTGCAAGTGCTGGGGAAGCATAGCAGAGGCAGTTACTTTACTGACCTGTCTGTGCAGTTAGGGACAGGACACGGAGAAAAGGAAGCAAAGGCAGCTTGGATACCGCATTGTGCTTCTGCAAAAATCTGCAAGGTAGCTGAGAACTGAGCTGCGTCATCTCATCAGGAGCAACTTCCCTTCCTGAGCTGTGCTATGGTAAGACAGAGGACCCTGAGGACTCAGAGTGTTGTGTTGTACTGGCAAGGTGCCTTTGAAGTGTGTCTGTTTGAGGAAGTTAAAAGGAAAAAAGGATTGTGCTGCAAATCCTCAGAGAAGGGATTTATCCCTGGTAAAGCAGAATTCCCAAGTCATTCTACAAGCAGGGCCGAAGCCCAGGGATTACATCCCCTTCCAAGAGAGGTGGGGTGAATTTGGGATTCCCACTCAGGGACAGCATAAGAGGGAGGGCCTGGGAAATAGAGGAAACGGAAATTTAGTAGGTGTACACGAGAGCAATGAGTGAGTCTGTCCACTTCTTGTGCCCATGGCTGCTCCAATTTTAAGTAAGCAAGGCCTGTAAACTTACACAGTTTTAGCACTCAGCACAGGTTAGGCACGTCAATGCTACAGCAAAGTGATTTGGAGGGAATAATGCTGACATCTGTTGGTTCCACTGGGTCTCAGAAGCAGGCAGTAAAACACAAAGCAAGTCGATTACACAGAGGCTTTCATACAACCATATCTCAAGGTGTTTTGCATGCAATAAGAGAGACTCCAGAGGTGTATCGTTTGAAGAAGGCCTCATTTTGCACAATTTACTTTGGTGTTTTAAAGGCATAGTATGGAAACAGCTGAAATCTGTGGTGGACAAATTCAGAGCCTGCGTGGTGCGCTGGCGGTCTGAGCTCCGTTTTGGAACGGCTAAGAACGTGACGTGACGTGAGGGGCCCTCCAGCCAGCTGGGCTTCGGCTGAGACACCAAAGGGCGCATAGCCAGATCCGTGCAAGCAACTGCCAAAAGCTCGTTTGACATTTGCAAGGGAACGTCCTACAGCCCTCAGAACTGGGCTACCAGAGTGTGGCAATGTACTCCAGGCTAACCTCTTGGCTAGATAAAAAACCTTGTCTTACAAGTGATTGTGTGGAGCAGCCAGAGTGCAATGGGGCAGCTGTGAAAATCGCTCATGCCCTAGCAAATGACGACCGATTTTCCACCAATCAGAATGTGACACATTCTGGTAGGTTTGTAATTAATGTTTATAAAAACGTCCAAGAAATGAATTATTACTTGTCAATTGTTTAATTCCTCGGGCTGCCCTCCTTCGGTGCGGTCAGCACTACAACCAAGTATACTACAAAAATACAAACACAGAATAAAGGGGGGGAGGGGAGATTTGCATCTTAGATTGCCGTGGGTAAATTAGAAAGCACACAACGGCAAATCAGAATACGCAAAGGGAAAGTAAGGTCTCACTTAGGGTCAGCGACCCTAGTGATACGGTTACTTTGCCTAGGAGCTTTAAACGGCTCCAGTAATTGCTGGTCCATCTTTTACAAAGCTACCATGCTCCTGTTCATCCCATCCGGGCTCCTCCTCTGCACTGCCGTCACCCACTGACTTCCCCTGAAATCCCCAGAATGATCAGGTGTACCCAGAACACCAGCACAGCACAAAGCGGACCCTTCCAGGCTGTGCCTGTGACACATGGCAGGAACGTTTGACAGCAGGCAGGGTACGTTCTCTAACCAGGCAGTCGTGGAACGTCCAACAGCGCAGCAGGGGCGGCCGGCATGTGCTGGACACACCTGGCAGCTCTGCGGGCTCCCCAGGCACCCGGAGTGCTGAGCAAACAGCAAGCGATTTAAACCGGTTTTAGTGAGAATGGTTTTAGACTTCTCTCGCTTTTTCTTTTGAAGAGCACGATTCAAGCTAGCTGGGAGGAACGCTGCTGGTTAGCCGCTGTCCGTCCCGGAGCCCATTACCTGCAGATACTGCATTTTGTCCTCCTGCACCGATCTCACAGGATAGACCTGAGGGATCCCTCTCTCCAGGGCTGAGAAGTCATACTTAGCGATGTGCTCCAGTGTCAGAATGTCCCCTCCGTAGTTATAGTCGCAAGGCCTGTCATACATCAGGTCAGCGTGAATTGCACCATCCAGGCTGGTCTCTGCAAGGGGTTGGCATCAGAATTAGTTTGGAACAGAAATAAGCAAATGCAGTTGAGCCCCCAGGAGGAGACGTGGTGCTGTGGTGGGCAGAAGTCAGCCAGCAAGGCTCTCGGTAAGAGAGTCTCCTGTGGTACTCAGGGCGCTGTGCTATTTCATCGACGGGTCTAAGCCCGAAGAGCCAGGGTCGCTGTTTCACTCGTGGCAAAATTAAACCGAATCTCCAGCCCAATTCTACACACCACTGCTGGAGTGCAGATAAGTGTACAGTTTTTCCGCCTTCCTCAGAGCAGCCCCGGGGGGGGGGGGGAGAGTCACATTCCTGGGCTGTGGGTGGGGGTGGGCTTTAGAGGACAGCAGAACTACATGGGGATACTCCAGAGTGCAGTGCCCAGCAGCTGCAGCTGCGATGGGCTAGGCAGTTTCAGAACGAGTGTCATTAAGGAGCACCCAGTCAGAGATGGGCACAGCACCTGCTGACAACTCCCCACGAGAGCCACTGCGGGCACAATGGAGGCCGTCACGCCCACCCAGTCTACACCCACCCCTGTGCCCCAACCCTGCCCGCTGGGAGACTGTGACGCAGTGACGGCTCACAGCATAAGGGTGCCTGGTAACTCCTGGCAAGTTACCCCTGGGAACCTCCCTAGCAATGCCTCATTTTGGCTAATGCTGAACAACAAAGATTGTCCACAGATGAGCATCTGCTGCCCCTTCCCCTCCCAGCCCAGCCCCTGCACCGCGACATTTCCTACCCTCTGCTCACAATGCACACGGTGCATTTCCCTGGTGCAGCCCCAGCCCTGGGTTCACAGGACAAGCACCCTGGGAAGGGGCAGGGCAGGCAGCACAGGGACTTGCTCACTCTCACCGTCATCCATGGCGTCGTTGGACATGATGGCCACGCACTTCTCCCAGATGGACCGTACGTCTGCTCGGTAGCGATCGCAGGCCCAGAGGAAGAGGGGGAGGAGTAGGGACTGGATGACTGAGCACCAGAGAACACACAGCACCATCCAGCTATAGGACATGTCAGACTTCAGGCTGGCAAAGCTCACCACCTGGGACATGAAGAACCCTGTGCATTAGTGACCCAGAATGGACATGAGCGACGCTCAGCTGCCTGGAGTTCTGCCCCCAAATTGACCTGCCCCATCACCTCGTGGGACACAGCTGCAGGAGTCTGGCCTGGTGCCCCCCAAGGCTAGTGCTGCACTCAGTACAAATGGAGGCCCACCTTCAATCTGCAGGCCGGCTGGCTGGCAAAATGCTGTGGAGGCCGGGCTTGGGGCAGGAGGCTAGTGACCCACATGGCTTCCCCTGGGTGGGCTCCAAACACAGCCCCTCAACCGAGGAGTTTCCCTGTTGGGGTCGTCAGCGTCAAGCCGAGCATCCCAGCCCTGTCTTCCCTTCTCCGGGGACGCCCTGGGCCCGCTCCTTGTCCCCGGCACACGCAGGCTGCTCCGAAGGCCCTGCCTGCATTGCTGTGTCCTGTGCCCGGGGGTGGTGACTTTGAGCCACCAGATCAGGGCCTTGCTCAGGGGAGTCAGAGCCACAAACTGCGTCTGGGGGGCGGGGAGGGGGATTTACCCAGGTGTGCCTCCAGTGCCACATGCACATCCTCCTGCTTGGGGGGAGAGGGGAGCCTTGCTGGCCGAATGCATCAGTGTCAGCGCTAGAGCACCAGGAGGGCCGGCTGGGATTAGGGATTGCCATGTGCTGTGTGTGCAGCACCCAGAGCAATAGGGCCCCAACTGCCTGGCAGGCAGAACTGGCATCCCAGGCGCCCACACCCGCTACGCCCTGCCTGCCCCACCCTGCCTTCTCTGCAGAGGAAGGGACAGAAAGCGCCATGCAGCAGTTCGTCCTGGCACGGCGAACAGGCACAGGGCCGTATACAAGTCCTATCTGCTGCTCCTGTTGCATGGAATTCCCCGGAGCTTTGCAGCCACGGAGCCTAACGAGCATAAGGCCAAGGCAAGAGCCGCGTCAAGGCCCAGCAGACATTCTCCATCACTCCCTGCATCCACCTCTGCCTAGGTGACTGAACACTGCTGAGCTCTGAACATCTCCGAACACTCGCTCCAGCCCTCAATCCACCGTAGCCAACCGGGGAAGCTGCCCAAGCAAGATAACAACGGCTTGGGGCGGGGTGAGTCTGGAAGAGGGCCCTGCTAACCTGCCATCTCAGCGACCTGTGAAAGCCCCAGGCAGCCTGCGCCTTCTCCTCTTCTCCTTTCAAATCCAAACTGCTGCAGGTGCGGGCACGAAAAGCCCGGAGCAGCCTCACAAAGTCAGGGCTCTCTTCGTTCCAAGCCTCCAGCTGTAGCTGTGTCTGTTTCCAGCCCTGCTTGATGCAGCTGCACTGCCTGGATGTCAGCATCCCCCTGTGACATCACAGCTCGTCTCAGGGCGAGGATTATGATGTCATCAGGAGGATGAAGGCCTCGCACAGGGAATAAGCAGCAGGGGCAGAGAACCCAGTAGAGACAAGACGCATGAAAAACGGGGCAGCAGCAGGTGAGCCCAAGGGTGGGTTTCCAAAGTTTCCCCAGCCAGCTCACAGCAGCTGAGATAGCGGCTCGCATGCAAACGGAGCATGAGTCTTTCAAACCTTGCACTAGAAGCTCAGCGTCCGCAGTGCAATTCACACAGACGACGAGGTAGCCTACCGTCATTCCCTCAAGCAACCAAGTCTCTCCTCAGCACCAATGCAGGGCTGCCCCGGCACACGGTTAGAAGGCAGTAATCTTCCTGCCTTCAGCTGCAAACAGGCATCAGCACTTTCTCCTATGTCCTGTTCCATGGGCTTTTGCAGTTCAGCTGCCTTTTAGTCACTCTTTATGCAGGAAATTTCCCTCTCCCTGGCCTCCCGTGCACCAGAGCATCCTCTACCGCTCATCCTCTACCACCACACCCAGATTCACCTAGCATTAACCACTGCTCCATCCCTCCAGCATAGGCTTTCACCCTCCCTCTGTGGTCAGAAGGAAGCAGTGTGTGTCCAGTGCAAAGTTCCTGCTTAGCCTCCTCCTCGTGTGCAGAAAGGCAGCCTTCTCCTCATCCCAGAGCCCAGGTTTCCCAGAGCCCCCTACCTCCAGCTGATGGCAGCAGGCACTGAGAGCGTGCAGCCCACTGAAAACAGACCCTAGATTCTGAGCCAGGCGAGACCGAGGTGGCTCTGAGATGCTCGCTGGACTGAGGAACTCCTGGACAACCTTTGCAGCATCCGTTGGATGGTTGCAACCCTCCCTTCTCCATTCCCCCTCCCTGCCTCACACGCACTTAGCTCCCACATGCATCAGCCAACTAAAGAGCCGTGCTGGAACAGAGCATGCTGCTGATCAGACAAAAGGCCATGCCGGCCTCTCCAAGGCTCCTGTTACCAAACAGCGACTAGACAGAAGTCACACTAGGAGCTTCCCATCAGCCACCCATGTTCAAAGAGCCTGTCGTAAGCACAGCCCTCCTAGCCACTACGTGACAAACCCGCATCCCCAGTTAACTCACCCTCCAGAATCCACGGCAGCCACCCCCACCCTTGCGACTGCAGCGTACCAGAAAGCAGGCCGCTTACCCAGCCACTCAGAGGCAGCATGGCAGGGACCCAGTTAAGTGACTTGCAGACAAAGTCAAGACAATCATTTAACAACTGATTCAAACACCACACTCCTGGCGCAGGGTTGCTCAGTTTGCGCTTAGCTATTCCCCACACGCAAATGACACACGCCAGCTCATCAGACGACAGCTTCCTCTCCTGTCCCGATGGACACCCTTCTGCACCTATCAGAGCACGAGCAGAGCTGACAACTCTTGCAGTTTCAGCCAAGCACTGATAATCCAGGCTGGCACACATGCCAGCTGCGAGGCAGCTCAGTGCTCCAACACAAGTTGGAGGGAGGAGTGCGGATCCACCGTTCAGTCGGCCTCTCGGGACGGTAAAAGGGCTGCCAGGGCCCGGTGATGGCGATCCTAAGAAATGCACACGCTGGTTCTCAGCCTGAGAGCCAAGCCCTGCAAACAGCCTCCCACAGAGGATAATTTCCCTGGTTTAACGCCCAGACAAGGCAATTATTCACATGGGCGTCCCCTCAGTCCCCAAACACGGAGCGTTTCAGTAGCTTTTACAAGCTTTATGTTCAGAGCAAGCACATGCAAGGGGTTAAATACACTGACTCTGCTAAGAGCACTTCGTGGAGGTCTCCTGAGACTCACCCCAGTGCTGCAAGTGGGCAAAGCAGCAATGAAATGACGACTGCTGAGGGAGCCGCTCCACAACATAGAAGGGCACGGAGCGGGATCAGACACGAACAGTGGGTGTGACCATGCCAGGTGGGGAAGTTACTGAAATCTGGATTATTATAAGCCTGTATGAATGTGCTGGTCTCGCTTAACAAGGGGCCGCATGAAGAACACACATGCTGGCTGCCCAGAGGAGCAAGTGCCAGCCAAACAGAGAGGGTGGCAACAGCAAGGCAGTGGCTACTTCCGGACTCCAGGCTGAAGTGGCACAGCTGGTTTGCCAGGCTGGGAACGAGAGCGCGAAAGGACAGCAAAGAGTTAAAACGCACTCCTCAGGAGAAGCTGGGTCAGTGAGCTCCAGGAGGAAGACAAGCTGAGGAATTGGCAGGAGATGGGCCTTTCCTGACCCAGGAACTCCTTCGGGAGAGGCAGGTATGCATAGGGGCAGGTTTATTGCTTCTAAGCAGCTGTGCTGGGACTCGGGGCGCTGGAGGTGCAGTCGCAGGCCCGGCTTGAAGTGGTTTCCGTCACGTGCAGGTTGACCGTTCGGTTCACGGCTCTCAGCGCCCCACTGCACTAGCTGTCCCAGCGCCCTGCTCTTCAGAGCTGTTTTCTCTGACAGGCTAGTGTGCTAAGGACACTTGGCTTTAAGGCGGGGTCGCTCCGCTGGCGAGCAGGGAAGAGAACCCAAGTCAGAGCTGCTGAGCCCATCGTGGTTAGCGCCACGGGACTGCCAGGCAGGGCCCAGCCAGTGGGTGGGAAACCTGTGAGATTCCGGCCCAGCCAGGCGATGGCTCACGACCGGGGGCACTTACTGAGATGAGGCAGGGCCTGAGGTGCCAGATAACAGCACCAATCCCTCCCCCTCTCCAGATAAAAGCCATGCTAACTGAAAAACTCCAAACTCTGGCAAAGGGCTCCATGCCCTGCCCCCATCTGCTGGAGAGGACGCAGGGGCCCATGGGTCGGCAGCACATTGATGCTGGCAGTGCCCCAACTGGCGTCATTCTCATCAAGGGTCCAAAATCTTACGAGGGAGGACCCGGATAGTGCCCAGGGGCACAGAGCGCTTTGTCATCTCCTGGAGAAGGAACTAACACGAGCCTGCGAGTGAACGCAGCTCTCAGCGCTCTGCTCTCGGTGAACCTGCTCAGCGTGCTTGGAGCCTCCTGGCTCCCGAGAGGGGCTGTGCCGAGCACCGTTCCTAGGCTGGATACAGAGCACAAGCTGAGGAAAGCATGTCAAGCCAGAAAAAACTTAGGCACGTGCTTAAGTGGGGAGGGGACGAGAGAGCTCATCGACCCTCCCTGCAAGGCCTGTATGATTTTTTGCATGTCAGACGTGTCGCCTGCTTCTCATCCACTTCTCTGAGCTTCCCCATGCTGGGTCCCAGCCTGCAGCCGGCACGTACGGACTGCTGGGCTCGGTGAGTTAACAACATGCCGTTGCTGGAACAAAAAGGTGAGGCTGGCCTGTCACGTTAAAACAACTCCTCTGCCATATGGTACCACAGTGGCCATATATTCCCAGCGGGCTGGCACGTCTGCTGCCTGTTTCAGAGCCGACAAGCTGCATGCATCCCCGGACAGACGCCTTGTAGCTCAAACCACCCAATTATTAATGGCTCAGAATTTGGAAAAGAAAAAATATGCCCAGAATATGCAAACTGATTCATATTAATCAAGCCCAACTATAGTGTTTCCCTCTGTTAATCAGTGTTTCATTAACATAATGGTGTAAGTCAAATTCAAATTAACATAATTTGAGCTTTATAAATTGACTGCTTAATGTCACCTGGCTAAAGCGTCAGCTTCGTGGCTGTTTGTTAAATCCTGCTTCAGGAATGCACAGCCAGGCCAACAGAAAACTCATGCTGGAGGAGGGGAGGCTGTGCGCTCACAGCCAGCATGGTTTGCATGTTCAAATTTGCTAAAATAAAAGTCGCCCAGTGCTTGTCAAAGGTGCTCGCCAGCAGTTTGGGACACTGCCGTCAATTTGTACCAGGTGTATCTAGACCCAGGGCAGAAACTGCCCAGCCCATAGCTGTGTGAATTCCACACTCCCGACCCCAACAAGCCTCAGCCGTGATGCGGAGGAACATGCTCTGCAGACTGAGAGCATGCTGGGGTAGGAACCATCACCCACCATACATCTATACTGCACCCAGCATCACTGTGATCTGTGTGCTGCTTCTTCCTGGGTGGCATCTCCATTACTGGAGGTTTGCAACCAGGTTAGCCCAAATCCTCTGCTAATCTCTCCATGGATGAATCATTCTTTTGGTCCACGCAGGAGACCACTTCAGCCATCCAAGATCTTCTTTTCTGCCTCATCGTCTTCTGCCATCAGCTTTCCCTTCCAGTGCCTGTAAACATCGCATCGTCCATTGAGCGCTTGGCAATGTGCCTGCAAATCGAATCTTTGTATTTGGGAAACCGCTTACGAGTGTTTGCTGCGTTCCAGTTGTGCTGACAATACCCTGCCGTTTCCTGAACAAACCTTATGGAAATAAGATTTAACTTAATTCAATAAAGTTTTCTTCTTGAGCTGTGGTTAATACCTTTGGGGTACATTGTATTACAAATGCAGCTGTGTGTGTTGCTGTGCAGTGAACGGGCCTCCTCTACTAGGGAGGAGGATGCTAATGTACTTCCTTCATTATCAACCCTTAAAGCCCCACCTGCAGAGATGTCTGTATCAATTCAAACTGCATTCTCCGGGGATTGACAGACAAGGGAAGAGTTCTTGGATAAACAGCCCACTTTTAAACTGGCTCAGAGCCTTCTCCCTGATCCAGCAAATGGCCTGAACCCTGGAGGGCCCCATCCTTAGGGTAGGGTTGGACACACTGGGTGCTAGTTCTGAGCGCAGGCTGTGATGCGACCACAAGGAAAACCCAGGGATGGGGTGTTGAAGGACAGCTCCTGCCAGAGTCCGATAGGGCTGGGGTAAACGCTGGTAAGGTTGTTTGCATGCATGCAAGCAGGTTCTCTTACTGTTTTGAGTGTGCTTCCTCTGGAACGCTTTTTACCTTCAGAAACAGGCCTGCAGAGGGAGAGCTGTGTGCTGCCTTACAACCGCAGCCGTTACACCTCTGAACTGTCTCTGAAAAGAAAGCGAGCTGCTGTCCTGGGGTTAACTTGTCTGTGCTGGGAATTACACAGAGGAGTAATTACACAATTACACGGGGACCCACGCGGCCTGGGAACAAGCCCGGCAGAAGGGAGAGAGGCTTGGGTCTCCACCCGGAAGAGTGGCAGCTAGGGAGGTGGAAACCTGAGAGCAGAAGCCCTTGTGGGATGGCTGAGGGAAAATGCAGGTGCACTTGCCATGAATGATGACTCCCCTCGTCTCTAATATTCCTTCGCTGGTTACAATCTAGCCACGCAAGTGTCAAAATTATTCCTTGCCACCATCAGTCAAAGGACTGGGGGTTTATTGTTGATTCTTTGAATGTCCAACTTCCACAGCCATAGTTTAACACAGGTCAGAAGTAAGCTTTAAGAGACAGAATTTAGTCTTCGGATGGATCTCCCTTCGCATCAGACGGTTATTCTGCCAGACTCTCTGGGGTTTGCTAGTCTGGTACTGACTCCAGTAACTGACCGTGCAGCGCTGCCTCCAAAATAGCAATCATTTCTCACTCGCTGCAGGCTTGTGTCATTCACTGCAATCTTGCATGTTTTCCCAGGTTCTTTGCATGCCCTGGTAGTTTTTGTCTCATCCACATTCAACTCTAAACCAGATTCTTCGCCATATTCATGCATGATCTCCACTAACTTCATCAGACCATTTTCTGATTCAGCCAACACCAGCGTGTCCTCTGCATGGCGAATGGCACACACCCCCTCTCGGTCCCAGCGCAATCCAGACATTAATGAACACTGTTGGTGTTCAGGAAACAGAGAAGCCACCAGCCAGTCCCCTTCCAGCCATTGACCGCAAGGTAACAACCATCAGCCATGACCAACCCAGGCCAAATTTGAGCCACTGGCCTCAGGGCAAAGGGCCCACTCCTTCCCCCTTTCCCTGATGCAGCTTCTACCCTGCTCTCTCCAAGGTCAGCTCCTCCCCATCCACGCCACCCTTGGAGCTGGGGTAGGGGAAGCAAAGCCAAGTGCCATGTGATGAGAGGGAAACCGCTGTACTAGCAGCTCCAGTGCCATCCTCACCTCACCCCACACTGAATGGCCAGAAACTCATTCCACAAGCCAAGTCCCACAATCCTGTGCAAGGCTACGGTGAGCTGCTTGAGCATTTCTCAGACGTTCTGCGAGTCACAGGTCAGAAAAGGTCAAGCAGCACTGCCCTAAGCCGTATGGCTAGCCTAGGAATTTAGCACGAGTCTCATGATACTCTGTGCTTTTCTTAAAGCTGCAGTTCCTGGACTCGTGATTATGAGAGACTCTTCATTCCGGTTTTTCCAAAGGAAGTCTCTAGCATTCATGGTTGCAGAGAAAAAGCTTGAAAACATAAACCCTGAAGGTGCAAAAACTCAAACATCATTTAAAAAAAAATTCTCATGATTTTTGAGCCAAACTGAGGATTTTGGGAGGCCCAACTCATGATTTTTGAGCACTTGGGGGTGGCACTGCTGTCCTGCGCTATCCAACTGAATTCAGCAAACCAAATAGCTTGAAGCCAGGCATCTACACGTTAAATGAATGAAACATTTATATGCCCTTCAGTCGAGGAGTGCAAATGCTACTATGCTTCGAAAGTGAAGCAGCATTGCAAGAATTGGGGCAGTTAAATCATATGCTTGAGTAGATATGCTAAGTAATGAGCGTACCCACTGAATCCTGATAAACAGGAAGCATCATTCTAGGAGGCTGAAATACTGGGGTGCGTATCCCTAACCTGATTATTTCAGCAACTTAATTATTTCATGCTCTGTTTATAACTGGACAGCTGCACTACAAAAGTTGGAGAGACCTAAAAATGCCTCCCAAATTCGTAAAATTTGTAATTATTTGCAGGGTGTTGGTTTTACGTTAAAGAACAGTTAGTTGCTCCTTTCCAAACCTTTCCATTAACCCAGGATATTTGATACAACGACCAAAGTCCGTCTAGCATGCAGGGTGCTTTCCAAAGACAAACATGCAGAACCGAGCCCCTCTTTTAATGAATATTGGCAGAACAGGTGTTGTGCACTTATTCCTGTGGGTGGCACTTGGTGGCTGTTGTCCAGCAGAGGTGCTCAAAACTGAACAGAACACTCCCCTGCACAGGTGAGATTTTCTGGGCACGACTAGCTGATTGCATCTGCAGCTTTCAGAGAGCCAGAGCCCCTCAATGCTGGAGAAATATTCTTCCTTGAATCAGGACTGTAGAAGAAGTTGGCAGTGGTGAAATCTAATTGCAGGTGGATCCAGCAGGCGAATTACCTTCACAGATTTCCCAGTGTGACTGTGTAAGGTTTTAATTTTTTTAAGCCGATCATGCCAACCTCCAGATCTTACATTTTTTGCTGTTGGTATTTAATGCACGTTCCTTAGCAGGAAGGCTTGAGAGACCTGTCCTTGGCACAGATTAGCTTCTGAAACGAAAACGTAAAACCCCAAAGCAGCCCCAGGACGAGGAGCCGTATTTACGGAACAGCTGGGCTGCCACAGACCCAGCTGCAAACAGCACACCAGCTGCCTGTCTGTGTGGCTGGTACGGCTGAGTTAACTTGCCAGAGCACGGCCACACCACAACTCAGAGAGCAGCACAACGGCACAATAAGGCTGGGGTAACTGGGCAAAGGTCAAGGAGGACGCTTTCCCTTTCTCGTGTCCTTCGACACCCTGGGTTTTGCTGACCCCCCCTCACTTGAGTGCGGAGAGAGAAACCTGCCCGAATCGCCCCACTGCAGCGGGGAGGCAGGGTCAGTAGAGACAGCGCTGTGCGCTCCCTCGCTTACGCTTTACTGGAGTGCTTGGAGCAGCTCTGGAAGCATTTTGATGTCATGCTGTGATAAGGACAGACCAGCTGGAAGCATTTCAGAGCACAGTAATTGCAGTTAACAGTTCACCTTGCTGCAGAAAACCTGCCATGACAATAAGGGAGCTGGAGGAGACAAGGGGACCGAGCAGAGTGCGTATGAAGCTCTCAAAGCCGTTAGAAGGAAAAGCTAATGAGAGCAGGTGTTACTGCTACAGGAAAATAGCCCTTCCTGCCCCAGCCCCACTGCCATCAACACCACTGGCTGCCAGAGAGATTTCACATGAGGGACTGGCAGCGCCTTTCACCTCCAGGACCCAGGAAGTTGCTCCAGCCAGTTGGCGGCCTGGGAAACAAGAGGGAGTGGATCTCAGTCCAGCTCACGGAGAGCACAGGGGGCTCTCAGGCTGGCAGGCTCAGAAGAAAGACCAAAGCACGGAGAACAACGTCTCCTTTCTTCCCCGCATCCTGTGGCACCTCTAGCACTGGGCTGAGGCACATGGGAGGAGCTCACACTGCCCAGCCTGTTCTGAGCTCTGGGGTTTCCAGAGCAGTCATTTCATTACCTTCCACTCGTGCAACTTCCCTTTCAGAGAGACAAAGTCCCCACCCAAGGACGTGTGTCTGCCTGCACTGAGCCCAGGGCTGCCCAGGCAGACCCAAGAGAAAAGCTGGTACCAGGGATGTTGGGCTGGCAAGCTCTAACCCCTCTCCGGGCATCCTGTTATCTAAGGTTCAGCACAGCCAGCAGACATGGTGTTAAACACAAGTCCTGTCTACACTGAGTTCTGCCTGCAGCTAACAGTGACTTAGTTAGCATGGGTTCTATCTGGATGCCACTTCCCAGTCCAGATAGGCTGGGTCTGCCCTTAACAATTACGTCAGCACAGCTGTGTCGGTCGGGCTGTGAAAACCGCCCCCCCGATTGACTGATGTAGCTGTGCTAAGAACACCCTAGCGTAAAGGTCGCTATGCCGACAGAAGAGGGCATCTGTTGATGCAGCTGATGTCGTTCAGGGAAGTGACCTACCTACAACAGAAAAACTCCTTCTGTTGGCGTCCGCACTGCAGACTCTGCCAGTTCTCCCATGCTGACAGAGGCTCCGTAGCATAGCCATGCCCAGGACTAAATGCTGCCCTGGAACTAGAACTCTGCTCAGATACTAGGGCAAGGGCTCCTGGGCAGCGCACTGCGTCTGGAACCCTCCAGCTTCCCCACTACCAAACCCACCTCCCCAGGAGCCCGCCCAGCTGAGCAGGGCTGGCGAGGACTCCCAGAGCCACCACCAGCCACAGCAGCAAGCGAAAGGGAAGTGGGTGTTGGCATCTGACCCAGGGCCTCTGGCACAAGGGACCAGAACACACCCCTGCAGGCACCAAGAGCAGAGCCTCTCCACAAGGCTTTTTAACATGAAAGAGGAAATTTGCTTCCCTTTCCTCCTTTCCTCAGTGCTTATTATGTAAATTCCAGCAGAGAATCCTCCCCCCTTAGGGTCTGACACATTTCGACAGCGAACACTTCAAAAGAACAAGGAGTCCTTTTTATCTGCTCCTCCTGTCGGCACAGCTCCTCCACGCCATGCTCACCAGCCTGCTCGAGGCCAGGCCTGGCCCAGCCGCTCCAGCAGAGCAAGGCACATAATGCTGCCTGTTCCCCATGCTTCACTTCCTGCAGATCTCCAGGGACTTTCAGCACAAGATAAATTCTCTTCAGCTGAGGCTTTTTCCAGAGCAGAATTTTAAGTCAGAATCCTGTCAGCACTGAGCTATTTAAAAATTCCAGAAACCAGCTCCAAAAGTCACATGCTCTCGGAGCCGTGGGTCGTCTGCAGCACGTCCCAAACAAAACCCACTGAGTCGGCACTCACTCCCACTCTCCCCACTTCCTTCTCTTACAGTCTGTTTAAATCCGGTCTTCCTTCTCCCTTCCCATGTTCCCTTTCCTCTCCTCTTCCTGGGGACAAGTTGGCGTTTCCTGGCTTGTCTTTGGACTGATCCACCAATGGGCTGTGGCTTTTCTCATATGAGATGGTCAGTCCGAAGGGCATCTCCTCCAAAGAGAAGCAGCAGCTGTGCAAGTATGAGTCATTGACTCTGGAGGCCACAGAGGCCAGCTCCCCGCAGCCACAAGCAGCTATATTTAGGAGAAGCTGGTGGAGGGAGATCCTGGCAAGTGGAACCGTGGGAGTTCTGGACTCCTGGCCTGGCAAACAGCACGTGGCTTTACATGGGCGTTTCGCTGCGGAGGAGAGCTGCCCCCTGTCCCGCCAGTCCTGCTGCTGCATCTGGACGGGCAGAAGCGGCAGCAGGAGGGTGAACAAGGCAGCAAAGATCCTGAAGGTGACGTTGAAAAAAAAAAAAAAAGAAAGACCGAACATATAAAAAGGTGCCAGACACCAGTGGAATTGGGTTAGATTTAACGTGAGAACAACAAACTTGCTGGATTCAAATTAGGCATCTAATGAAGCATGACATATAATTTCAGGCTGCGGAATTAGTGTCTGGCAGTGCAGAAAAAAGACTGGAGTGGCCTGGCTGTCTGCAAACAAGCCTACCCTGGCCTATCAATTGCCTCCTGCCCCATCTACCTCACAGTCCCGTGCCATTTCTGGCTCCCTGGCTAACAGAACTGCCCTGTACATTACTGTACAGGTTCCAGTGACAGGACGGCAGCAGAGCAGCTCCAGAGTCACACTAGTGCCACTGAGAGCCAAATGCGGGCCCTGTAGGGAGGGGCAGGGAAGGTGAGCACCAGAGAAACGGGCAGAAGGACATTCCCAGGGTGCTCAGAAGGACGAGCATTGCCCCCCCCCACACACACACACTGAGCGAGGCTAGAAGAACGCCTGCAGAGGAGGAATCCTCAGTGGTCAGCAGGTTTCTTCTGCATCTCCCAACCCAGATGGGACATTCACTGCTACCTGTCACTAAACGCCACAGCCACTCATGAGGCACAGCCAGCCTCTTGCTGTGCAGCCAGCCTCAGCTCTCCGGACAGATTAAGGGACTTGCCTAAGGACACGGATTCAGTCAGTGATAGAGCGAGGATTAAGGCTTCAGGTACTGTGGTGGCAGGGGCCATGGAAGTTGGGAGAGGCAGAGCTCAGCTGTTCTTGACCTATGCTCCTTCTTAGCCCACTCCCATCTGGCTGCTTTCTCTATGACACCAACGCAGGGGCTCCCCAATGCAGGAGGGTTATTGGCCAGAAAAGATAAATCACCCTCCATGGGAGCCTGTCTGCTCTTGCTCAAGCTGCCTACAGTGTGATGAGGTTTGTGATAGCAATACAGAGATGTCATACCCCACACATGCTTCATTTACAGCCAGATTGAGTTATTCGTTTCATCATTCTCAAGGTCAGCAAGTCCGAATTCTCAGGAGCAAGGGAGGGGGATTTGCAGGCTCCACGGTTCTGCAGCACTAGGGTGGAGCATGCCCCAATGCCCATCTGGTGCATGTCTCCGGGGTGGAGTGCAATCACACATCTCCACAGGCTATCACTTACTGACTCCTGGCTTCTGAGAGCAGATATCTGCTGGCAAGGTGCGGATGAGCTGGCAGTCCAGGGAACGACATCTCAGCCAGGCAACACGCCTCCATCACCTTCTGCCTGCACAACACTTAGCCTTTTCAAACAGCTTTAGCAAAAGGCCTTCCGCTTTGCCCAGGCCATGCCAAAGACCGGCCTCCCCCTTACACTGACTCTCCATCCTTTGTAACATATATACACATAGTCCCTCTTTACAAGGGTCCTGGCAGAGCATCTCCTTTCTCTCTCCTTCCCCTGGCCCAGCGTGGCCAGTCCCAGAGAAGCCAAAAGATACCCACAGAGAGGAGGAGCCCGCTTAGACAAGCTGCACCAGCCACCAAATAACCAAATGCACGAATGGTACAGCTGAAGCAGAGAAATCTGCATTGCCCACCTCTGCGGGAAATTTCATTGGCTGCTTCCCAGGCAGCATATACAGGCACTTACCACCCCCAACTCCCTGGTGTCAGCACTGGGCCTGCCATGTGTCCAGCACAGTCTTACCAACCAGAGAGTTCCTGTCCCCACCCTACGTGTCAGCCACACAACAAAGCATCAGGGGCACTTGCCCAGGCAGGTCTCAGTTCCACACTTTTCCTCTGGCTAAACCCAGATGTGCAGCCCTTCATGTCCCCAGCCCTGTGCTCAGTCCCCTCTTGGCAAACACCATGGGCATGAGACCCACTCACACACTCTCCATCACAAGCCACAGGCGGGAAGGGCTGGGGCAGGGCCAACCTGAGGCTTCACGTTGCTTCTGCTCCCTCCCATCTGGAGCTTTGCTTTCCTTGCCCTGAAGCTGGTGGAATTCAACTGCACTCCTCCCTCCTGACATACTCACACAGTCCCCCCATCACTGTAGTATGTGGGCACTAACTGGCATCCCCCCACCCCCATGAAGCTGGGCAGGGCTGCAGCCCCACATTGCCAATGGCAATGAAGGCAGAGAGAGACTTGCCCAAGGTCACTCAGGGAGGCAGTGGCAGAGTTGGGAACCGAACCACATTCTCCCGGGGCCCAGCCCAGTGCCTTAACCACAGGCCTGTCCCTGCCTGCCCCACCACAAGGCCCCCCCCCAGACTCCACTGCCATGCACACTTGGCTCCTGCCTCAGTAACTTTCTGTGCTGAGTGGATTTCATGATGCTCAGGCCGCGGGAGGCAGTTGTGGCACAGCCCCAGCTCCTCTCTTCATTCAGGGTTATCTCTTCTTCCTGGCTCCGCATCAGTCACTCCTGACATGCACTGCCTCTCTCTGTCCTGCTGCGTATATGGCGCAGGCAGACTTGTATGATAAAGACACTTCAAAGGCGTCATTATTCTGCATTTAATCAGCATTAAACTATCTTTGCCATTTATTAGCCTTTAAATTAACAAAATATTTTGGCTCTGGCTCCCTTCCTCCTCACTGCACCCCCAGCCTGCTTGGCTCCAGGAGTGCACACCGGTCCTACCATCTGCACCAAACCCTCTAGCCTGTCTCTGACAACATGGGACGTCCCTCGCTTCAGGCCCGGTGCTCTCTCCACCCCACACAGCCCTGCAGCGACTCCCTGTAATTTGTGAGCAGTGGAAACTCAACTGCAGAACTCTGAAAAAGTGCCAAAGTTCAAGGAACGAATCCCAAGGCCTCCCCCTCTCCCACCACTGCTGCATGAAGCTGTTTCCTTCCCTTCGCATCTCACACAAATACATTTCAGAGGCCAGTTTCGCAGGTCTGGGTCTTAGCAAGCTAGAGCTAGGCTGGCAATGCTGCATTCGCATAGAGTGGGCATGAAACCCGGGCACAGGAAAGTCGCAGGATCCCGGTGCCCCCACCCTCCTGCACAAGCTGGCACTACGCGGGGACACTGGGCAGCCCCAGGAAGCCCCACTGTCTACACTCGCACCACTGGGAACACGTGGAGCCTTATCATAGAATTCCCCCATGTGGAAACCCTGCACGGGAGTCAGGACATTCAGCCAGGCTTTCGCCAAACCGCTCAACTGAGGGCGTGGGGTTTCCCCCCTTGGAAAGCAGGGGTTCAGCCCCAGAACCCACAGCTCCAGGGGATCCGCTAGATGCCAGGGCCAAGGATCAGCAGGCCTGGCGGGTGCAGGCAGGGGTTTCCACAGCACAGAGGGACTATTACAGCCTTAGGCCAGGGGATGTGGGTACAATCCCTCAGAGGCAGTGGGCCTCCCCTTCCACAAAGGCTGGGAGAGTGCCCCCCTCAGCTTGTCCCCAGCGTGCGGCCCTGTGCTCTGGCCCGGGCATTTCTGGGAACGGCTTGGACTCAGCGAGTGTCGCTTTCTGGAGCAGGGGCAGCAGGGAAGAGCTCGTCATTCATTTGCTCCCCTCCCCAACTCAGCACTTTGAGGGGCACCAGCAGAAAATCCCGGTTCACTGGATTATCGCTTCTTTGTCAAGGAAACATCCTCCACCCCCGAGTCCCACCAACCACCCTGCCCCAGTGTCACAGCCAGCGGGCACCACACCTGGGGAGCACAAAGGCCACGCCCGGGTTTCCATGGCACCACCAAACCTCCAGCCAGGCCACACACGACCATCATCCTCTTTCAGAGAGGTTGCCATCAGCTGCCCGTCACAAGCATGAACTGCTGCTGCATCGTGTGTCCAGCCCAACCCATGGCCTGAAACGCCGCCTGTGGTACCAGGCTCCAGCAGCACAGGCAGCTTTCCCCCGGGTGCACAATAAACTAATCCGGTAATCACTCACCAGTATGGGAAAGCCCATCAGGAAGTCATAGATGAACACGATCCCGGTGACCAGGTAGGTGATCTGCAGAGAGGTCTGGATGGGCTCGGAGCCGTCGATGGATGAGCGCCGTTTGCCCTGTGCATCCTCCACCACAATGGCTGGCACATTGAACTTGTTCTTCTCCGCGCCGTGCCCCATTTGCACAGACAGGGTCTGGAAGAGGGCGATGCTGGTGCACACGACGCCCATCGCCACGCTGCCACTGACGAGGAGAAGGAAGCAGACGCCGAAGCCCAGGCCGATCTCTGTGACGATGAAGCGGCAGTCGCTGGCATAGAAGCGTTCGGTGGTGTCGTGCCATCCCACTGCTGGCAATGTGGAGAGGATGAAGGACACCGTCCAAATGCCCATCACAGTGTGAACAGCTTGTTTCTTGGTATTGCTTAGCCTGTGGGGGGGGAAGAGAAAGATGGCATTCCTGTGATACGCGGGAGACTTGCATGGCAGTCTGGGCTGGACAAGGCACAGAGGAGAACCGACAGCATGTCACCGCCAGGGCAAAGGGTCTTAGGATACAACGTTAAAACGGAAAACAGCCTCATGAGACACAGCAGCAGAGAAGTGACCAGATGGGAGGCTGCTCCTGACCCCCTGCTTCGGAGGATCAGATGACGGGAGAGGAAGAGGGCGAGAGTTATTTTTGCTAGTGTCAAACTGGCAGAGCTGAGCTGGAGAGGACATTGAGATGACCACCAAGCAGATACACCAGCTCTCCGGTCAAAGCTCAGGGCCCTTCCTGGCGGCTCTCTAACCTTGCCTCCCAAGTGGTGGTCACACTTCTAACTGGTTCGTAACCCACCCGGCCCATGCAGAATTCACCTTCTCCTCAGCGTCTCATGGCTGGTCTGTTGTGCCTTCTCCCGCCCCAGCTGCTAGCAGAGCCAGGCTCCTGCTTGCGGCTCAGGCAGGATGCAGCTCTCCATGCTGGCCACAAACGCAGGGCCTGGCCCAGCGAGGTGATGAGCAATCCCACCCCTCTTACAGGGACGGGCCTGCACTGACAGGCCTGCAAAAGCCGGAGAGCCTCCCACCCAAACGTCCTGGTGCCCTCACCCGCCACGCCAAGCCCAGGGTAGCGAGGCTGCATTGGCAGTAGTGGGACCCAAGTCATGCCCACCTCGCCCGAAAGCGCCATGGGACGTCTCAGGCCTGGTGGTTTGGATGGGGTTTCTCCGTGCTGCTGAATCCTTCCCCCGTCTTGCGGCCCCGAGTGCCACAGCGAGGGGGAAATTAGCATCAGGGTGATTTCTAGCAGCCTATTTCAGCTCCCCGGTGCTAGTCCAGAGGATTTCTGGTCACTGGAAAAAATACAGCTGCCCCAGGAAGCGTGTCTCCAGCCAGTCTGACTCCAGCACCATTTCACGCCTTTTGCTTTTGGTAAAGCAGCTCACAAAGGCCGAGAACTCTGTCCTTCTGTAACCAGAAGAGCTGATTGTGGAGGGGGCTCTGCAGGCTGGGGAACAGAAAACTTCTGATCGAGCGTCACTCCAGGAACGTCTACACGGCAACTGGCAGGTGTGACGCCTAGCTCAGGCAGACAGACACGGGTTAGCGGTGCTTGAACTAGCACATTAGAAAGAGCCCGTGGCTGGGCGTGGCCTAGCTGCTGCTGCCTGGCCTCTGGCCACGTACTTGAACACTGGCCACACCCCTATTTTCAGGCGCTCGTTTGAGCCAAGCTAGTGTGCACACGGCTACCTGAGCTGGGAATTAGGCATCCCAGCTGCTGTGTCGACACGCCCTAAGACAGCAGCATTATTACTTCTTCACCGTTTCATACGGGGGCAATTCTGTTCAATCTTGAAACCCCCCAGTGCACTTTGCCCTACTTTAAACAGAAATCTCTAATGGGATCAGCTGTTTGACAGTTGCATATAACTTCAAACGACATGTAGAAAATACATGAGCCGCAGCAGGGGACTCGACAGACTGATTTTCTGCAGGCTGCCAAAAGCCAAGGGACAATGCAGACTGCTGATCTTGACTGACGTATTCAATTTGGAGGAGTAGGTAAAATCCAGCCAGTCTCTCTCCTAGCTGAGTGTTGCTAGGAAGGGCTGCAGTTTCAGGCTCAGGGTCCCAAATTCAGAAGCTTTCTACAGAGTTTCTCCAAGACTGGAGCTCTGCTTCTAAATCCGAAGATAAGAGTAATTTTTGTTTTGCTTTATGCTCTTTTGAAGGCACCCGTCAGATAGTTTGTCATCTATTTATAAGTAACTACTCCTACAGCAGCAGCTGAATAAGAAAAAGGTTAAGGAGAAACAGCTAATGGAAAGCTGTTGGTTAAAGGGAGATAAAAGGAAATATTCTGAGAACAGTTCCAGGTGCATGTACCAGAAATAAGGAGACAGACACGATGTTGCTTTTATGTAAACATTTCTCCAGTTAGAAGCTGTTATCAGAAGAAAAGAGTTCTGGGGGATTGCAGAAGTGGTTTCTCACACTGTGAATCGCACAGCTCCTTTTGGACAGAAAGTTTTTACAATTCCCCAAAAGCCCCAGGAATTGCACACAGTGCGACCAGCTTCCTAGTGGGTTGGCTGGAACCCATGCTAGCAGGAAAAAATTCTGCAGTGCAGATAATATTAAAGGAACTACATTAAAATTACAGAGGACGTGATAGAAGAGGATTAGACCCAAACACATCAGAGACAGCAGGAGCCTCTACTGAGTGTTTGTGATTATGCTGCATTTCAGAAGCTCAAAGAATCAACTTTTAAGGATAATTCTTTGATCAATATTCTTCTCCAAAATACCAGGTCTAATGCGGTTTGCTGGCAGAATTTAGGTGGGACATTTGCTGTTTTAAGGGGGAGTTGAAAATCTTTTTTTTTATCATCCAAGTTCGGGTCCTGCAGAGAGGGAAGTACTGAACTCTGAACCTTCAAGTGCAGAGGGACCAAGTTCCAAAGACATCACACTCCTGGAACGCGGCAGTGGATTAGCTTGTTCTGAAAGCCGAGTTTTGCTAAAACCAGGCTGCATGTGCTGCTCAGAGCTGGTCACTAGGTGGGTCAGAGTGTCTCTAGTCGAGGGGCTCCCATCACTAGGGTGACTTCACGCCAACTTGGAATGCGAGTCGTTGCACAGGATGGATTTCGATCATGTTTGAAAAACAAAAACGCAACTGAGGTAGAAAGGGAAACCCAACCCTGCCCAGGAAGGGCCAGATTTACCTGTAATTGACGGGCCAGCGGACCATCCACATGCGATGGTAAGACAGGGAGGTGACTGAGAAGCAGGTGACCAAGGTTAAGGTGTAGAAGGTGGAGACAAAGACCTTGCAGAGCCCCTCACTCCATTCGTAGTCCGAGCGCTGCCGCCGGAGCTGGATCACAGAGTACATGGTGATGGGGACAGCTGTGTTAAGGATGTGAGTCCCAGCCAGCGTGCAGATAAGGAGCTCCAGGGGCTTCCATTTCTTCTGCTTGGCGCTTACGCTCAGAATCCCCCAGGTGTTGGCTAGAACCGAGACCCCCGAGCAGGCCAGCCAAGCTACTGCATTGCTGTGCAGTCTCTGATCATCATTCATGGTGGAGGGCAGAGGCACGGTCAGACGAGGCGAGTTGTGGATGTTGACGTCGCAGGAAGGAGGAGGGAAGAAAATACATCCTACAGCAGAGTGCAATCCATTCAGGGCGCCTTTGGGAAAGCCGGCTCGTTACAGCGGAGCACCCAGCACCGAACGGCTTAGGAACCTGGAGGAACACAGAGGGCCTTGCAGGTTAAACCCCTCTCTCCTACGTTCTGCCCATCATGCCCGCAGTGTGCGCGCACCGGGAGCGTGCGTTACGCTGCCATCACCAGCGCAGGCCCTCCGGGACAGAGTGGAGGCAAACGGCAGGGCGGGACAGGCTAGCACTGAGGGCGTCAGGACGGTCAATCCGGCACCCTTCCCTGGTACTAACGCTACCCAGCCCAAACACCCTTTCATGGCCAGCATCAGGATGCCAGGAGCCCCTGTAAGCCCCAGGAGTAAGTACTAGGCTGCAGGCTACCATGGAAGGCCACTGGCTCCACAGCGGCTCTAGCTAGCACACGTGGGGTGCCGCTCTCGACTGCGGCTTTGCTTTCACAGCCTCCCCCCAGAAGGGCAGGTAAGCACTGGCCTGCTGCATGCCATGCAGAACCATCCCCCCAGGCGTGCGACTGAGAGGGTCGGGTTTAAATACATGTGAACACAGACGGTCCTGTGTTTTTCCAACCGGCCCCAGTTTGTCTTTCCCCTTCTCAGACTCGTGGCGGCAGCTGCTGTGAGAGGAGCTGCCCAGTTGTTCCTGCCGCCCAGGGGACCATGCCCAGAGATTAGAGGGAGGAGCCGTTACTCAGGCACTCTCAGATATTGCACAGCAATAGGCAACTCCTCAGTGAGAGAAGGCAGGGGACGGAATATTTTTCACTGGCCAGCTTCTGCTAGTGAGAGAGACGAGCCTTCGAGCAGCAGAGAGCTCCTCCTTGGATCCTACTTTCCAGAGCTCCATGTTGCTCGACAGCTGGTCTCCCTCCTCAGCAGAAGCTGGTCCAACAATGATATTCTCTCACCCACTGCCCTGGGTCCAATACACAGAGCACGCTCAGGAACACTGCGCTAACAGTGTCACGGGCGATTCCCTCCTGTAGCAGCTCAGCCAGGAAGATCTGAAAGCACCAGTTGGTGCCAGCGTGGCGCATGCTCCTTGTAGCAGGGATGCTTGGCAGAGCTGAAGAAGCAGAGGGAGGGGACCTGGCACACATCGACCGACAGGGGCACAAAAGGGGCACCAAGGGGCGAGTGGGTGAGGGTGACCGGGCACTCAGCAGAGGAACTGGGTGGATGGTAGGCGGAAGGACAGGAGGACGAAGCAGCAGGGGAGTTATGGGGAGCACTGAGTGGGAGAGGCGTGAGCTGCAAGTGAAAGACGGAAAGGAGCCTGCACAGAGTGTTGAGAAGAGAGGGCAGGTGCGGAGTGTGGTTGTAGCAACAGGAAACCCTTTCGATCTCTGGGTTTGAGATTTCACCAGCTGGGTCTTGGCATAAACACATGGCGAGGATGAGGATTTTGTGGTTCTGACTTATTCGTTATTGGCACGGACACACTGGCAGGCCAGATGCCAGCTCATGCCACGCTCCACAGATCTCAAGTGGGCATTAACCAATACCAAGCTGGAATCTGCCTGCCTCACTGGTCGGTGAATATTGATAAGTATTAGAATGATAGGTGTGCAGTGTTTGGAGTCTAGCAAATGCTTGTGACTAGCTGTCTGCATTCATCTTACCTGCAATATCTGGCATCCGTATTGTAATGTCATGTTTGAGTGGGTGTACTGTGAGCCTCTGTGACTGTATGAATTGCTATACAGGAGAGGGACATTAATTAGTGTGAAGAGCTGCTCTTCTACAGAAATTGTTAGAGAGGTTCCCCGAAAGAGGAGACCCATCAACACCAGACAGGCTCTGGTTGGATCTTACAACAGGAAACTCCCTACAGCTAGACTGGGAAACCCTCAACAAAAGAACTAAAGACTCCTACTGTTCTTCTCTCCTCTCTGTGGCTTCCCTCCCTTCCCCCCCAGAAGAAGAGTCATGCAAGTGGACTCTTCCCATCAGCTGAGTTTGTAGCTCAGAGCACATGGCAGGAGGGGGATTACAACTCCCAGACCAAAGGAACTAATGCTGCTGGACTCTTGGGGTTGGGGTGGAGGGGCAAGGCATTTCCAGGCATAAGCAAGAGATCCCCAGCTGCTTAGCCTGAGCTTGCTGATTATAGAAGCCTATATTACCTTCTCAAACCTAAGACTGAAACTCATTTGTGTGTCTATGTTCGCTTGCTTTAATCTTGTAAGTAACTCTAATTTCCTTTTCCTGTTTAATAAATCTTCATATGGTTTATTAGAGGATTGGCTACACCCATTGTCTTTGGCGTGAGCCATAAAGCGCAACTGACCTGAGGTAAGTGACTGGTCCTTCCGGATCAGGAGTAACCTGAATATGGCTGTGCTTCTTGGTGTAAGGGGCCATCCGTCACAGAAATCGGCTCCCCTGGGTGGTGAGACGCTGTGCTAAGGCTGTTAAAGGGCCCACAAGTCTGCACGTGATGCGATTGGTTGGTGAAATCTAAGTTGAGAACTCACAGCGAACCAGGGGTCTGTGCCCTGGTTTCTAACAGTCTGCCCTGAAGCTGGTACACACCCTAATCCAAACTCACACCTGGAGGAATGACACAGGCAGCGTCTGGATGCCACGGTGATGGGCGCACTACAAGAACTGAGCAGAATGGTGGAAATCCGGGGCCTAGGCAAATTCCACTTACATGTTAGCTCATCCGGGCTCATTCTTGCAGCCTGGATAGAGCACAATGCATTTATTAATAAATGGGCTCATCAGCTTGGTTAAGATCAGTTTCAAGTTCCAGGGAAGAGCAGTTCCTTAACCCTACCTCAGCTGCCACATTTGTGGAAAGCACCGGTGCTTCTTAAAGAGAAAGACCTAGGAGAAAGGTCTCCCAGAGGGGAGAGGAATTGCAGGGGCAGCTGCAACCATCAGGCTGCTGATCAGGAATCTCCCCTTCACACAGCTGTACGAGGACTGGCAGCAGCTAGCCCAGACCATGGGGAAGACCCAAGGCTGCCGGAGGAGCTAGGTCTGTGGGGGGTAGGAGAGCAGTGCTGAGTGTCTCTGTGTGCACCAACTGCAAGGAGCGAGGGTCAGGTTATCACAGAGAGGAGCAAGGAGGGGGACATGCCATGTGCTGTGACCTGTGTGCACTTGGGCACTCTGCCTCGGGCCCCCCCTCACAACGGGGACACTATCACCTGCTCCCAGAAACCAATGCCCGGATGATGCTGTGTGGCTAGGCTGCCTCCCTGTTCTCTGCCAGGGCAGAGCCCGCAGCAACTGTACCCGCACTACAGCAGCTGCCAGAAGCTGGGCCAGGATGGCAGGGAATGGGTCACTCACCCACTGCCCTGTGCCGTTCATTCCCACCGAAGCAGGGTACTGGGCGCGATGGCCCATTGCTCAGACCCAGTCCGGCTGTTCTCATCCAAGGCTCTAAAGAGGCTCCGTCACAGCCCCACAGCTCCTCCAGAACACTGCCTGGGGGATGCACCCGCCCCGCTGCCTTTGCTGGCTCCCCTGGGGCCCCCCCAAGAAGCCTCACAGTGCTTGGCAGCCTGGCGATCACTGGTGCCCTGGATTTGTCGCCCTCTTCAACATGAGACTCACCTGTTTTCACAGGCTTTCACATGGGCTGGGATTGGCTGGGCTGAGGTTGACAGGGTGTTTTAATGGGGTCTTCCGGGCTTGGGGAGGTTTTGCCTTTCCAAGGGGGCTGGGTCTCCTTTGCAGTTCCTATTTTCAGTGGCTGTAACGTGCAGAGAGTGTTTGACGGGTGCCCTGGGAAATCTAAGTATAGAAATGCACACTAAAAATAGAAAACCAAGTCAGAACTGCTTGGGGGCTCTGGGCCTCAGCCTCAGACAGAAAGTCGGGGTAACTCGGGAATTATTTTACAGATACCTGGTAAAATCCAGCCACATTTGCTACAAATATACTTTAAATATTGAAAATACGTGGATACTTTTGCTGAGGATACAGTATCTCCCTCTCTTTTTTGACTGCCATGGCAACCCAACCATCACCTAGGGATAAATATAATAAATATATATTCAGCCAATGCCTCTTCTAGCAGTTCAGACACAACCAGCATAAGCCTGAACCCCCACATATGTATCAGACAGTCCCTACTGGGACTCCCATTCTTTTGCACAAGACAAACACCAATTTCGGTCCCTTACCGAGGGGGAAGATCATTGCAGTTTAAAAGGATGCAAGACAAGGTGCTATAATTAGACTCCTTGTGAACAAACCCAAGCCAGGAGTCTGGATCACATCCAGAACACTAACCCCGCCACGTTTCACTTCCACACTCATTATGCATGTCACCTGGATCTCAGGCCGCCTGGAGTTCTTCAGCAGCCTAGCACCTGGTTCCGCAGCACACGACCGTGCAAACAGATGGATTTCCTTCCAACCAACGCCTTCCGCTGCTGTGAATCTGTACAGACACGGGGCAAAATATCAGGTGCTCTGGCTTCGCCAAAGCATGGAAAACTCATTGCTTGCATGATTTCAACCTGGGCTGGGCAGAGCACCAAAGAACGCACTGAAGGGAAAGGTTCAACACATGCAGGAGGAGGAACCAGACTGGACCTTATACAACTTTTCTATCTCTGGCTTGGGGTTATTATGGGAGAGGAAACTGAGGTACTCCAAACTGTGCACTACACCTAGAAATATTATGGATAATTATATACTTATACCGCAGAATGCAGAATATTTAGGGTTTCTGGGGTTTACCAATAAAAGCTGGTAAGACTACATCAAAGTGCACGAGAGAAAGGAAGATTGTGACGAAGACGCTGGAGTGGGGCTCAGGAGATCTATGCTCAACTCCTGCCACTGCCACAGATTTCACATGACTTTGAACAAGTCGGTCTCCCTGTGAATCAGATTTGAAGAATAGGGACACGACGCTCTCTGTTGCCTACTGCTTTTGGTGTCTTATGTATTTATGCTGTAAAATCTTTGGGGCAGGAGCTGTCTGGCAACGCACAGTTGGTACAGTACTAGCCCTTGATACTGTGGGACCTACGAGTACTCCTGGAATACCAGTATGTATCATTTTCCAGTCTGGTTTCAAGTTGGCTTGGAGAATAAGAAATTTTAGCTATTTAACATTAAGTTTTTATTTTTCGGCTTTCCCATTAGATTATGTCCCAAACGTGCTAATATATTAAATATATTCAGTGGTTAAATATATTCAGCGACAGAGAAAGCAGGAAGATGAAGTTGGCAACATTTTACTTTCCGTATATTAAGCCAGGGAACATTTTCCAAGCTGAAAACTGTAATGGGGAGTGAAATTTAGACTAAGACACCTTAATGCTTTTCTCCCTCCAAACTGAATTGAAATACAGCTTGTACGGGAGTCAAAGTTTGCATAAAAAACACTGGTTTTCAGAAAAGAAAAGAAATCAGCCAGAATCCAACTGTATTTAACTCCATTTCCACTGCTTGCTTTTCTGGCTGGACAGACTAGGTCATCCAGGACTCCTAGCATCAGAGCTTGGACCCTTCATGAGGAAGTTACACAGACAATATAGACATGTATGGTGCACTCCGCCCACCTTCATGCTGGTACCCGACCCAGCAGGTTGGGATGGGTCACAAAAGCTAGAAATGTGCAGGACTCCTCTATACAGGACGCGCAGACCCACCAGTCTCCTTTGAATGCAGCCTCTCTACCTTTGAGCGTATTCTCCTCGTCAAGACGTTTTCCTGTGAGAGGAGATAGATGGTCCCTCCTTTGCAATGTGCAAGTCCCAGCTTGTTCTGGCTGGGCTCATGCATTTGGTTATTGTCTCAATCTTCACAAGAAGCTACAGGTGATTGTCCCTGGTCAGCGTATTGTTTCTTACACTGCGTGTAACCGAGCGTGCTGCCCCTTGAATCCAGCCCTCAGATCCAGCTCTGCTATTACAGCCCAGAGCTGGTGGGGGAGGGACACTTCCCAGGGGCACCATGGCTGCAGGGCACCTCGCCACCACCTGCCCTTCAAGCAAGGGAGCCTTGCCTGTTCCTGCACCGGCTGTGGACCCGCTCCCTGAAACCACCAGCCTCTGGCAGCACAAGCATGGCCTTCCAGACCTCCACAGGCCTGGCCCTCTGAACAGCTTAACGACAGGCACACCCCGACCCCTGAATCCGCCAGCTGTCCTCTGGAGCGCCCACCCCATCTCACTGAACACTCCCGCATAGAGCCACTGCTCCCAAGGGAGCAGAACACACCAACTTGTAGCTCGCACCTCAGCATCACCACTTTGCTCAGCCTTAGATCCAGCTCTACAGTGAAAACAAGGGTGAGCGGGACCTCCGTCCCTCGCCAACACACACGGATGAGCGGGACCTCCGTCCCTCGCCAACACACACGGATGAGCGGGACCTCCGTCCCTCGCTAATAAAGTGACTGAGTAAGAATATTGGAAACAAATGGTTATGTATAACACACTTTCTAGGGCCTAAAAGGTACTAACAAGACACTCCCCTGTCAGTGGTTCTCAACCTCTGGCCTGCAGACCCCAGGGGGTCCACAGATGTCTAAGATTTCCAAAGGGGTCAGCACATCCAGTCAAAATTTTTTAGGAATCTGCAAATGAGAGAAGGTTGAAAGCCACTGCCCTGTGCCCTCTACAGTACAGCTTATCCCAAGTTCTTCCCCCAGCCTCTTCAGCTGAGATCCCTTCTCATGAGATCGAGCTCGCTGGCAGCTTGTCCTCACACATGGCAGGAATCTCTAGGCTCGTCTGTGTCCCAGATACAGTTTCAAAAGTTCGTTGCCTCACCCTCAAATGGGATAACTCCTCTTGTTTTTGCGTTTTAGAGTGACAGAGTTCAAGGGCAGCAGAGACCACCTAGATCACCTTGTCTGACCTCCGGTAGCCACAGGACACCAGCACCACCCCCGCCTCCCACACTAAGCCCTACAACAGCAATAGAGCTGTTGTGTTACAATACGTACTGTAGCCCCAGGAGACAGACCAGTCCAGGCCACAAGGGAAGAACAGAGGGACGACTTGGCCCCATAATCTATTGACTAGCATTTTGCTCAGACTGTAAATGGGCTCCCATTGTGGACCGCAGCATATTCAATTTGCACATGACCAGCCAGAGTGAGGGGCAAGTGTTCCTTCCCCCTGCCTGCGAAAGGTCACCTTTCGCCTTAACTCTCAGCCCTACATAAGATCGTTTTCAGCATATGTAGGTAACAACTCCCATATTTTCAATACACAGCTCTCACAATGACTATGACGAATCGTGTGACACAAACTTTCATTAGAGACCTTATGTGGCATCCCTTGGGTGAACTTATGGGATCCCTGACCCTGTGTACCCCTGCCCCTCTGACATCAAGAGGTCCTTGGATCACAGGAGGTTTGAGGATACAGCCAGGAACGCTGGGAAAGGAGGCAGCCTGTATAGAAATGGCTCTTTTCCCTCCCAAGGGAGAGGACATGGAAGAAGCAGGAGATCTTGGTCCCAAACTAGGAGGAGTGGGAACCAGGGACAGGAAATGGGCTTGAGCAAAAGCAACAGCCTGTACCTTAGGCACATCCTGGGCATCTGCCGGTTACAGCCCAAAGCGGGATTTTCTGAGAGAGGGAAGGGATAGGCCTCCAGTCGCTCCCCCATCACGCTCAGGGAGATGCCTGTGACAGAGGCTAGGACCAGAGAAGATGTGGGCTTGGTCTGGGCCTTCTGCGTGGACTCAGTGTCCCAGAAGAGATGTTGTTTTGATTTTGCTCTGAGAGATAGAAGAGGTAAACTGAGGCAGTGGCTGCATTACCGCAAGGCCGGGGCCTCTTACTCTTATCGACTGCAGATACAACCAGGTCAGCAGCGGGGCAGCGAACTTCACTCTGGTAACATGCTACACACAAGAGCCACAGGGCCATCCTTGCAGTCTGATTCTCCCCGCCACAGCAGCATCCTTAGTCACATCAGTTATAGGCAGTGTAGACGCTCTGCCTAAGGAAGCAGGGACTGGGCTGAAATGGGACACGAAGCTGCCACTCGTGAGGTTCCGTCCAGCCCTGCATTTCTATGATTGCACCAGAGCTGGGAGTCAGCGCACAGCAGCCAAGTGCCAAAGGGAGTCATTTCCTGGCTTCTCTTTGAAGCCATTCTTGAAGATGCACGGGTTATAGCTGCTGCATTCAGCAGGCCATGCCTAATGCAGCACACACGCTGGAACCTATCTTCCACCAAAGAGAACCTCTGCCTGTCTCACAATCCATCTGCCAGCCACTGCAAATGCTCCTCAGACCCCCCACATCTTTGTACACCATGCGATGCACCCACAGGAGCTCCCAGGAGCAGAGAGGTGCAGTGCAATCAGGCCCTGAGAGAGGGTCTGGGAGGATCCGTAACAAACCCTCCGAGGATAACCACCCTCACACCAAGCTCCTCTGAAATGCTGGCTGACCACTCGATCCTGCGAGGAGGCACTGCCTGGCACCCTAGGGGCAAGGAGGGGTTTCCTACCTTCCCAGTCCAATGGACTTGGGCAAACATTTCTTTGCAGTTTCCCTTGGAGCACCAAGTAGTGGCAGGTCAGCAGCAGTCTGGGCTTTGCTAATCCACAGGATGAAGGCCTCCAGTATTCCTGTGACTGCCATGGGATGAATGAAACCGAGTCAGAGTCTCAGCCAAGCTGCCGGGAGCTATTCTCCACCACAGAAGCTGTATTTTCTTTCTTAAAAGAGAACTTTGGAAACCAAACCGACTGCACAGACTGCTCGCAGCACGAGACCCATACCGCACTCCAGAAACCGTACAGCCAGCAGTAAATTACACTTTGCATTAAACTACACAAAAGTGAGTTGAGGGGCTACGCCAGAGCCACAGAATCTGGGAAATTCAGAGGTCAGCATTCACCCTGGTACGCTCAGGCCATGGGACATAACAATGTGCTCTGGAGAGAGCTTTGGAAAAACTTAGTGCAATAAGAAAGGCAGAATTTCAGTCATCCGCCAGAAGTTGCCCCTTTCTGTGGCACTGGTAGTTCGTACAGCACTTGGTGGATTAATTTCCCTTTGGGTTTGTTTTGATACTTGAGAAAGCCATAAGGGGAAGAGGTCAGAAGATCGACAAAGAATTAAGCGTCACACAAGTGCCCACCAACAGCAGATCTTCCAGCCCAACTACGGGCACTTAAAAATATGGGTTCCTAAGTTTTTGATCAGATCATTGGCCTTCACAGAGTCCAAGTGTCACCATCATAAGGGTAATGATAAAATGCCTTCCAAACCTTGAGCCCCACTGGAGAACTGCGATGGGGAAACATCACTGACAGCTGGGGTAAGATTTATCATGAGAGTCCCATTAACATTAATGGGAACCCCAAAGCTAGCTCCCCACAAATGGCTGAAGACTCATTCTTCCCTCCCTTTCCTCCTGCCACCAGTAACGAGAACACAGGATCAATGCACAGTGAGGACTTCTCACCTTCTTATTTTTTATAATTGCCATTTAGCTTGTAGCAAAAGGCAGCAGTGCCAACCAGTGCGTTTCTGGGAATGAGTGATACTTGAGTGCACGAAAGATTCATTATTCACTAAAGATCTATAATAATCCCCTAGACATTAGCTGAATGACACGTATTTAACCACATGCGAGTGCTGTTTGGATTCCAGAATGGCTTACCCATATACACAGTGGAAGGACAGAGCAGGGTGTGATTCCCATCACCCCAGGTCTACAAACACATTTTAAACATGACCAAGCAAAGGGCCCCGTTGTAGAACCCTCCTGCTGGGTTTGCATTTCATTCTTCCGTGCAGTCTCTGTTTTCCACCAGGCCAAGCACATACAAGCACCTAGTGATGGTCCATGCATTACTAACACAGGCTGCTCCCCAAAACAAGGCATTGCCCCCCGGTAAGCTCTTGCTAAGGGCTACTTGCACCACTGGAAATAAGTCTCCTACTCATGACTTCTCTTAATATCTACCACCAACATTTCTGCTTCCTGCAAGCACAAAATTATTGGGAAACCAAGCAGATGAGGAGAAAGGAAAGCTAAAATAAGGGTTTAAGAAAATAACTTGGTTTAGTCCCTAGTGCCTTTTTGGTGCTAAATTAACACTATGGTTCCACTGATTGCACAGCTCGAACAAAGGGCTGGTCTCATGCTCAAAGAGAAACAGACTTTTTTATTTTTATATTTATTTTTATTCCCCTTCCTCTCTGTCAGGAAACTCCACTTATTAGGCATTCACAACTTTCCAAGGGAGGCCAGCTCCTGAGCCACTTGGCCTATGCACATTTTATTAAAAAGAGCCTCCTAAAAACTAGAAGGTTTAAATTAGGTCCTTGACCTCTCAGCAAACTTAGGCACTCGTACCTCTTCCTGCAGCACTGACAGACTCTTTCAAACAGCATTTGTTCTGGTGCCTGGACTCTTCAGAGCTGTCTGCAGCTGAGATACGACTGCGGATTCTCTCAAGTTGCGGGCAGGATGTGCAGTAACAATGAGACATTTGCTCTGTGGAAACTCACGTCACCGAGAATCATTTTTCAGAAAGAAAAATCTAGGAAAATCAATAGTGGCTTTTCCTTCTTCTGCAGCAGCCCCCTGAGAAGTGAGAAAAGGACTTGCTGCATTCTCCTAGCCCAGCAATAGACTCCAGCACCTCTGGCCTTCTCTAAAAGCCGGGTAGGATTTCGTAACCTGAACTGTCGCATGGGGGGGTAGATGCTTAATTCTGCTCTTCCCTCTCTGGAGCCATATCTTTGTTAGTAGCATTTATTGCTATTTCAATTGCACCCACAGGTCCCAAACGACATGGGCACCCCCCTGGGCAAATGAGTAAAGCAAAGGCAGGCGCTGCCTGGAGATCTCAAAGTGTAGGATTATGGTGAGACACCAGAGGTGAGAGAGACAGACAAATAAAGGAGGGGCAGCTTCAAGGGTGCCACTCCAGATTTACACCACTGGAGTAACAGAGAAGAATCTGGCCCCAAGACACCAATAAGCTTAAAAACATTTTGTGGCCAAACTTGAAAGCCAGGTGCCTCTGGGTTTGTGGAGCAGTATCTCCACCACTCAGCATCTGACCGGAGGGCAGCCACTCCTGCACGCTCCCCAGGACTGGCAGGGTAGATGAGCGGCTTTCTCAGAGCTGCTGCACCAATAATGTGGTAGGAAGCACTGGAAAGCAAAGCAGCCACTGCCGGCCTCAGGAACTTGCGTGCATTAGCTCTGCGGAGCTTGCCATCTCCAGCTGCGGGGAGAGAGCCAGAATCGCCCACTGAACATCACTTTGCCCACTGACTGCACAGCCAGCAGCACGCTTTGAAGACGGCAATAAGGGAAAATCCCAGAGCAGGGGTCTGGCAATTGCTTCACTATGGCAGCAAGACAAAGCCATCCATCAGGACCACAGGGGCTGAGAGCAGACAAGAACAAGCACTCTTCATATCTTCTCATAAATGCTGCCTCCGTTTCCAGCATCCTGGAGTCAGAAAACCAACACCGCTGGCATGCCCCGTTTAAAAAAATAAAATGGTTTTGCTTTCTGGCTGCTATAGTTGTGGACATGTGACAGAGCTGAAGTTATGCTGTCCTGTATGGCCCTTGCATTCGCTGTGCTAGATTAGTATTGATTGGATACAGCTGCTGTTTTTACAGATCTCATTAAATATTAAACTTAAAAGATGCCAATATATTCCTCTTGGAAAACACCCCCTGCAGAGACCGACAAGACACAGCCACCGCAGTGAATTATTTCGGCAGCGCCGTAACTGCACAGGCGCTTTAACTCAAGATGCCATGAAGAGAAACGACAGGGACGATAGCTCTCGTCCAAACGCAACATCCGCTGCAACAGTGCAACTTACAGAAGACGCAAGTTTGGGCCCACTAATCTGTGGGCCAGCGGGGCAGTGGCCAAGCCTGGAGAAAGGGAGTGGCGCCTGTCATGCTAGGCTGAGCTCTGTCTCACAGTCAAGTGGTACTCGTGGAAACCATCATCAGAGCTCCTAAGCAGGGCCCTCACAGGGAGAACAAGGGTACGCTTTACCAGGGCCTGGAGGCCCTGTGGGGCCCAGCCCAGGCTGCAACCCCCATTACCGTGAGGAAAAAACTTTCATGGCTCATGAGATTGTATATATGGGATGAAGGATTGTGGTATGTGTGGGAGGGGGCCCTTGTTACAAGTTTAAACTGGGCCTGAAAAAATTATGTTTGGGCCCTGCTCCTACGCAAGGGTCCTTGCAATGAGGTACCTTTAGTGACTAAGCAAATGGAGTAGGAGCTCAGAAGGCCTCACTGAATGCACTATTGCAGTTCATCTAAGTTACCATCCAGTGTCCTGGGCTGATGGTGGCTTCCTCTCTTCACACTTGGTCTGAAAGAGACGGTCAGCACATACCTACTCGTGACTTGGGTGGTCTGCTGTAGCCCCTTAGGACTCTGCAGCCTGGAGTAATGAACGAACAGCCCTTATGAACCGGGGATGATGAGCGACCGCCTCTGTGAAGTGCTGAGAGGTTCAGTGAGGAAACGTGCTCTGTAAAAGCCAGGTATTCTTACAATTAAGCAGTTTATTCCCCTCTTGATACACGCTCCCAACTGCCATGTACACAAGTGTGCTATGTGTGTGCCTACAGAATAAAGAATACCCGAAAGGCTGCAACAGATTCCTCACAGCCATTTACTTTAAACTACTTCCACTCCAGCCAAAACAGCAGCTAAACAGTGCTGAAGTAGACAGATATTAAGTTTGATCTAACTAAATTGAGTAGATGCAACCTCTTCTTTCCACAGTTCACACAAGTTTGAATAAAGATACACGGTGTGTGGGAACTGCCAAGAACACAGGCTTGCCTTTTTTTTTTTTAAGGAGGGAAAGGCCCAGAAAAAAATTAGAAAAATATTTCAAAACAACAGGCTTTTAAGAAACGAATGCTACTTACTTCAAACATATGAGGCGGAGAGAAGGCCTTCTTCCCTGCATGTGGCTGCTAACCAAAACTGCTGAAGCTGTGATGTACTTTAATGCAGTGCCCATTGCAGCAGCATCAGGGCATTGAAACAACTAAGACACGCAGCCCCTCCAACACAGACAACCACTTCACCTCACTCCAGAGCTGAATCCTGCATCATACCACCACTGCAGGGAAAGAGTGGAAACGGAGGGTTCTCACCCACACATCTGCCCTGAAATGTAATTAATGGACTGACTAAGCCAACAGAAAGCTGAATCCAAATGATTCTGGACCATAGACTGTGAAGAGCTTTTACAAAAGCCCATTTTCACTTGCAACAGATTATTGCAGGCTCTTCAAAAGGGGTCCCTATTTCCAGCTCTAGACAGGGTGGGAAACCCCATTCTCAACAGCACCATCGTAACCACCACGTGCAGGGAGCCTCATCTCATCCTCACCTGTCAACGTGAGAGATGTCACCTACGCCACAAGACGAATTCAATTTGCACACCTAGATAAGTGGAGAATCCTTGCTGACTGAGGAGCACACCAGCTATAGGGGAGCCGTGTTGGAACCAAAGCTCAAGCTGACAATCATTTTTCAGGCAGTGTGGTCTAAACTGCACTCCACTCTGCAGAGGTGACGGGAATATGCTGACGACACCAAGAATCGCTGCAGGCTCGTATCTGATTCCTGGAACGTTTAATGATTGAGATACACTCAGGGCCTTGTGGCAGGATGTCCCATTTGTGCACACACAGCACTAAGGAGAAGACTTTCAAAAAGGTTATCTGTAGCGTCTACTCATCTTGTAATCTGCATCACCTGCCTTATGTGCTGTGTTGCTGTGGCAGACTCCCCCATCCCTGGGTTTGGAGCAAAGGCTACTGCACACCTTTGGGACTTCGTTCCTACCCTGGAATCCCTGCTGGAACATAGCCAATGCCTCTGGGCAATGCCAACACCAGACAAGCGCGGTGAAAGTTTTTGTGATTCTAGCAGGACAATTCCTGGATGAATCACAGGAGTTACAGATGGAAATGACCTATTTGATCTTCCAGTGCATCTCTGCAAATACAAGACTCTTCCCTATTGCACCTCTTGTAATGTTTCCTCTGGTTTTAAATTCACCAAGTGGCAGTACTTCCACCCCATCCACTGTGAAGAGATGGGCATCAGGAATGCTGACCCGCCTTCATACAGTGCTTTGAGATCTTTAGGGGAAACAACTTCGTAGTCTAATCAAGGCTGGAAGGGACAACTACCTTCATCAAGTCTGATTCCCTGCATAACACTAGTAGAGGATTTCATTCAGTTACCTCGGTATTGAGTCCAGTCACTGAACACGTGATACAAGCATTATTCGTGTTATTCCACAGACCAAGAAAGCTCATTGCCACTAACATTCGTAAACACCCGCTCTCCCCACATATCTCACTAACCATCCCGCTGCCTCCTGGGCACGCTGTTACATCCCCGCTTGGTTATTATTTAGCCAAGCGGTACATACTTTGTTAGATTTAATCGCTACCCCTCAGCCAAGCCCCCAGCCCCCAAGTATCTCCCGCCAGTTTGCCAATATTTCCCAGCAACATGATGCCCAGAACTGAACCCTGCTCTAGATGTGGTTGCACCAGAGCAGCACAGAGCAATCCTTGGCTTCTTCCTCCAGGACATGCTGCCTCTTCACATGCAGCCCCAAAGTAACCTGGCCTGCCTGGCAGCTCCCCCACAGCACAAACTCCTGTCTAATTGGCGGCCTACCATAACACACGCAGGGTGTGCTCAGCATTTTTCATGCTTTCCAGCACAGACATTCAAATGACTTCCCGTCTCCGTCCTCCTCCCGTGTTCTCTCTCACGTCACTGGATATGGCCTTAATCTTTCTATGCCCCATTTTTTTAGTTCTTTCTCCTCAATGATGTTCCCGAATGCTCCCCATTAATATCACGGCTGCATTTCATTAAGATGCTGCTCATCGTCTTCTAGATCATTTATGAAAATGTTAAACGAGACCAGACCTAGCACTGATTTCTAGAGCACTAGACCAGCTCCTCCCAATTCAACACATCACCAGTTATCACTGCTCTTTGTTTATGCCTTTTAGCCAGTTTCCAATCCACCTGAGTGTGTTTTGTGACAAACAGAGCAAGGCAGGATCATAAAACAAACAGAGCCACGTTTAAATGCATAATTTGTTCACCCCCATTTCCCAACTAATAAACCTTTACACTTTGAAGTAAAGGGAAATCTGAGTTGCTCTGTTATTTGGCTCCAGTGTGTTGAGTCCTTGAGGGAAGTTTTAAGGCAAGAATGAGATTTTTTGGCTCTAGAAGAATCTCCCATGAGAAATTATAGAAACCCCTTTGCCCCAGACCTTTAATGCTAGATCAGGAAAATAGCTACACTATGTAAAAGGGGGATCTACAGTGCAATGAGAAACGGACAATCTAAAAAGGCCTTTTCAATGTCTACCTTTCCAGTGCCAAACCACGTCTCTATGGTTATAAATAATTCAACTCTGCCTTCCCAGGGGTTCAGGATGCCATCATTTGGGAATGAGAATCAAGTGCTGGCTGATGTGCTGCGGAGACCTGCAGAAAGTAGAGCCTCTGCTTGTTCTGCACCAGGCACCTTACTCATAGTCCCAAACACCTGCTGTTTGACTGCCAATGCCAAGAACTTCATGTAGGACGCTTCAGAGCAGCCAGGTTAGTTCGAACAGCTGAGAAGCAGGAGCTGGAGGGGAAGAGGCTGTCCATTTTTAATTCTGATGGCCCCTGCAATTTCTAGCACAGGCTATTCGCACAGACTTACCTGCTGCATTACGCTCTTTTGCAACCTTCGCTGACAATTACTCCATTTTTTGGAAATGGGCTTGTAAGATCAGAGAAGGGAGAGATGGAAAAGACCTGGGAGCAGCACCCAGCCTCTGGCAATTGCGGATCATAACCCTTCACCGAACGCTGCGCTCAAGCGGCAGTCCCGGCCGCGGCGGACCCGCCCGTTCCCCTTGGCAGGTGTGTGCGATGCGCCCTGCCTGTGCACGAGAACCTCCCACTCCTCGCTCGGTCCTGCCGGCAAACGGGGGCGGGGAAGCACTGAACCCCTCCGCCGCACGGGGCCGGGGGCCCTGCCGCAGGGCACAAAGCCCGGCCCGCCTGCAGCGGCCGAGGGACGGGCGCCAGGCATGAGACGAGAAGGGCTCGCCCCGGGCAGCGAAGTCCATCGGCGGGCGCCCGAGCGCAGCGTTCTGCAGCCAGGTGAGAGCACCGGAGCAGGGCCCGCCAGCGCCGCCGCTGCCGCCCGGCCCGGGCCGTGCCTGCCTGGGGCGAGCCGAGCCGAGCCGAGCCCGGACACGGCCGCGGGGCCGGCCGGGCGGGGAGGACTCGGCTCTCGGCCCCGCGGCGGCGGGCGAGGCGGAGCCTGCAGGGCAGGGACCCTCCGGGGGCTGG
>ML675630.1:1863786-1884652 GCA_007922155.1 Mesoclemmys tuberculata | reverse complement strand
CGCTCAGGGCCTGCCCCGGCCCGCACGGCGGGCTCTTGCCCTGCTCTACCTGCGGCTGAAGTGCGGTGCCCGAGGTCACACGGGGGCCTGGAGCGGGCAGGGACTGGCAGGGGGGCTCTCAGGTGCCAAGCTAATGGCCAGGCCAGGCTTCATCCCCCTAAAGCCCCAACCAACCAGCAAGACTGAGAACGTGCAACCGAGGCGGAGGAGGCCCTGCAGGGAGCCCCTCTGCACTGTCCCCTCAGAGCAGGCAGCAGGAGCTGACAGATTTTCCAGTCCAATTACTGTGGCTCTCCCACTCTGACCTGCGAGGATGGAGAAGTGGGCAGGTAAAACTGGCAGCCCGGTCTATAGGTACCTTCGGGATTGGGGCAATGGACGGGAGAGACACAGGTGACGTAAATCACTTCCCTATCTCCTGTCCACTTTGCGGCATCTGCTCCGCGTGCCATCCACGCTGCGCTGCGCTGGCGGGAACAGCGCTCCCTTCCACACAGCGCTACGCCACTTACCGGGGTGGTTTCCCAGCTGTCACTTGCGACTGAGGCGGCTACACAGACCGCTCAATCCATCCAGAGCAATCGAGCTAACGGCAACGAATTTGCCACCGTCAGTGTGGACCCGAAGACGGGAAACGATAAACCCTCAGATACTGCACAGCAGCCTAAGCGAGGCTTGCCTGTCTCAACCCCGTCACACAGACACAAAAGATAGACGGGGTATCTCTGCATCCATGTCTGAGCACACCCAGGATGTTTGTCTCCCCCACGGTAAAGGCGGCAGGGCTCCCTGCTGGAGGAGCTGCTGGAACAGTTGACCATGAAGCTGGTTATCTGCGGCCCAGCCTAAGTCCACAGTCAGCGAGCAGGATTTGACTATGTTTAATGCCAGGACAGGAGCATGGAAGGGAGTTAGGTCTCCGAGGAGGCTATTGGTGGGAACTGCTGAATCACTGTGTCACCGTGCAGATTTACACATCACAAGCGGATGTTAACATGGCATATTTGAATATCACCCCCCTATCACCTGCCCGCCAAGCCCAGGATGCCACAGTTCTCCTCTAAGCTGAGAGCACCCTGAAAACCTGCATAGGCTGCTGCGGGCCGCCAGCAGCTTTAGGTGCTTGGGTGGGCAGGGACTCCACCAGAGCCAGATAGCTGCATTGAAAAAGGTCAGATGCTTCAGCCTGTCCACTTTGGGGTGTCTATTGTGTTTGTCACGATGGTATCGTGGCCCTTCTAGTTCCCCCTCCTCCCGCTGCGGCACAACTGCTTTGGGGACAAGGGGGTTTGAATCTGATTTTGCCTTTTTTCCTATTGCAATTCGAGTCTACAGCCAGCAAGGATTGGAAAGCCAGGGCTTGGTGAAAGCGCCAATGGGAGAGCTGCTGGGTGTGTATAGAAATGAGACTAATGCAGCCTCCTGGAGCGACTCTCAGCTAGGAGTAGAGAGAAGAGGGGGTGCACTCGATTTAGTCAGAACACTTCCTTTTGCCTACCTAGAAACCCGCACACCAAGCACAGGCGGGGCCAGGCTTCAATTTATTGTGTTTATCCTTCAACTACAGCGAGCGCACCTCTTCCTGCCCCCTGCAGGACTAAGTAATTCACTTTGCTTCCTTCCTGCTCTGGAACAGTGTCAGCCTTCAGAGCCTGATTACCTGGATGCTCAGAAGCTTAAACTGTCTGCCATTTGGGGATTAAATGAAACAATCTGTCATTTAAATAGAGAAAAGCATAAGCAAAAAGCAGCAGCTTAATTGTTAAGACCCACAGTGTCTACAGATCTAGGGGAATGCCACCCCTTCTACTCCCAGGAGCAAAGATCATGTGATTACAGCAGGTTTGCTATTAAATGCTGTTTATAACAGACTGGAGAGAAGATAGGAGCCTTAATTCAAGGTAACTTTCCAACACCACCTTATAGCAGGAGTGTGTGTTGTACAAACAGGGAACAGCACTATGGGTTATTTCCGATCATACCTGCCCCAGCTAAGGCACTACCCATATGTATTGAGGTGTGAACAAAGGGAAACTCAGCAAGTGAGTTTAGTACCTACCGACCTGCTTAGATTTTGGAAGGACGAGTAAATGATTAACTCAGACAACTGCACAAGTGTCAGAGAGAGTCTGTCTCTGGAACTGGTGAACCTAAATATCAGTACTGCTCTTCACACAGGTGAACTCTCAGACTGGTTGAGCTTTGATCTGAAGCTGTGGGCTATGGCATGTGAAAACTACCTGGCTTCATGAAATGTGCCCTGTGACACTGACCATTCATTTCCAATTGCTGGGTAAGTTGCTGAGGAGCTGGGTGGGAGTTACACTGGATGCTGAGATACAAGGAGTCTTGGTGCATTGATGTCGCTCTACTTTTTTTTTTTTTTTGCATAAATCACCTCCAGCAGCATCCACTAGAACGCACTAAATGCTTTGCTAATCAGGCTCAGGCCATTCCTACTGAGAGCTGAGAGGCAGTTTCACCAGCCAGGGAAGGGAGAGCAAGCGGCAGCCCTCACTCCTTTTAAGGCCCTTTCTTCTGGGCTTGTTTTATTGTCCACAAAACTATCACTAAACAAAAACAAATCAACCAAGAAACTAGGCAACAATACCTCCAGGCTTGCCTTGCCTCAGCTAGCTGGGAAGTGACAGAACACAGCGTTCGGTCTTAGCCTCCTTAGAACCAGCTTCCCATTTCTTTTACACTGCCTCAAACAGCCACGGGCCAGACCCCTTGTTAACTCTTTACAAACTGCGGTACTTTTACTTTTCCCTGTATATTTATGTTGTTTTATTCTGCAGGTGGAAAATATGTTGGGCACTAGCAGAAATCCCAAGTGTTTTCACTTTGTCCTAAACTGGTGCAAATCTACAGTTGTGGTAGCTTTTACTCATGTATTCGGTTTTGCATGGATGTTGCCCGTACTGAAAACTTTTTGCACAATTATTGGTAAAAGGCTAGAGAGCCACTTTGTCACGAAATAAATGCTCTTCATTTCTTCTCTTCAGCAGCTGTCGTCTGTGTCCCAAGGCATTTAGGAGCTGCATTTACTGGGAGATGGGAGGCAGTAGCCCTGGGGTAGGAGCGAGTCATGCTGGTTGATGGAACACAGACACGTTTTGGCAGAAGGCACACGGTTGGTGATAGCAACAAAACAGGAAGGGCTTTTGGTGGACCTGGGGGGGAGAAAGCTATTTTCTGCTCTCCTCCTCCAAAGCCCACACTGCCTCGACATTCCTGCTTAGCTGGGCTTTGGAATGCCGCTGCTCAGAGGAGGTTGCTTTAGAGCAAGCTGGATTGCTGCCACCTACCCAATCAAGGTCAAACCAACCCCACATGCTCAGGCCCCTGCTGCCTCAGGCAGATGGTGGGAGGGTGTGGGGGGTAGGACACAGCTTGGGCCCTGCACAGTGAACATCTGTGGCAACCAGGTGGCATTACTGCTAGATTGCAGGGTGAGGATTCCTCGGGCTGATTCTGTACAGACCTCTTTCCCGCTGAGCAGGAGTGCTGCCCTCCTCCGGGCCTCCTTCATCTTGCACACTCCCATGGTGACTCTCATCCTTTAACAAAGCAGCTGTGACCTTTTCTTTATCTGGTTGTCAAGGTATCAACCTCTGTGCATGGCATGGTGATCAATGCTGGTTGGTCTCTAGAAGTTGTCAGGCTGCTGTCTGTGATTCCAGATGAATAAGAATCCAAATGCCGCTAACCATTTAATCTGAACTGAAAAGCTGACAGCGTGTGCGCGTTGGTTCAACCCTCTGTGCGCTAGCTGCAGCAGGCAGGCCATAATTTTGGCATTCTATTGAACAAGGCAGAGCAGTTATGCTGCTGGAGAGGGAGCCAGTCCCAGCTGGACGACGTGGAATGCTAAAATACTTGTTTGGGAAAATTAAGTCCCTCTGTCCCAGGCTGTGAACACCTACAACAGCCAGATCTGCATTGAGCAGAACGACAGCCTGTTGCCTAGAGCCAAAGTGAAGGTGGGGGTTTCTACCCATATTTACAAGTCTGAGTCCAGTGAGAAGAAAGGCACAGGGGTGACTCGGGTTGGCTGCTTGTCAAAGCCAGCTGGAGAAGAGCAATGGGTGCAGGATGGAACTGGAAGTAACTCTGACACCGTATGCTGACAAACCCTCTTACAGTCAGACACCAATTAGTGGGCAGTCAAGACATCCCGGAATTGAACATGCAACGGCGGAAGAATATCTAATTGCGCTTTCAGATTTCAGCACAGCCACTGGCTAGCTAGTGTAGCTCCTGTCCCAGGCCATCAAAGCAGTAACCAGTGAACGAGCACAAAGGGGCCAACCTGGAACAAGCCATGAAGGGCAAAGGCCTTAGGTTCACAGGTGGTGTCTTCCACACTTGACTAATAAGAGCATAGCAGTAGGGATACAGCAGCAACCACCTGACCAGATTGGTGACAGTGATTGTGAGATGCTCAGGGAAATTAAAAAGGCTACAGAAACAGAAACCCAACAATAATGGGGGATTTCAACTATCCCTGTGTTGACTGGGTATATATCATCTCAGGATGGGATGCAGACATAAAATGTCTAGACACTATTAATGACTGCTTCTTGGAGTCGTTAGTTCTGGAACCTACAAAGGGAGAGATAATTCTTGATTTAGTTCTAAGTGGAGCACAGGAGCTGGTTCAAGAAGTGAATATAGCTGACCCATTCAGTAATAGCAACAATAAGGTAATTAAATTTAACATCCTTGTAGGGAGGGAAATACACTAAACAAATCCACCACAGTAGCATTTAACTTCAAAAAGGGGAACAACAACAAAAAAGGAGTAAGCTAGTTAAACAGAAATTAAAAGAAAGTCACAAGTGTGAAATGTTTGCAAACTGGATGGAAATTATTTAAACACACAACATAATAGAGGCTGAAACTAAATGTATATTCCAAATAAAAATAAAAACAGTAAGGGGACAAAAAATGCCACCATGGCTATACAACTGAGTAAAAGAGGTAATCAAAGGCCAGAAGACATCCTTTAAAAGCTAGTACTCAAATCCTAATGAGGAAAATAGAAAGGAGCATAAATTCTGGCAAGTCAAAATATAATTAGGCAATCCAAAAATGAAGTTGAAGAACTAGCAAAATGCAAAAAATTAAATTATTTTTTGTTTTTATTTAACAGCAAAAAATTTTAAATACATAAAAAGCAGGAAACCTGCCAAATAGTCACTAGGGCCACTGCAGAACTGAGGTGCTAAGGAAGCACTTGGGGACGACCAGACCATTGCGGAGAAGCTAACTGAATTCTTTGCATCCATCTTCACTGGAGAGGATGTGAAGGAGATGCCCACACCTGAGCCATTCTTTTCAGGTGACAAATCCAAAGAAGAGTACCAGATAGTGAGGTGTCAGTAGGAGGTGGTTTAGGAACAAACTGATAAATTAAACAGTAATAAGTCACCAGGGCCAGATGGCATTCACCTAAGAGTTCTGAAAGAACACAAATATGAAATTGCAGAACTAACAACTGGTGTATAATCACTTAAATCAGCCGCTGAACCCAATGACTGGAGGATAGCTAATGTGACGCCTATTTTAAAAAAGGCTCCAGAAGTGATCCTGGCAATTACAAGCTGGTAAACTTCACTTCTGTGCCAGGAAAATTGGTTAAAATTATAGTAAAGAACAGAATGATCAGATATAAATGAACACGATTTGTTGGGGGAGAGTCAACATGACTTTTGTAAAGAGAAATCATACCTCCCCAATCTAGAATTCTGTGAGAGGGCCGATAAACAAGTGGACAAGGGTTGATCCAGTGGATGTAGTGTACTTGGACTTTTAGAAATCCTTTGACAAGGTCCCTCACCAAAGGCTCTTAAACTAAGTAAGCAGTCACGGCATAAGAGGAAAGGTCCTCTGGTGGCTCAGTAACTGGTTAAAGAGACAAAAAACAAAGGGTAGGAATAAATGGTTAATTTTCAGAGTGGAGAGCGGTAAATAGAGGAGATCCCAAGGATCTATCCTGGGACCAACACAATTCAACATACTCAAATGGAAAAAGGAGTAAACAATGAGGAGGCAAAGTTTGCAATTTATGATAGTAAAATTATTCAAGATAGTTAAGTCGAAAGCAGACTGCAAAGAGTTAAAGGGATCTCTCAAAACTGGGTGACAGGGCAAGAAAATGGCAGATGAAATTCAATGTTGATAAGTGCAAAGTAATTCACATTGGAAAACATAATCCCAACTATACATACAAAATGGAGTCTAAATTAGTGGTTACTACTCAAGAAAGATCTTGTCACTGCAGATAGTTCTCTGAAAACATCCATTCAATATGCAGCGGCAGTCAAAAAACTTAATGTTAGGAACCATTACGAAAGGAAAAGATAATACAATAAATATCATAATGCCACTATATAAATCCATCGTACACCCACACTTTGAATACCGTGTGCAGTCCTGTTTGCCGCATCTCAAAAAAGATGTATTGACATTGGAAAAAGTAAAGAGAAGGGCAACAAAAATAATTAGGGGCAGGGAACAGCTTCCATATGAGGAGCGATTAAAAAGATGGACTGTTTTGCCTAGAAAAGAGACAACTAAGAGGAGAAATGATAGAGGTTTATAAAATCATGAATGGTGTGGAGAAAATGAGTAAGAAAGTGTGATAAACCTCTTCACATATCCCACGAATCATGGGTCACTTAATGAAATTAATAAGCAGCAGGTTTAAAACAAACGTAAAGGAGTACTTCACACAATACACAGCCAGCCTGTGGAACTCATTGCCAGGAGAGGTTGCGAAGGCCAAAAGTATAACTGGATTCAAAAGAGAATTAGATAAGTGCAGGGAGGATAGGTCCTCAATGGTTTTTAGCCAAGATGATCAGGGATGCAAGCCCACACTCTGGGTGTCCCTAAACCTCTGACTGCCAGAAGCTGGGACTGCACAACAAGGAATGGATCACTTGCTAACTACCCTGCTCTGTTCATTCTCTTGGATGACAAGATACTGGGCTAGATGGACCATTGGTCTGACCCAGTATCTCCTTTTTCTGTCTTTCATCTTTGTGATGCACCTAAAGGCAAGGCTGACATTTTAGAGGTTGGATAGGAAGCAGATCATATATTTGGTGCTTAGTTGGGGCTTCCCTACCGGCTGAAGAAGTTACTGTGGTGGCCCCAAGTAAGTAACCACAACAGCCTGCAGGTTGAATTCTTCAGACCCCGCATAGTTCAAAGGATGTCTCCATTGGGTGCGCATTGCACAAGATGAATACTGAAAGCCCAGTGTCACCCCATGCTGTTGTGACCATAGAATCACAGAACTGGAAGGGACCTTTCTAGGTCATCTAATCCAGACCCCTGCACCTATGGCAGGACCAAGCACTACCTAGGCCATCCCTGACAGGTGTTGTTTTAACCTGCTCTTAAAAGTCTCCAGTGAGATTCCACAACCTCCCTAGGTAATTTATTCCAGAGCTTCACTAGCCTGACAAAGCTTTTCATGATGTCCAAACTAAATTGCCCTTGCTGCCATTTAAACCCATTGCTTCTTGTCCTATGCTCAAATATTAACGAGAATAATTTTTCTCCCTCCTCATTGTAAACAATCTTTTATGTACTTGAAAATTTATGTCCTACCTCCGACTTCTCTTCTCCAGATTAAACCAAACCCATTTTTTCAATCTTCCCTCATAGGTCATGTTTTCTAGACCTTTAGTATTTTTTGTTGCTCTTTTCTGGACTCTCTCCAATTTGTCCACATCTTTCCTGAAATGTGGTGCCCAGAAGTGGACACAATACTCCAGCTGAGGCTTAATCAGTACAGAGCAGAACAGAATTACGTCTCCTGTCTTGCTTACAACACTCCTGCTATCAGCACAGAATGATGGTTGCTTTTTTTGCAATAGTGTGACACTGTAGATTCATAATTTAGCTTGTGATGCAGCATGACTCCCAGATCCCTTTCTGCAGCGTTCCTTCCTTAGGGAGTACTTTCCCATTTTGCATGTGTGCAACTGGTTGTTCCTTCGTAAGTGGAGTACTTTGCACTTGTCCTTATATTTCATCCTATTTATTTCAGAGCATTTCTACGGTTTGTCCAGATCATTTTGAATTTTAATCCTATCCTCTATACTAGAGCAGTCAGCACATAGTCTCATCACCTACACAACAGGTTGTCTGTTTGCTGCCTCTGTACAACTTGAGGCTGCAGAAATTCCTGAGCTGCCACCAGAGGATGGAAGTGGTTTGACTTCTCGTTGGCTTTGTTAAAACAGTGGTTCCAGGTCACTGCTTATTATTTTCATGTAGTTCCCGTGGTAGTCCTAGAAGTTGGGTAAGAATTACTTTCAAATAAGAAACTTTCCAGCACAGGTTTCCAGCTTGGTAGCAGAGCAAGGCTTCCTCATTTCATTGCCATTGGAAAACAGTGTCTTAAACTAAGACATGTTCTGCCAAACCCGAGAGTTTTCAAAGTCCTAGAGGCCTGGCAAACCCCAGAACAGGACAAGATCCTTCCACCCCAGGGGTGGAGGGCACCTCCTGGCTGCCAGAGAAAAGCCTTGGGAACCTCTGCAGCCACTCCAGTGATCTTATTTAGTATTTTAATAGCATCAAGAGTTCAGCTAGCAGCTCTCTAGGGGAGGGGAAGGGATTTGTTGAGTGTATTATAGATGTCAATCCATACATGGTCAAATAAATGTAATAAGACTATCTACCCTGGAGCCTGCTTCCATGTCAACCAAGCAGATAGATTCAGAGGGACAGACAGACATTTGACTGATGAGCTCTGAACATCATTCAAACAATGGCTCACTCAGAGTTGTTTGGCTGCTGTCAGAAGCAAAGTTTCTTTCTGGTCTTTTGGCCCAGCCCAGGCCCCGTTCCTGGGGATGCACGGTCACACGTCACCTCCTGGAGACGATTCTCAGGACCTTTGCCAGACACGCTGCTGCTGCTCAGTGACAACAGGATGTAGGGAGCACTCACACCTGCTTCCCTGCCACGACCACCCTGCAGCTGGTGCAACTGGGGGACGTGCGCAAAGTCCCCAGCATGATCTGCAATCCAAGAACACGCAGGCTGGGCTCAGCATTACAGGCCAAACCCCGCTTGCCTCTCTCACTGGCTTCAGTGGGATTATTGCTGTAAGGCAAGCAGGACTTGGCCCCACAGTGGTTAAAACGAGACCAGTCGTTGCACGGACAAATGAGGATCGCGGCAGGGAATTAACATGATCTAGAGCTGATGCAGCAGTCTGCCTCGATGACACAGCTGCAGTGATTACTGGGCCCAGAACGCAGTGCTGCGTCTTGAGCTAACAAGCAGAGCTACTGGGAGCATTATATTCCCTGACTTGCTTGGGTCAGGATGCGGCACGGTACACTGGGATCCATAGCCTTTGTGGAATGAGCATCCCTGTTACAACGGGATGCACCTTCACAGTTGTTGCAATGCACAGCACAGCTACTAGGTGTCTCTCACTCTCTCTCACACGCACACCCTTGTGGGATGTGGGGATGAATTTGCTCATGGTTATTTAGGGGACACCAACAGCCAGTCCCACTTGTGTGCTAAAGTTCTGCACATAGTAAGAGGGTCCTGGAAAGAGCTCCTGGGCTTTACAGATTTTGTGTTCCATTACTGCCAGAGCTTGGCTGTTTGTTTTCAAGCTTCAAGGCCAATGTTGCTGCCTAGTGCTGGCAGACTTTACAGCTCCTTGTAATGAGTCTGATTCATGCCAGACTGCATCTGTCCGTGCTGCTCTAGTGCACCTAGGTGCCACCTTGGTGCTTGGAGGGGAAAGGCTTGATAGGATTTGGCATCCCCTGAACACACGTTTGTCAGATGATTCATTAAGCGTGAGACAACTTCATCAGCTTTGGAATGACCCAGCATTAACCAAGCACAGAAACGTTCGCTGAGCCCAGAGAGCTTCTGCAGGGCATGCCGTATGGAATCGGGAGTGTTTGCAATGCCTGAGATGTGGCCGGCTGGTGCTGGTAAACTTACATTCTGTCCTGTCTAACCAGAACACAGTGCTCCAAAGGGACACCTTCTTTAAATGAAGGTTTCATTCTTTCATTTTTTGTAATTTCTTAGAAGTTTGGAAAAGAGGATTCCCCCTAGACTGATGTTTTCCCTGTCTTGTTTAGCACACACTGTTCCCCTCCCCAGCCGAGCCCCTACGGCTGCCGTTTCTTCACTTCTCTGGACAGTGCTATGGCAAGTGACACCAGCCAGCGTGCCAACAGCTCCATGGCGAGCTGTCAGACAGAAGAGCGTGCTCACACTGGGATTGTGTGGTGCGTACCACTGACGTAGCTTCAAGACTACATTTTTCTTTCCTTAAGGGTGGATTTTGCTTAAAGAACTAGCTCTTCAGAGGGGAGATTTTCCACCAGATTCTAAAAATGTGCACATAGGACTCAGAGTCCTTTGAAGCATGTCTTCCCATGAAGAAACTATTGAACCATGGAATCACTGGATGTGGGCAATCTTCTACTAGGACAGAACGTTTTTCTCTGAGCAGCAAATCTCAATGAGGCTTTTCCTCTATCTAGAAGCTTCTGAAGGGCTAAGCCCACACATACACACTCAGGCTGAACAATTTCAATCAGGCCCATAAGGCCTGAATAAGAACTTCTTTGATAGTCAACCCATATGTCCCAATTTCAAACTGGTGGGTACATCCTCTAAAGAATGAAGTCTTTCAACACAATCCAGCAACAAGAAATTCTAGCACAAAGTTGCTGTTCTGAAAGACGATACTAGGGTTTGTGCCTGAGACAGAGCAATGAGGTCTGAGCCCGAGGATCTGCACTGTGCGGGCTGCTGCAAGGAAAGGCGTGGCAGATGCCAGTTCAGCTGGTTAATAAGCTTCTGGAACATGACAGATGCAGCATAAGAAGCTGAGTGGAACAGTGTGAAAGGAAGTGGCAAACTGCAGTGGGGATGAGAGCCATGTAGCTAAAATGGGGCTAATGACTTTAAAGTGTAGGAGATATTTCAAAGAGGTTTAAACCCTACATAAAAAGGCAGCCTTGCTTAGCAAACACCCCTGGCTCATGTAGCAATCGGCCTGGATTGTACTGGAGACCTTTACCTTGGGCTGGGTATAAATAGCGAGACTAGCAGTGGGCAGCCATGAAACATTGTTCCTGTAACAATGACATTTGTAAGTCAAACAGCACCCCCTCCATGTGTCACCGGTGCTTGGGTCAGATTTGGGACTCGTTGCATTAGGCTGCCATTCAAAGCACTTCCAGCTCCCAGTGGTTCTGCACATAACTGACAAGAATGTTCTACGCATCGTGCTCCAGCTTTCTGCCTCTCCCCAGCCTCCCCTCAAAGAGCCAGTCGCATCCTCCCAAAGCCTCTAGGCATTTGGGTGCCTTAGCTCTTCCCGTCCCATAGAAAATGCCTTGAGTGAAATCCTGGGCCAGGGAAGTCAGTGGCAAAATAGCCATCAACATTAATGGGGTCAGGATCCCCTCCTCTCCCTGTATTATGTCCTGACTCACTGTGGCATCGGGAAGCCGTCAGCATTTTTAAAGCAGACATGTCCATTCAGTGGGGCCAACCTTTGAGAATGCACTCTGCTCTGAGAACATCTCCTCCTTTATCAGCCCTGCCGCCTCCATGCCAGGCAGCCTAGAGAAGATGCGTGGGTTTCTTTTCCCTTTGACTCACTAGTTGTCCCAGGCTTGGAGCGGTTTGCCTCTGGCAGTCCCATTGCTGCTGTCCACAGGTTACTACTTCCCCATCGTCTGTTTACGGGCATAGGCTAAATGACCATAGAAGAAATATGTGCTCCCTGCCGGTCCAGCGTCTTTCCCTTTCGGCTGCTGCAGTCTGTATTTTTCCAGAGCCTGACACCAGGTTACTTTTGTAGTTTAAAGCGAAGGAACCAGTCAGTGTACTATGTGCAGTCGGCCAAATTTATCCTTGGTGTAACTTCATTGACTTCAGCAGGCCAGGGATGATTTTGTTCCCTTTTAGATTTACTGTTATCAACAGCTGCCTCTTGTTTCAGCTTCAATAACGTTCTGCAGCACAGCATTGCGTAGATCAAGCACTTGGGACTGGATTGGTTTCTGCAAGGTGCTTTCCTGCTTTTGCAGTGTCAATTATTTACAGAATTAGATTTTTTTTTAGAGTCTATTCCAGAATCAGACTATTAAATCTTGAACTGCCCATATCATAAAGCCCCTCCCACGAATCCTCACATTAACCTCAGCTCTCTTGCTGGCCCCCTCCCCAAATCCCAGAAAGGTGAGGTTTGCAGCTTGCCTAGAAAATAAACCTATTTGGATGATACTTTTCCTAAATGCAGGAACTATTACTTATGTCAATAGACCCACTGAGTATATAATGAGTAACCCCCGTTCTGCAGCACAAATATTTACAGCTACCATAGCTCCTGTGTCTACTGCACAATTGCCCTCTCCTCTAGCAAGACATGCTGAACTGCCCAACGCCTGCATTAACTGGTCATCCTCCCTCCAGAGAACCACCCTTTAATTTAATATTTGCAGGCCCTCTGGAGAGGGCTGTGTATGCTCCTGACATGCATCAATGAGCAATTTTCTCCTGCCACATCTGCAGGAAAATATTGATATGTTCTTTGGCTGCTCATTCTGTTCTATTCCATTCCTCAGAACCCAGTGCTGCTTTCCCTAGCACTCTCAAGCTTTTTTTATTTCCCTGCCTTAGTTCATGAAATGCCCTTGCTTCTGGCATATTTACTAAGTAGTACCTAAATGCCATCTTATAGATCTAATTTTTTCTGTAACCTACTGTAGCTATTTCATGGGCTCTTTCCTCCGAAGGCTCAAATTGTCCATTCCAGCCTACTCAGTGGTGCAATAGACGTGAGCCACTGCTGAGTCAATATACACTAGCAGAAGGAAACCCAGCATTTGCAGGACTGCAACTTGGGCAAGAATCCTACCCGGTTCCAGCTGATCCCAAATGAAGCAGGTGAGAGCAGCAGGGAAGGAACGCAGGATCTCTGCTGTGCTTCTTCCTGCATCAATGTGGTCAGCACCAACCTCTCCCTAGCCTCTTGCATTCCCAAGCCAGGTATTGCACTGGCGTGAACAAGTCCTTATCTCTAGGGGGGATTCGCTCCAGTTAAAGCCTTGTAGCCTCCTTCTTGCACCAGAAGACAGACACTATATTTATGGAGCTTCTCCATGTCTACATCCTTCAGTCCACTCACTTCGGTCATTGGACCCAAATCTCATGGTCTTATCACAGGCTCTTCCAAACCTAGGAACGCAGGGCTCAACAGCCAAGTGATTAAATCAGCCCAAATGAACCTGTCACTCCTGCTTGGCCTGTCAGGTGGGGGTGGGAAGAGGTGGGGGCTGTCCCTGGGATATTACTTGGGTTTTAAGAACAAGGGAACCATGAGAACCAATACTATACTATCTGAATAATGAAGGTGTGCTTTAATGACAGAGATGGACATTGAAAACACCTGGTAGCAGCTCCATCTGCAGACAAGGGGGCTATTGTGTTATAAAAGTCTCATCCAGGCTCAGAAAACCGTAAATATTAACCACTGAAATGACAGTAAGGCACCTGTAAATACTGCCTCACATGTCTGCAGTAGCTGTTAATGCACCAGATGTTGGCAGGCATTCAATAGAACACCACGTAACAATGCGCCATTAGCACTAACTTGTTGAGTTAGTGGCACTGGGGCCATTGCTTGACCCGTAACGTGTTACCATTCCTTAGGGCTCTTTCTAATCCTTGTATAAAGGTGAGAATCACTGTTTATGCAGCAGCTCAGCTTGTTGTCTAGTATGAAGCTCATCAGTAAATCCTGTCTTAAAGACACTGCTGTATTTATCTAGAAGGGTATCTGAGTATCTTCATGCCAATTGAGTTAAAGGATCCACTCCCTTATTTAGCCCACGTGATGGCATGACACCCTGTTGAGAATCTCTCCTTTCCCAGTCATGCTTTGTACAATACGGGATGATCGATCAAGTGCTTTGCCAGAAGGGGCATTATGGAACCTACCAGTTTTTATAAAATTAATTGTATAGAAAGCACTTGCACCTGCTAGCTCTCTACAAGGTGCCTGTGACAGTTCATCTGGGACAGTTAAACATTAGGTAAACTTCAGAGATCACTAGAGAATTAGAAAACCCTCTTCTCCAGCCACACACAGATAAAGGCCAAACGTTCAAATGAAACATAGAATAAACCTGAAACCCAAGTGTCTCACCTAAACCATGTTTGATATTAAAGAAAAAAAATCAAGTACAATTTCTCTCCATTCCCCAACTCTCCGTGTTTGTAATTTACCTGATTCTCTGTGTTCTTCTCTCTTTGGCTGGACACCCTCTTCTTGCTCATATTTAATGTTTAATTTTAACAGCATTCTGGATGGATATATAATAGATATATATAAATCCATTCTAATAAGAGCTCAGGGGTCCCAATCTCAAATCACTAAGGAAAAATGCATTAGTCTAGGACAAATTTCAGAGTGACACTCATTGCCAGGGAAGCCAAAGAGTTTGATGGAAAAAAGTCTATGCAACATGAGAGCTGAGTGACTGGAGACCAACGTATGGGAACATGAAAATACCAAAGTGATATTGTACACACTCAACAAAAAGTAAGGCTACTGTCTTTCAATTGGCTTGGGTCATAATTTAACTTCAGACTCATTCCATTTAATTGGAATAGAACTTCTGCATAGCTGTACATCAGGGCTTCCCCATAGCAGTGCCATTTACTGTGCTACAGACTCGAGTTAAGGACATGCCAGGCTCTCCTGTATAACCCCTGTTAAGTGTTGATTTGCTCTGCACTGAGACTCACTGTGCAATTGATGTACTAGTCATTCTCCCTCTTCATAATTCCGCTGTTCCATATCTCTGTATTAACATCAGGAGGGCTTGTATCCTTGACCAGCAGGACAAAACCAAATATCCAGGAATTTCTAGGAATGTATTGTGGACAATTTTTTGTTTCAGAGGATGAAGTAATGAAGTTTTAGATTTAATTTGGACTATCTGGGAAGAATTGATTGAGAACTGAAGGTGGAAGGCAGCTTGGGTGAAAGTGATCATGAAATGATGATTTCATGATTCCTAGGAAAGGAAGGATTGAGATAATCATAAGGATAATGGACTTAAAAAAGCCAGATAGGTGAGGTAGTATCTTTTATTGCTCCAACTTCTAAAGCTGGTCCAATAAAAAAAAAAAATCACCTCATCTACCTTGTGTGCCTCATATCCTGGGAGCACCACAATTACACCACTTAATAAAAAAAGCAGACTAGAACTCAGAATTGGGAGGTAAGGTCCTATGGGGAAAAAAATCTAAGTGAAAAGGGTTCAGCAGAGGTGGCAGTTTCTCAGAGACAATATTAAAGGTGCAACAGCAAACTATCCCAATATGAAGGAAAGTTAGAAAGAATAGTAATGGCCACTATAGCTTCATCAGGAGTTCCTTAACCTGAAAAATCAAAGCAGGAATCATAAAAAATGGACAAATTGCTGAGAAAGACAAAAGAACAGCAGAAGCATGTAGGGACAAAATCAGAAAGGCTAAGGCACAAAAAGTGTTACACCTAGCAAGGGCCATAAAAGGCATAAGAAGAGGTTCTATAAATACATTAAGAGCAAGAGAAAGATGAAGAAAGTGTAGGTTCTCCACTTAGCAGGGAAGAAGAGCAGATAATGCACAACATCAAGAAAGCTGAGGTGTTTAACATGTATTTTGCTTCAGTCTTCACTAAAAAAAACTGTGACCAGATACTTCAAATAAATATTAACAAGGGGGAAAGAACAAGTTAAAGAGCATTTTTGTATGTTAGATGTATTCAATTCAGCAGGGCCTGATGAAATTCATCCTAGGATACTTAAGGAACTAGCTCAAGCAATCTCAGAACCATTATTGATTATCTTTGATAACTCCCAGAGGACTGGAGAAGAAGAGCAAACATAGTATGTATCTTTTAAAAGGCCAACAAAGAGGACCCAGAAACTTACAGGCCCGCCAGCCTAACTTCAACACCTGGAAAAATAATGCAACAAATTAAACAATCACTTTTGTAAGTATCTAGAGGATAACAAGGTTATAAGAACTGCCAACACAGATTTGTCAAGAACAAACGCCAAACTAACCTAATTTCTTTTTTTAACAGGGTTACTGGCCTAGTGGAAAAGGTGAAGTGGTAGACATGCTGTATCTTGATTTTAGTAAGGCTTTCAATGTAGTCCCACATGACATTCTCATGGACAAACTAGGGAAATATGGTCTAGATAAAATTACTACAAGGTTGGTGCAAAACTGTTTGAAAGACCATATTCAAGGAGTATTCAAGACCAGTTGGTTCACTATCCAACTGGGACGGCATACCTAGTGGGCTACTGCAGGGATCTGTCCTGGGTCCAGTACTAGGCAATATTTTTCATTAGGGATGGTCTAGATTTACATGCCTGCATGGATTTACATTTACTCAACACAGAAGACTGGACTAGAGGTCCCTTCCAGCTCCATATTTCCATTATAAAACTGACTGGCGCACTCACCTGCTGAGGCTGTGTGTTTTCACCTCTTAACTTGTTTATTTAGGAGATTAAAATTGTAATTTCAGTGCAGCTTCTAATGGGAGCTTTTCCACTCTTGGTGGTGGGTTACACAACACTTCAATGAATTCCACTGGGTTTAGCCCATGGGCAGCCAGCATGAAGAGCACTGCACATTTTAGTCATGCAGCTCCTGTTAAAGGGGCATTTCTCATTTAATCCAATCAACACATTAACCCAACTGTAACCCTGAAGAGAAATAACTCCTGGGACAGCTTCTTGGAATGATTTAGACCACACACAGAATTTTTGAAAAGAAAAAAAAACACTATTTTCTTCAGCTGAAGACTGACAGACTTTATTTGTGTCACAGTACACCTTAAATAACTTAGATGTGCACATAAATAGTATATAGATTTGAATGGAATGAATTGAGAGTCCCATACAATACTGAGTAGCATTTATACTGGAGTATTATAAATAAGCTTTGGTGTACATATTTAGGACTTACTGTAGATTAACACAGCATTACAAAGAGTCAAGGCCCTGTGTATTCTTTGTAATGCCCGCTGCCTTCTGTGCCACTCCAACTATCACAGATTGGAATTATTTTTATTGAATTGTGTCAGAATGAATTATACAATGCGTACAGTAAAGCTTGTGTTATTTACTTGGATATTAAATCCAATTTTATGCTGCTACTACATATTCAATGTGCCTTTTAAAAACCTGATAACACAACTGCACTGCAGAAATTGGTCTTTGGGAAGCTAGAGGTTGTGGGAACAGACATGGGCCTTTGGGACCCAGGAAGGCCTGGCAGTTTGCCTGGAATTATGGAACAAACATCAGATGGGATGTTTCTGCTGCACTATTCCATCGTCTAACAATTCAAACCTGATATAAATTGGCATCATTCCATTTCAGATTTAACATTCTGCTGTGACGATGGGGGCACAGTTCAGACTTTCGGACAAATTGTTTTAGTTGCCTGCGTGAACGCAAGACGACAAACACTCCATGTACTAACACTGGGGTCACATTGGAAAGGTGTTTTTTTTTTGTTTTTTTTTTTAAACACAAAAGAAAGTTCATCTTCTGAAGCACAACTCTGCAGTACAGCATGATCTCTGCAGCCACTTGCACAGGTCCAGAACCAGTGAATACATAGGGCCCGGTGAACACTTCACACAACACTAGTGAGAGGTTTGTTTTAATTGTCCAAGTAAATATTTCTAAGAGGCTATGTTTATTTCCAGGAGGCTCTCCTGTAAGCATTTAGGTCCAAGATGAAAGGTCATTGTTGAGTGAGCGGTTGCATCTGCATCTGCCTTTTGGCTTTTGTTTGAAGATATCTCCCTTTTCCGTCTTCAAAACGCCTTTTCTCATCTTCAGTTTCTGCCTGTTGATCAGAAAATCAAAGACTTGAGTGTTATTTCTGTTCTATTTCAGATGCTGGCTAGTCTGACAGTGCTTGGTGAGGTCTTTGCCTACTTCATTCTAGTCCCCCTTCCAGCCTGAAAGAGCCAAAAGGACTTTGCAAATTATGGAACAGTTTCTGATCTCAGCTGCACCAGGGCAAATTTAGATTAGCTCCACTTAAGTCTATCCTATTTACTCCAGCATAACATAGGAGAAACTATCAACAGGAATTCTATCCTCTACCACGAGTAGAACAAGGGGTTACAGTGGATAAGAAGCTGGATATGAGTCAGCAGTGTGCCCTGGTTGCCAAGAAGGCTAATGGCATATTGGGCTGCATTAGCAAGAGCATTGCCAGCAGATCACGGGAAGGGATTATTCCCTCCTATTCGGCATTGGTGAGGCCGCATTTGGAGTACTGTGTCCAGTTTTGGGCCCCCCACTACAAAAAGGATGTGGAAGAGTTGGAGAAAGTCCAGCAGAGGGCAACAAAAATGATAAGGGGGCTGGAGCACAAGACTTATGAGGGGAGGCTGAAAGAACTAGGCCTGTTTAGTCTGCAGAAGAGAAGAATGAGGGGGGATTTGATAGCAGCCTTTAACTACCTGAAAGGGGGTTCCAGGGAGGATGGCGCTAGGCTGTTCAGTGGTGGCAGATGACAGAACAAGGAGCAATGGTTTCAAGTTGCAGTGGGGGAGGTCTACGTTGGACATTAGGAAAAAGTGTTTCATTAGGAGGGTGGTGAAGCATTAGAATGGGTTACCTAGGGAGGTGGTGGCATCTCCATCTTTAGAGGTTTATAAGCTGCGGCTTTACAAAACCCTCGCCAGGATGATTTAGCTGAGGATAGTCCTGCTTTGAGCAGGGGGTTGGACTAGATACCTCCTGAGGTCCCTTCCAACTTTAATATTCTATGAAATGGCTCTGAGAATTCATAAAGGAATTTGATTTAAAAAAGCTCCTCCATGAATCTTGGGGGTGGGAAAGGAGCACACGCAAGGCAGAGGGACCACAGGTAGCAGACAGTTGCTGCCTGACAGCCATGCTTGTTTCTCTACAGTTCGGAGAGGCTGTTCAAACTGATTCACGGCCAACAAGTGCTACAAGGAGAGCTCTTTCTGAGCAATGCTTCCAAAGGGGGAGCAGTTGCTTAAAACAATTTCACAAACACCCCCTGGAGCAATGGAAGGTGCAGCTGTCATTGAGTACAGCCCTCAGCATCTCATGCATGCAGCAAAGACTTTTACAGGAGGGGAATGTTCTGGTTTGAACTAAGATCTGTGGCCCTTTATTGTTTATTAAAAGTATATCATCAAAGAAAAGCAATAAGCAAGCTGCAAGGAGGCCAGCAGCCAGTGACACAATACAGGTTTGTCTAATGTTACAGGGAATTCACTTATTTATGTAAGCATAACCTACAGAATGTTTGTTAAATGGGTTAGTCGGGAAGGTAAATCAATTTCTCAGACACATAGCAGCTTTTAATTTCTTAGCCGGGCACATGCTGCTGAGTCCCTGATGGGATAACATCTTCATGGCCATTCATTTATAAATTACTGAATTTGTTACACTATGTACAATTTTACATGGTTTTACAACCACTCTGCAGAACACTTGGCTGTAGGTAACCCTGTTAATGTGCTTTGGATGAGCAAATTCATTTCATAATGAAAAAATGCATCAGCAAAGTTATAAGTGATTGAGTTAAAATCAGAGGCAAGCAGCAATATCATATTAAAGTCACATTGTTCCTATAGAACCAGGGATGAACGTTGCACTTTACAGACCGAGCCAGACAAGATCCCAGATTTCAGGAATGTGCAGTCCAAGGACTCAGCCCTACGAACCCTTATGCTCATGTGTAACTTAGTAGCATCATCAACCCATAGTGCCTCGCCTACAGCACCCACCTCTGACTCCATCACAATCAAGCCCTTTAGGACCTTACAGTGATGGCCAACACACGGACATTCCTGCTACTGGTTCTAGCAGCAACAGGTCTGAAACCTCTTGGAGCCCAACAAACGGGTTTGTTTGCAGTGAAAATACCCTGCAACAGCTAGGAGACCAATCCAGAACAGGTATTTTTTACTCCCAGACGTTTTAGAGTAAGCCTATTGGTAAAAAGGGCTAGAATGGGTCAGGTTATAGCAAATCTTTCCTCTCACTGATCTCAAACCGTTCTCTCCATACCAGCATGTATAAGCTGTCCCAGTCTGGCAGCCACCCAGCCCGTGTAACGCAGGAGCTCAGGCATACTGCAGATTGTGCTGCTCGTTCTCTTTTGAAACGGGTTATAGAACTACCAATCTATAGGTGGTTTTTCCAAGATATTTTTCCCCCTTCTTTGTTGGGATGGACATTTTCTTCAGGCTGCTGTATCTGGGCCTGGCCCAGTAAACAGGAGGTGAGAATGGAGCAGAAGCAGGTCACTTATTTATACGCTACTGAGTAAAAAACCCCGACAATCTTTGGCTTAAATTTTCAGCAGAAGGCTCATGTATAGTGTCTTCACAATCCTGCCTGGCCTTGTCACGAGGATAAACTCGTTAGCTTTCCCCCAAGGCTACATCCACACTGCCCCCCGTTTTCAGCGGCGCAGTGAAAGGCTCTGGCAGGGAGAGGCAGCAGGAAAAGGTTTCAGTAGCTCCCTGCTGCTGGAGTATTTCACTCTGGTGAGGAGAGGCTCTGGCAGGGGCACACTGAGCCTCTCCCCACTATGGGAGTCTTTCCCTGCTGCCAGAGTCCTTGCTTGTATGGCGCTGCCAGAGCCCTTCCCCACTGCCTCTCCCTGCCACAGCCTTTTCCCGACTGCCATATTCCTTTTCTGGGGCAGGCAAAGGCTCCAGCAGTGGGGAAGCAGCAGGACCCGATGCAGGTGAAAGCAGCAATGCAGA
>ML675630.1:1843011-1863776 GCA_007922155.1 Mesoclemmys tuberculata | reverse complement strand
AACTACACTGCTACTTAAATCCATGCTGGGGGCTTCCTGAATACATATGCTACATTCCACCAAAGGAAGTGTGCATTGGAGACATAGCCCAACAATCAGTGACATCCCAGACTGGAGTCGCATGCACGCTTCCCCAAGCAATGTGCTCCATGCAAAGTGCTGTGCCTTCTGTTATTTGCAGATTACAAGGTAATCCGAACACCAAGAGCAGAGACAAATCTCACATGCCAAGCATGCCATGGCTGAAAAATGGGTCCGTGCCAGAGACATGAACCAACTCTTCATGGCAACCAGCCAAAGGGGTGTTTATGGATCACAACATTTACTATGCAACATCTTGATGCCATTTTTCCAGCCACAAGAGCAGCGGTGTGAATGGATTGTTGCTTTTGAGGCTGCTCCTCGGTGAATCATTAGCCTACATTCATTGCGAACAATGGGAAGCTTTTCCGAGCAATAGAGGGAATAGTAAGTGTGCTAATTGACAGGACAATGGCTCTGGGAAAGAGGAGCAGAGAAGTTCATTTTCTGCATAGGTTCTGCTCTCCATCATTGGCTTTCCTGGCTGTACATGACAAACAAGTACACAAATAGGACTAGTTTAGCTGAAGTGCTCTGAGAGGTGAACACTGCTGCACTTGCGGAGAATCACTCCTACAAGGGCTTGAGAACAATTAGGTTCCATTCCAAACAAGTGACCCTAGAGTGACTCAGAACACTGCAGACTGCTACAGCAGCAGGGGACTTGTCATTCTTTTGCTGTTAAAAACATCTTCACCCACATATTGTGTGGATGTTACGTCACCTGCCTACACAGCCCCTAATGACCTAGTATGAAAGCTAAATCATGTTTGATGGAACACCTCATGGTGCTAGTTTTTGTCCCATTTCATTCAGAATTAACACCAACCACTGTTTTATTGTTTGTATGTTTTCGGGCACATCTCATCTTGTCTAGCAGAGCAAGTCCCATATTAGATCTCAGGTGCACTCGAGGGTCTAAAGGAGACTTAGTGGAGATTTGGTGCAAGCAGCAGAATCACATCATCTGCTAAAATGGAAATTCTAGCCTTTAACAAGGCAGGGTGCCAATCTCTCTAGTTAAACCGTAAGCTCTTCAGGGCAAGGACAGGAGGATTGCCACAGAGCAAAAGCCATTCCTCCTGCACAGACTGCTGGCTAGCAGCAAACACCTGAGCTTGAGCTGCAAGCTCTGATTGCCTTGCACAGTGTTATGCCGTGCTCCTTTTATACCAGAGTCAGCCCGCCAACTCCAGCACTAGAAGGATCACGTTCACACCCTCTGACGCACAAAGGGCTTTGAGGTCCCTTTCCACTGGACAGAATAAGGATGTAAAAACCAGCTGTTTATACAAGCAAATACAAAGTAACTGAACACACATTTCCAGAGCAGATGCTCTCTACTGGGGAGCCAAAAAGACCTGGATTCCCTCCAGATTCAGCATCCACAATGTTTAAGTAGCGTCTAGCATGTTCGGCTAGCGACACTGCACCTGCAGAGCCTGCTGCTCAGAGTGGTACAAAGACCCCCCTCAGGCCAAATTTGGGCTGGTTCTCAGTTAGTATCATGCCATTTAAATAGACAGAGGCCTGCATGGATACAAAATTTGCATCCGAATCCAATCCACAAAAAAAGTCTGAGGACATAAAATGGATGTCTGGATTTGCATGGCTTTAAATATAAAATGTGGCTCCGCATCCATTCACCACCCACAAGAATGGTCTGCGGCTATCCACAGCCATATCCGTGGATGGATATCAGCAGACTGGCAGAGCTCTAAAAATACCAGTCCTGGCTGGAACTTCCTGCTTTGCGTCACCGATGCACCAGTGCTGGTTTTTTTGGGAGGAAGGGAAGGGAGAGAGAAGCCTGCAGCCAAGTTAAGGCTGAATAATATCTTTTGGACTCGAGGTTGAAAGGTCTGAGCTGGCCATAGCCTAGCTATGCTGCAGTTTCCACAGGTACAGCTACACCTGGTGGAGTTAAGGGCCTGAATCAGTTGGAATATAAATATTGTACTTCCATTTCAGTGCGATATCTGAGCTGGTTTTTCACTTGCAAGCCTTGTGTGAAACCCAAGCCCCACTGCTTGGGCCTGAAGCATGCAACTTAGCTTTGTGGGGCCGGGCAACTGCTCTGCTTGCCACCTCCTCACACCAGCTCTGGACTTGCAACCCCCTCCCCAAACTCATCCTGCAATCCCCTGGGGGGTTGCAGACACCAGGTTAGGAACTGATCTAGATTAACTGATTACCCCCGGGAAGATGTCTGCGCACTCCTAGGGGCACGTACCCCTGGCTGAGACCCATGGGGCTAGTCCAAGGGTTCAAAGGCAGCAGACTGTTTCGTTACCATGTACCTGATATAGGAAAGTGAGCATCCCTGCCCTGGCCAGAGCTGCCTGTTTAGCCTTGCTGCCATTCAGGGACATGGGGGACAGATTCTGCCCTGGGGGGGAGCAGGAACTGTGGCCTGGGCACTCACTACACACCTGTTTGCATGAGTGGATAGCTTACAGTATTCAAGTGACTCTCAGAAGCCACCATTTTACTGCTTTTCCCTCGCTACACTGATAAGGTAATGGGTGATGAAGTGCCACCTCACAGCCACCCACACACCAGCTGGCTCCAGGAGGCCACTCCCCTCCTCCCTGTAAAACACTCTTTTTAGAAGACACGTGCATTTTTAGAATGCCAAATACAGCAGCAGAGAAAGCAAGTGGAGGAGTCTCTGGCTGAGTACGTGTGTGTCTGGCTAACTGGACCTATGCCACAAACAGCACAGCTCAACTCTGTGCGCTCTTCATTGCAGACCTTCTGAGCGGGGTGGCTACCATTTGATATGGCAGTTAGGCAGTAAATATGCCAAGGAAAAAGGATGAGAGTGGGGTGGGTCTCAAAGCAATACATGGGAATTTCATAAGACTTTAGGGCCAGACCTAGTCTGACCTCCTGCATAACAGGTCAGAGTTTCACCCAGTGATTACTGCATCAAGCCCAACTATTGGTGGACAGGCTACAGCATCCTTTAAAGGGCAGCCAGTCTTGACTTCGACTACAGGTGTTAGGATTTACCACCTCCCCAAGTAATCTGTTCCAACTGTTGATTCACCCTCACTTAACAATCTGTGCCTTATTTCCAGTTTGTCAAAGTTAGGGCTGGATAAAGAACAGAGCGGCACAAAGAAGCCGCAGAACTTGCCCACAATCAGTGGGCTAGTGCCAGGGGTGAGATCAGAACAGGGGTCCAAACTCAGACCCTACCCTAGCTAATCAGCTAAGCTGCCAGCTCAGACTTCCAACAAGCATTTGTTGGTGCTGCCTCCTATGTGTCACAAATGTTCCTTGAGCGTAACATTAAATGCTCCCAGCTCTGCCCCAGTGCTAGAAGGCAGTGAGCAACTGAGTTTGGTCCTGAATTCTCATCTCCCATATGGTCTCCAGCCTGGCCCCACTCCTTGTGTCAGTCTCCAGTGGAAAATATCACTCATTTTCCCACAGGAAAGTTACAAAGTGCTTTAGCATCTGCCTTTCCTGTGTGCGACTTGAAAACACAATGGTAACTTGGCATGTGAAATAAGTAATGAAGTTCACAATTAGCAGAGTCAATAGCCTGTCTGTTTTAGAATTAATGGCTGTCGAGGCTGATCAGGGCTTCCAGTGGTGGGCAGAGCAATTTCCTGTAAGCCTGACAGTTGCAGACCTCTTTAATTAGAGAAGTCATGTAGAGAAACCTCACTTGAGTTTATAATGGAAACATACGGCGCCTCTGGATGTTAATGAGTGCAATTAAAACTTGTGTCCAGATTATTTCAGATATTTAATTGAACAGGGCATGCAAGGTCCTGGCCAAGCTCTGCAACGACTTGCACCCTGTGCAAACTCACTGTCCCTGGTGCCAGGCAGAATTTAGCCCTATGGCTGCAAATATGTATTGTCATGAGGCACTGAAATGCATAGTGATATTAGCATCCAGGGGACATAAGAAGATTAGTGATTGATAGCTGCTGGAAGCTATCATTCCCAGCCAGCAGCTCTTTGTGAAACACTCCGGGCAGAAACTGCTCAAGCCCTTCTGTTAACATGTGGTTATGTGCACCTCTGAGCCACAGCAGAGCCACATTGGACACCAGATGCCACACTGGTGCCTGGCAATGTGATGGCTGCCTGGTCACCACACCTCCTACAGGAACTTCTCCTTGAAGATGTTGGAACTTGCTGACGACATCACTGCACAAACATCCCAGGTGTGTCATTGCCATTCCATTCCCATCACTTTCTAAAGGGAGCATTAAATTGCTCACATTGGGAACTTTCAAAGGAGAGAAAGGCTTCATCAACCCCTTTCTTAAAATAAAGATGATCTTATGAGTTGTAACTAATCTCATATGCCTTATCAGCAACTCTTTAAACAAAAGAGACCCATGTGAGCAGCCAATGGAGAGAACATGCTGCTGAAATATAAACTCCCACAATAATGAATTTGCTATTTATATTTTACAAAACAGGCTACTAATCTGAACATTAAAACCCAACAGACCTCTTCTTGGGTTTTGCTAAATGAGCTCTTCTCTGAGCTCTGCTATTGTTGGATTAATCTGCCGGTAGTTATACATAATGCTCATTTACAGCACACACTGCTCTGAATCGTACCCAAAGAGCCTACAGGGAGAGAGTAAATCTGCTCCAAAATACTTTTATTTTTAAAGTAATTTGCTTTGCATGTTTTCTTAAAAAATCTGTGTGCTCCAAGGTAGTGCCACTGTGAATCCCATCCACAATCCCAGCGGCTAAGCACAGTGGAGCTAAACCTCTCCTCTGGGATCTGGAGAAGGGACATGCTGCACATTAAACAACCCAAACACTAGCCGATGAATCCACGTTGGTTATTCTTGATTCTGCATGGTTAATATTTCTTTCCATGGGAATGGAGAGACCAAATATGGGCACAGAATGAAATCCCCCCCAAGCACTGCTTAAACCCCACAGGAGCCCTCCAAACAGGGCTTAAGGAAAGCTTGGGTCACGTGCAGGCTCTCTGCAGAGGGGGGAGTCCCAGCTACTTGCCAAAGCTAAGTAACATCTGCTTAGGGGTGGGCAGTCTGTACCAGGATGAGAGGTCAGGGAGCCCCAGAATACAGGTTCTGGCTCCCTGCGAGACACACTTTGGCACTCCGCCATCCAGGAAATGGGGGCAGTAATACAGACTGGCTGCCCAGAGTTGGTCTTCCGATAAAATGGTGGTAAAGTGCTACATGAATGTCAAATCTAAGACTGATGATGACTCAGTTTGCTATAGAAGTGAGATGACGCCGGGGGGGAAGAAGGGAGGAGAGGAAGAGAGAAGGCAGGAGGATACATTTCCTAAAAAGCTCTTTTTAAAAGTTAACTATTCCTTACCCTTCATTTCTTATTTTAAAAAGCCTGTTTCAGAAGTTCAAGGGCAGCCCCTCTGCTGCATCATGGCCCACGCCAGCAGAATGCAAAGAAACGAACTTGACAGACAATGGCAAAAACATCCAAATGAAGATACTTGGTGCCTAAAGTCACCACAGCTGGTATAAAAATATTTTCCCTGGGGAAAAACACTGAACATGCTTGTTTGAGGATGACAGCCACATCTGACACTATGGTGATGAGCACACTGAGAACACAAACAAATTGAAATGGCCCCTTTAAAATGTAACAGGAAAAGATCATTAGAATTGGCTGCACCTCCATATAATCTAACAGAACCTTTAGGTGTCCTCGTTGGTAGACTTAATATGAATGCAACTCCTACACAAGTCATTCTTGATATACTTTGAGCAATAACATCTGTTCAAGTCATTAGCAGAAAAGAGCTGCAGTCAGTGATGCTACAAAGGTACTAGTAATTGTCTGGAAGAACAAGCAGCCAAAACTCCAGCTTAGGGCAGAAACTCCATCCTTCTCTCACTTCTGGTACGCTTCTGTATCACAGAACACCAGGAGATCATGCCCAGATTCTCCTCTCACCTTGGGACCACTCCCTGACTTCACTGGAGTCACTCACTTCTGACTTACACGACTATGGACATGTTCAGGTCAAGCCGCTTTCAGCTCACTAACACTGGATTTGGAAAGTTTCTCAGTCCCTGACCATGATTTTAATATACAGTGACAAATCATATTTTTAAATCTCAATTAGAGAAACCCCTCTGTCTAGAAGATACAGTACCTCAGACAGCTGCTTCCTTTAATGTCTGGCAGGAAGTTCACCTTTGTGCAACTGCTAATAAGCATAATTTTAGGAGATCCATTGTGGATGGCCGTGTCGATCCATATTCAGATCACCACTGCACATTGTTTAGCACCAAGCCGTGTGAAGAGGTAAGGGCTATGTATGCACTGATTGTGTTGAGAAGGTCATCCTGAGTCATATGCCCTGTTTACTCAACATTCAGCAAAGCAGAGCTCAGGTAGGCAGTGAGAGTGGTACTGTGCCTCCCAACATGTATCACATTGGCCAGCTCTGCTTTCCAGCAGGGGGAGGGAAGGGAAGGGCAGACTATTTGAATGCTGAAATCTAACTCATTGGCTGGCTGGAAGAGTAAAATCTGAGGCTGGAGATGAAAAATAAGATCTCAACAGGACCAGGGAGTTCACATATTTTGTAAAACAGCATTTAAAAAAGCATTAAATATGAAAAAAACTTGAAGTGGAAGATCAGTTAGACAACATCCAAACGAGAATGGGAATCATTTTCTGGGGGTGTTGATAAAGCATCAGAATAGTGCTCAAGGAGGCAGAGCAAATCATGAGCGTTGTGATGTAACATTCTACTAAGTTCCTCTCTAATATTCAAAGGAAAAGTAGCACATTTCATCCTAGTAACATTTGCGTTCCTTCAATTATTCAGCAATTTGAAAAAAAGACATCTCAGGAGTTTAATTTCAGCTACAGACTATAACCTGAACAATGCAAAGGAGCGAAGCAAACATGAGTGCAACTCTCTGCAAGCAAACCAAATGGGATTTTTGCAGCATACTAAAATACAATGGGTCTAATTCTCCCCCTCACACACTACTTTTCACCAGTGTAACACCACTGACCTCAGTGGTGAAAATCTTATTGTTCATTTTTAAGCCACACAGTCAGTTCTCTACCTCCTCTACTATTGGGCAAATTAAATAGATGGTATTGTACCTTCAAAAGGTAAGATCAAAAGATGCCTGCAGGACATCTCTCCCCTGAATACTGGAGTGAGTGTCTGGAATTATACAAAGTCTAAATTAAGAGAATCATTAACTCATTCCTTTTTCTTTCAGATGGACAGGATCACTGAACTGAAAGATGTACAGCTGGCCAGACTACAAACACTTATTTCTCCAGAGAAATGTCGTGTTTCTATAGTTTTTGTTGTTCAGACTTTCTAGCTCTAAAATGCATGACTTCACAAAAGCCACAGCACCAAGGAATTTGTACAGGGGACCCACCTGTAATAGCAGTGACTGTTACCCTAAAGGGCACTCTGCAAAGCGCAGACAAGGAAATGCCTGCCTTAGATCACATACTGGTGTAATTCCATTTGTGACAGATTCTCCCCAGATTTAAGCAAACCTGAGATCTGATCAGACCATTTCACTTCATTTTATGACAAAGGTCATTTGCCATCACTTGCCTGCAGGTTTTAAAACATTTATTGCAGCATTTATAATCAGGATGGATGAGATGCTGAGAGCCCACTGACCTCCTCCAAGGATCTTTAGTGCAGAATTACAGCAGGTCCTCACTTGGGAACCTCCTTTCGTTTGCTGCTGGAGGATTTCCCTTCAAGCCCAATAAAGATCATTTGTAAATAATGCAGTGAGGTAACTGAAGCACTACAGAGCCCCACACACCTTACAGCAACTGAAATTTCTGCAGGCAACAGACAATTTCTGCCCAAAGTCATCTGCAGTTACAGACCAGGTAATGCAGGCAGCATACGATCGATACCGGTTCCTAATAAACCAGGGCCCAGATCCTACAGATTCCTTGCTGCATCCAGTGCCAATGGGAGCTGGGATGATTGAAGCCAGCCCAAACTTACAGCTCACTCCACTCACGCCCTTCCCCACCTCTAAAATCCCCCTGGCTTGGGTTTGGGGATGGTGCCAAAACCAGCTCTATGCATGTTAGGGGAATGCTCAGTGGTCCAGACCCAGCTGTCTTCTGGGCTCCTTGGGCAGTGCAAATGGGCTGGAGTACACCACACAATCTGGCCCTGATGTGCCAGGTGCTAAATGTAACCTTGTCCACACAGGTATCAGGAAATCTTGATAAGTCCGACTGTTTCTATGGCCTAATCAAATCCCCTTGGGGTTTCTATGGCTCTGCAAATTCCCAACCATACAGCACATGGACAGCAAGGAAAGGCAATCAATTCCATGGGCTCTGAAAACTACAGGAGTCAAAAGGGCCTAGTAGAGCCTTGGGTTTGCATGGAACCGAGTGCAGCATGGGGACTGACTCATCTTCAAATGCCTTTCAGAACAAAGGGAAACTCATTCCTAAGCAGGCCACCCTCAGGCTGCTGCAATTTCTAATTACTCTTTGTTTCAGAGCAAGGAACTCTGCCACAGAATACTTTGGTATAGTTTAGGGAAATTGAGAAAGTTACAATGGAAGACTTCTGTGCCTGAGTGACTAGCAGAGCCCAACTGCAAAAGGCACAGTCAGCAACATTCCCTCGTGCCTGAGGAAGTTTTAAAATCACCAGAACCCCTCACAGCCTTATTTTAGTAAGGCAGCTTCTAGCAAGCAAGGTGAGGAGTCAGGACATCACTGCTGTCCTTGTGAAGTTGATCCTTGTGAAAGGTTTTCAACTGGCCATCCCAAGCACGAGATCCCACGGACCATGTAGAAAGCAGCAGCGCAAGCTTCCTCCAGCAGGGAGGAACACCTCTAGGGGCGAAATGCTCAGAAGCCAATGGCCCTGAAGAATGAGATTTAAGAACCACAAGCAACACCACGCACAGAAACCACCCAGGAAAATGAAGTGAAAGCAGACAAGTCCTAGATTAGGATACTAACTTCCCCTGAATAGACAACAAAACAGTGCCCTGCAGCAAGAGCAAAGATCACACAGATGCTCTGGGGGGCATTCTAGAAAGGTTATTTGTTTAGAAAATCCCTGGAGAAAGTCACTTTCCTGGGAAAGATGAGGGTCAGAAGCTTTCAGTGGAAATTTTAAAAATTAGGGGCCACTTTGGACTAATCCAAAGGAAGCTCAGCAGAACCAGGGAGGAGAAAGCTTCTGCCTATATACCTCTCATTAAAAAAAATCCCAAGGGGAAAGGCATCTTATCTTCACCGATTAACATTTCTGCAGACTCAAGGGGCAGAAGCAGCTCGCAACTCAAAACCAGAGAGATGACGACTGTTGGCAATGACCAAGCAATGGGACTGGCCTGGTCACTGGAATCCTGCAGACACCTTGTTGCTATGGAAATGAAGTTCTCCGATACCAGTCGCTTTCCTGGTGTCTCTGTTGTAACATCTGTAGGATTGCAGATGTGGAAAACACCACATCCTAGTCAATAATCCCTAGGGGACCGTTAGTTTAGCAAAGGAGGACTATGGGCAAATCTGGTTCCTTATGCCCATTTCCATGCCTTCCCATTTCTGGATCTTTCTTCATAGATGGCAAAGATACAGTGCGAAAAGAGCCCAGCGAGTGACCTGCATCATTTTCCTTCAGCTCAGAGGAAAGTGGTTTATCCAAATCTCTCCTAAAATCTGCCTCTCCTTATGCACAAAGTGAGTTTCTCCACAGTTACATAGGAGCAGTAAACCAAGAATCTGTCTTTGCAAATATCACATTGCAATGAGGATAAATTTACAAGATGATTCTCCTATCCCAAGCCCAGTAACTATTATATCTGACAGCTGCAGCCCCCAGTATAACTGTACATCCACTGGGATGGAGTAACCACTCCTCCTGGGACGCAAAAGATATTCAGTGAATCCAAGGTGGAAAATGAGCTCTTGGTTTGATGGTTCCGAACGCACATCTCAGTTTAACATATCAGGGATTCATTCATCCTTAGCCAGAATTTTACAAGCTCCAAAAACCCTTCAGGCAACCAGCCTTCACTTTTAAAACACCACGCAGAAACTCAGCACTGTTAAACTTTCCCTGCTAATGTTGCTCCTCTGCTCTGCCAAGAATTCCAGCTCTTTCCACTCTCAAAACAGGGCGTAAAAGTGGAATAGTTTGCGGTGGGTGGATAGAATATATATTTAGGATATACAGTGGGCAGATAATGCCAGTGTGTGTACATGACAGTAGGCGGATAAATTTACTAAGGGCTTGTCTGTACTTACAGCACTGTAGCAGCACAGCTGTGGTGCTCTGTGAAGACACTACACAGGCTAACAGAAGAGCTTCTCCCATCAGCGTAGGAACTCCACCTCCCCAAGAACTGGTTGCTGTGTCAACGGGAAAAGCACTCCCATAGACATAGCGCTGTCTACACCAGGAATTTGGTCAGTGTAACTGTGCCACTCAAGGGCGTAGATTTTCCAAACCAGAGTATGTACATTTAGGGAGTTGGGCAGATTGGGAAACCTCCCCATGGAGAAGTTTTTGACAACACACTGCCATTTGGTGCCACCTGGTACGCTCCAGAAGCAAAAATACTTGTTCTTTTGACTATTTTTAAGCCAGAGCAAGGCCCCTATAGCAGTATCCAGAGAAGAACCTTAATAGTGGCGGGAAGTTCCCCAAGTACTTCAAATCATGGACAAACATGACAACTGAATCATGCATTTGAGCACTCCCAACTCAGTCTGCTGGAAGAAAAGTGCCACAGGAAGTTCAGGCCCTAAATTCTTGAATTGGTGGCTTCCTAGTGGATCTCCAAATTCTCTCTTAGGGAAACACTAGCCCCATACAGCGATGGCACAATTCAGAAAAAACAGAATCCCAACACTAGAAAGGTGTTCAGATAATCCAACAAAAAGACTGATCTGTCTGAACATGCTCCATCTGCAGCTGTCAGGTACTGCACCTCCCCCAGGTAATTAAGAATTGCAGGTCTCATTCAAAAACCAGGGCAGAAACCTCATGTACCAGAGTGTCACCAGTGGTGAGATACTCCAAAATCTAGATTCAGAGCTACTGCACCAGTTTTTTACACATTCTAGGAAAGACCAGAATCCTGCAACTGGTAGTTTATAAAACAATGATTAATGTAAAGTGCCCATTTCTCCCTGGCCTTGCATGAGTCACTGCCACAATTTGTGGTAATTCTGACATGAATTAATTTCTCAGACTAATTCACAACAAAGGCCTGGACAATAAATTTGCAGACATGCTGTAGAATAAGTAACACTGACAGTTGTGTTAGAGGTATTTCTCCCAAGCAACCCAACTTTAAACTCTTTGGATCAGAGATTAACTTCTCCTTTCCTCCCAGGGCTCACAACGGGAGGTGATGCAGGTTTGGATCCTGCCAACCTCCTTGCTTCTTACTGCACATGCATGGTGCTAAGGGCGGGCATGAGACATACGGGATGCAATGTCACGAGCCTGTGGCTGACAGCCAGCTCTCCAGGTCTTTTCCAGCAAAGCCAGGCGGAGCCGAGCTCTTGCACTAGGGGGCCTAGCCAAGGCTTGACCTAGCTCATGAGTGTGACTGGCTCAGAATGAATCCAGGAAAGATGAAAGTGGCGTTTGGTGTCTCGGGGTCAGTGCTTTGACACTGGGCAAGTATCATTCAGAATCCAGCCACCACACAGTGGGTCCCCAGCTAACCGTTGTTGTATAGTAAAACGTTGCCAGGTGTGACAGTGGTTTCTTCACTTCTGCTTTTTGTCTTCGAGATAAAGGCGAATATGCAGACCCTACAGAAAATAGCCCAGAAATACCATGAAAGGCACCTTATAAACGTATGTGATAGTGATAAACAGACTCCCATGGCTGTCAATCTTCGGCTTCCACTCAAAGAAAGCAGAGAGCAACAGCTATCAGGAAAGTGAAGCTCCTTCCAAGTGGCACATTAAAAATGTGGCCAACAGGCAAATATAGGTGTGTAAAATATATAAATGCTACTCTGCTGGCTAAATGATAATTAGCTGACAAAATGGTTTAAAGGTTGGAGTGCAGGAGAGAAGCTACGTGGTATAAAATATTAAATCAAGAAATAACTCCAAGTCAGCAGTGCTACATTTTATGTCAGCAAAGAACTGTGGATCAGGAGAGCTAAAAATAGACAGGAAGGCTGAAGCAGAATTGAGTGGGGAAGGGAGTGCTTTAGCCTCAACATACAGATGTGAGGAGCTACAGCTCCGGAGATTTCTGGAGGTTCAGATTCCTCGCTTCATTCATACATGAAAATCCCAACAGAAGCTTTTGTATAATTAAAAAGGAAGGAAAGTGAATGAAGTCTAATTCAACAGACTTTCTCAAAATGTGAAAGAGAAACATGGTTTCTATTTAAAAAGATATTTGTTTTGAAGGTTGGCAAACCTGAGCTTGCTTTGGAAACACTTATTTAGGTTTATATTTTTCTGCTGAATAATTCACGGAAAGAGGTCTTGCTGGACAACTAAATCCTAAGGAAAGCACATAAAAAGCTGAAGTATGTAAGATATTCAATCTTCAATGAACAAGAAATGAGACACTGGTTACCTTTGAAGCAAAGAAAAGAACATTTGTTTTTAGAAGAGATATACATGCAAGGACAGTTTAACAGCTTTGTATTCTTTTAGCATTTACTACAGACAAACCACCCGACAGAATTTCAAGGGAAAGGAACAGCTACAGATGCTTCTAAAACCCTTTGCTCTGTGGCAGCGGTGATTCTCAGCAGCGTCCCTCCACAGACCTCTTGCACCTCTGGAGCCATCCAGATCACATGACAGGAAAACACCACCAAATGTTTTTCAAAGGTATTTTGGGCCTTGCTCCCCAGAATTAGGGTTAGAAGCCACATCACTGTACCTAGGTGTCCATACCACGGAGGAGCTGCTACCTATCAGTGAGATGCAGGAGCAGAGAGGCAGGAATTCAGGTACAGTGAGGTTTCCCAAACTGCACACAGGAGAAAGTTTGCCTGTCTCTTACCATGACTCTGAGGAGGAGTTTGCCCACTCCAGTATTTATAAAGCCGTTACAATAACTAGGAGAGAACATGAGAATGGACGAACACAGGACAGGAAATGCACCATGTGGAAGTGATATGGCCAGTGACTCACTCAGTAACTGCTGAGGGATGCTACTGGCTTGCTCCTGGTCCCCCGTCAGGCCGAGCTGAATCACCGAGAGTGCTGGGGACAATTATTTATGTGCCCCTGTAAAGGTAGCATCCTCTGCCTTAGTAGCTATGGCAATTTTAAACAACAGTAGAGCACTGTGGTGTGACTACATTAATAGATTGGACAGACGTGGACAGTTAACAAGACTAAATAAAATGGTCACAGCAGTGCAAAATACAACATTAGACAAAGTGTAGGACAGCAGCCAGAATTTGGCAATTTCATGTGCTAGCAAGTAACTCACATACCCACGGCAGTGGTAACATTTAGGATGTAGGGACATTTCATCTGTAAACAGTCCTTTTCTTACCTTGTTGTCCAGTGGGCTCTAGAAGCTGCCAACTGGAAAGGGGATGATGGGGGGGTGATCAACTACTGGGATTGGTTGTGAGTGGGAGATCCCTTAAAGGTGGATCAAAACCAAAAGACACCACAAACAACTGAATTCACTCCAGATTCAGCTTAGGAAACTGCACAGTCTTGGTGTGGCTCCTCTTAGCACAGGCCTCCAGGCACAGTGGCTGCCTTTTGCCTCACCTGGGCACCAAACTGTGACACAGCAGAGGCAGTTAAGCATCCTGCTGGGTCTTTTTTCTAGTGCACTCAGTAGGTTTCCTAGCAATCACCCCAGCTATGCAGGGCAGTTAGCCAAAGCGGAGTAAATGGCTCCAAATGCAGTAATATTCCATAGCTGATCTCCTGTGTTAAATTGCAGTAAAATTACAGGCTGCATGTTAAAGACACCTTATTGAGGGCACAGGAACAAACCATCCCAATGTGCAGAAAGAATGACAAGTGTGGTAGGCAACCAGCTTGGCTTAACAAAGTTGTCACTGGTGAGCTTAAACACAAAAAAGAAGTTTACAAGAAGTGGAAATTTGGTCAGATGACATACTACTCGAACATGCAGGAATGAAATCAGGAAGGCCAAAGCACAATTGGAGTTGCAGCTAGCAAGGAATGTGAAGGGGAACAAGAAGGGTTTCAACAGGTATGTTAGCAACAAGAGGAAGATTAGGGAAAGTGTGGGACCCTTACAGAATGGGGGAGGCAACCTAGTGACAGAGGATGTGGAGACAGCTGAGGTACCCAATTCCCTTTTTGCTTCTGTCTTCACAGACAAGGTCAGCTCCCATACTACTGCATTGGGCGGCACAGAATGGGGAGGAGGTGAACATCCCGCAGTGCTGAAGGAACAAGGGTGCTGAGGGAGTTAGCTGATGTGATTTCAGAGCCATTGGCTATTATCTTTGAAAGCTTGTGGCAACAGGGGGAGGTCCCTGATGACTGGAAAAAGGGAAATACAGTGCCCATCTTCAAGAAAGGGAAGAAAGAGGATCCAGGGAACTATAGGCCAGTCAGCCTCACCTCAATCCCTGGAAAAATCATGGAGCAGGTCCTCAAGGAATCCATTTTAAAGGCACTTAAAAGAGAGGAAGGTGATCAGGAGCAGTCAACATGGATTCACCAGGGCAAATCATGCCTGACCAATCTGATTGCTTTCTATGAAAAGATGACTGGCTCTGTGGATGTGGGGAAAGCGGTGGACGTGATATACCTTGACTTTAGCAAAGCTTTTGATACCGTCTTCCACAGTATTCTTATCAGCAAGTTAAAAAAGTATGGGTTGGATGTATGGACTATAAAATGGATAGAGAACTGGCTAGAGCAAAGGGCTCAACGAGTAGTGATCAATGGCTCCATGTCTAGCTGGTGGTCTGTCCTGGGGCCGGTTTTGTTCAACATCTTCATTAATGATCTGGAAGAGGGGGGAGATTGCACCCTCAGCAAGTTTGCAGATGACACTAAGGTAGGGGGAGTTGTAGATACCCTGGAAGGGAGGGATAGGATACAGAAGGACCTAAAAAAATTGGAGGGTTGCGCCAAAAGAAATCTGATGAGGTTCAACAAGGACAAGTGCAGAGTCCTGCACTTAGGACGGAAGAATTCCATGCACAGCTACAGACTGGGACCAACGAGCGAGGCAGCAGTTCTGCAGAAAAGGACCTGGGGGTTACAGTGGATAAGAAGCTGGATATGAGTCAGCAGTGTGCCCTGGTTGCCAAGAAGGCTAATGGCATTTTGGGCTGCATTAGTAAGACCATTGCCAGCAGATTGCGGGAAGTGATTATTCCCCTCTATTTGACATTGGTGAGGCCGCATTTGGAGTACAGTATTGTGTCCAGTTTTGGGCCCCCCACTACAAAAAGGATGTGGACGAGTTGGAGAGAGTCCATTGGAGGGCAACAAAAATGATTAGGGGGCTGGAGCACAAGACTTATGAGGAGAGGCTGAAAGAACTAGGCCTGTTTAGTCTGCAGAAGAGAAGAATGAGGGGGGATTTGATAGCAGCCTTTAACTACCTGAAAGGGGGTTCCAGGGAGGATGGAGCTAGGCTGTTTTCAGTGGTGGCAGATGACAGAACAAGGAGCAACGGTCTCAAGTTGCAGTGGGTGAGGTCTAGGTTGAATATTAGGAAAAAGTTTTTCACTAGGAGGGTGGTGAAGCATTGGAATGGGTTACCTAGGGAGGTGGTGGCATCTCCATCTTTAGAGGTTTTAAGCTGTGGCTTGACAAAAGCCTCGCTGGGATGATTTAGCTGAGGTTAGCCCTGCTTTGAGCAGGGGGTTGACTAGATGACCTCCTGAGGTCCCTTCCAACTCTAATATTCTGGGATTTTATGATTCTAGATGCCAGAAAGGGCTGTGGGCTTTTGACCAGACCTGCTCACTCCAGCACAAATACCAGTCTGACCAGATTAGCTAAGAACAGGAAATGCATAGGACACATGAACCCCGAGGGCCAGGCAGGCCCCAATCTCCCTCGCACCATGACTCCCTTGTAAACTGGCTCATTTCAGGGATTCTAGACTTGGCACAGAAATAGCCAAAGCTACAATTTCAGGGCAAGAGGGGCAACCTGCTAGCTCTTCATCGTTCATTTCGTCTGTGAGGGGAGAGAGATCTTGCAACGAGTAATTATTTCTGTGCTGCTCCACAATCCTGTGCTTCACATGATACAGCACAAAGGTTGAGCTCTTTACATGAAGAATCCTTACCAGTAGCTGTGGAACAGGCAGAGGCTTCCCCTCCTTGCTCAGGGATACATAGGTGAAGAACGCACTGACAGCTCGATATCTTTCTTTTGGCTCATCAACAAAAGGATCAGCATCAACAAAGACCTCGATCTCCATGGATTTATTGCTCGTGAAGGTCATGCGTCCAGAAATAGTAATGACACAACCTGCAAAACACAGATGGCTTGGTTAATCAGTGGCTCCTATAGTGACAGCAGGAAACAATAGCCATCCATTAGACTGTTAGAGCACTACAATGATCAATGGGCTAACAGGCTGGTTTAGTACAATTTAAAGGCTAGATTTATTTTTGTGTTAGGTAACGAAAGAGGAATGACAAGTCTTGGAATGTTTCTTGCCAACAGTGGATGTTGTTTCCCTTTTTCTGTTGTATGAATTTCCATACTCCATGATGGCAATAACCAGCTGAGTGTCATAACGGATGCCTCTTTCTAGGCAGGCAAAGGCCAGTCTCTATCTGGAATGTCTGCAAGCAAATGCCACTCAATCTAGAGTACCACATTCTTTATAAGGTGTCAGCAATATGAACTTCTATCATGGAACACCTTTCACAACAGGCTGTCAAAGCACATGGTGCTTGCATGAGCTAAGAGAAACATAGGGCTTTCTCCCACCACTGAAGTGCATCCATGTGTCAGGCAGAACATGGCCGCAGTTAACAGCACGACAGCAACACAATACCAGTTTAGGAGAGGTAAATAGTATTCCTCATTTCAATGGAAAGTAAAGGGGGAATTAGGTCATATCAGGGCAACTCCATTGTTCTTATCAGAAGTGCCGGAGGAGCTACAAAGGACGACAAGAGACCAGGGTTTGGGTTTCGTATCTCATGGGTAATACAGCACCGCTCCCTATCACTCTGCTGGGGCAACAACTCACATGGCAGGGGTAGCACCGAGTCCCCGGAACACCTTCCTGGAGCAACCGTCCAGGCAGTCTCTCTTTCAGTGTGCTGTTCTGAACAGACCCCGTTATGCTTGTGAGATCAGACTGTCTCAAAGCACCAGAGATATGGGAGCATGGCTAGAATCGTTCACGTACACTGAAGTCTGCCCATAACACACTGACCGGAAAGGTAAATGTGAATTCTAGTGCCAGTAACTCTAGATGTTAACCAAAAGCATAGCATGTAAACAGCGTTCCCTCCCATGCGCCAACAGCAACAGAGTTAATTGGGATATATAGCTGAGACTTCAGAGAAAACTGAGTTGGCATAATGAGAGGTTTTTCCGGGATGGAAATAAGCTGCAGCAGTGCAAGCGACCTTGCTGGGCAATATACTCACATCAGGCATAAAGGCAGGAGGGTGCTTTGTGCCGTATTATACTTTGACAATGGGTTGGGGAGCAGGGACTCCAAGGCACTGACAAAGGTCCACGGAGCTTGTAACACTCTCTGGGCTAGCACTCAACCGTCTACAGCAGAAGTTGGGCAGACAAGTGCAGGAGAGATGAAGCATGAAGGCAGGCTGTGAACAGTCCATGGCACACACCGCTATGTTCAACATCGAAGTGTTGCATGAACATTAGCCAACCGTCAACCCTCCAGTGAGGCAGATAAGCATTAACAAGGAAACCGAGGCGCAGACACAAGTGGACATCCAGCTCCACAGAGTTCTGGCCTCGAACTTAGGTATTCCTGTTTCCCAGTCCTGAGCTCAATCCATTAGAGCACAGGGCCTCTGAATTACAGCCGAGTTCCGGCGCTGAAAGAGATCAAGTGTTTGCATAACAGGACTATGGATGGACTCCCCTGCACACTTTAAGCCGAGACCGACTTTCTCAAGCAAGAAACATGCACAATATGGCAGTTCTCAGGGGCACAGACCCATGGGGGAGGCCTAAAGTCCTTTTACCCCATGATCTAGAGAAAAAGTGTTGCTCTGAATACACGTCTGGCATTAGAAACATTCCTGAAAATACATTTTAATGTACAGCAAAACTGAAGAGGCAGGGCTATGATGACTGGCTCTGGAGATGGTCTCTGAGTGATGTATATATAATGCATTAGTCATTAAAGGTTCACAGCAGACGGATCTTTCAGAAAAGTTCCAGTTCACCACAGAATCTGAACTCTCAGTGCTGCAGTTAGGAGCCCCTCTGTTCAGGTCCCACTAGCACCTGCCCTTCTGAGCCTACCCCTCATTCGTGTTGGCTCAATCAATTGCAAATGCACTTCATATTTTTAATAATTAAACTTCTTTTTAAATGTGATTCCACTTTTATTGCAGTACAAAAATACCTTCTCTGCACCTTAAGCAGAACCACCAATGCAAACACAGTGCATGACTAGCAATTTAGGAGACAAATAATCAAGATAAATGATTTTCTACATCTCAGCAATGATTAGCATGGGGAACCTGCTGTTTTTCTTTTAAATGTCAAAACTTATTAGGTGAACTTATCTGTTGCAATTATCTAGAATTTCAAATCTCCTTTATAAGATGAAAAAGTAGAAATGGATTCCAATATATTTCACTTATAATGAAAAGCAGATAAGGTCAAACAACACAATAGAGTCACATTTTCTGAGACCTGTTCTGGAGCAACACAACACACCAGACTGCAGTATTAGAACGCAAAGAGCTCTGGGTGCTAATCTGGCTCCATGATAAATAGACTGCAGGTCAGTGGTATTCGAATCTCATTCTGGATGATGGGGCCCGTCTAAGCGTCTCCATTTTCCTGGACTTCATTACAGACTTACTGCAACATTTCTGTGCCCATCTTGAGACCGAATGAAGGTAGGAGCTGACATATTGGATCAGGCCAGTGGCACAGAAGACCCAGTATCCCACCACTGGCCACAGCCAGTAGCGGATGTCTCAGTGGAAGCCAAAGCCCAAATGGAAAGTGCGTGGTGCTGTGCTTTACATATGGAATCCAGCCAACTCTTTGACACCCCAGAGGGAACGAATGGCTGCACTGTGGGACGCTGCATCACTCCCTTTCCTAGAGCTCTAAGATTTGGAGAAGGACAAGAACTGCACAAAAACATCTTCACGTCAGAGTGCCTTCGAAGTAATCCTAATCAGATAGGGAAACAATGCAATGCCAGACGTGGGCCTTTACCTAAAGGGACAAAAGCCATCTTGCCTAAATCAAATGAGTGCCAGGTACAAAACCCAATGGAACAGCACCGCAGAGCTTAAAAGAACCAGAGAAACGCTCAGAACACTTCCCAAGGTACAGGGACAATGCTTTGGGCACGTCCGCCCTTTCCTTGTCCCTTGTGCCCTGAAATTAAAGGGTCTGCACAAATTACCACCTCATTACTACCACACGAAGGTGTCTCTGGGATTGCCAAATCATTTCTGAAGTGCTTATTCACTAACCGTGAACTCTCCAGAACTGTCATTGAGTTAATGCAACCCACCAGCTGACATGCTAAAAAGGATATTTCACGTTTGACACATGGCACTAGCAATGCCTTGGTCTCATTTAGGGATTTATAGATGATGCATTTTCAGTAGGATGTTACAGAAATTCTCAGACAAACCAGTTACTGTGGGGATGGACTTTGCTTTTTCAAAGTTCCAATCACACCAAAATGTTTGACATCAAACAAGTCCCAATAATAGCTAACCAAACCTTTCCAGGGAGACACAATCTTAAAGTAGATTTCTGCTTAAATGATCTTTGGCCTATAGAAAAGATTTTGCTCTGTGACTAAGGGGTGTGGTAAAGTTACCCATGTCTGGAGCTTCTGGATTAAACACCAATATTTAATACAAATAATCAATTGTCAAATATTTCAAGACTGTATTCCTTGAGCAAGGCTGCAAATAGTTGGAGATCATGCACGTTAACATGACACCTTGAAACCATCCACCAGACAACACAACAGAGCACCATGAATGTGTGTTGTTTGGATGGAAATATGGAACGTCTCCAAAATAAAAAGCACTGCAAAAGGTAGCAAAGTACTCCGAAGGCATTCAAGGATGCAGTATGAATTGAACACGAAAGGAAGCCTACAAAACCACTGAATGTAGTCCTTACCTCCTGGAGGGAACATACCACAGACCTCATCTTCCTCTCCAACTGCAAGGCACACTTCAACTGTCCTTCAATAGGAGCACCAGACATGTACATGACATATTTACCAAGTCAAAGCCCTAGCAGTACAAAACACTCCACCGCCCACACAATTCTCCTCCTGGGGAAACTAAGAAAGCAAACCACATGCAACAGACGTTAGCCATGTTGCTTGAACACGGAGCTCCTAGAGGCACTCAGATACTACACTGATGAGGTGGCTACAAGACCCTAAACAGAACAGAATTATGCTGTCAGCAGTAGCAGCTGCACCAAATCACACCAGGAAAAGCAGCCACTGGAACTGTGAAGTCTGCTCCTCTTCCAAATGATACAATTGGCAGACT
>ML675630.1:1740901-1842611 GCA_007922155.1 Mesoclemmys tuberculata | reverse complement strand
ATCATATTGGTCCCTTCTGACCTATGAGTCTATGAGTCTAACTGGGGCTAACTCTGAAAATAGACAAAAATAAAGAAGCTGCTTTACTTCTCCCCCTTCCCCATGTTTTTTTGGGGACCAGAGTGGAAAGAAGAGCAGAGGAAGAGGGGCTTTTTTGGTTTGATTTTTAAAGGAGACTGTGAACCTGGAAGCATCTCTCCCCCTTCTAGTTGCTGGAATTAGATCTCTTTACTAATAGACAGGCTAGAGGGTCTGACTCTAAGCTAAACAGTATCCAATTCTAATGTCACTCCACAAAGCAGAGTATCAAATGGTAGCTGTGCAAACAGACGCTTCATTTTTGGTTCTTCAGCTCAGCCTAAACTATATCCCTGCTTTAACCTTCCCATCCACCTGGTATTTTCACTGCTCGAAGATTCTTTTGCAGCACTGCAAGCAGCAGTTACTACTGAGACTGGAACAAGGAGTCCAAACAATGAATAATTCACAGTCCTAGTGAGTGCAGACAAGCCTTCTCATGGGAACCCAGTCTCTCCCAAATGCTCCATTGTGAACCTTTAGCCACAATTTTCCATTTGTGACACTGCAATCATTTTCACAGCTGACAAGTCACAAACACTGGACTGTGACCTCAGGTGGGGAATACGCAGGAGATGAACCTCTCAAAGCAATGAAAAATCCTATGCTCCTGCAAATGGGCCTAGTAAGAAAAAAAATAGGAGAAAAGAAACAGATAAAGCAGGACTATAGGAGGTAGAAACCAGAATTCTGAACAGGGTGTGTGTGTTTTTTTTTTCTTTTAAAGACTCCCCTGTGATGATGTTAATCTGGAATTTTATTGTTCTTACTGAAAAGCATCTCTGCCTTCATTTTATTTAATCTTTTTTTTTTTTTTGTTACTCTGCACACTTTGTTCCTCCTTCAGCAAATCCACTGCTTGTGCCAGGCTGCCGTAAAATATTGCATGAGAGTGAATCCGATGAGCTAGCGGTTTGGTCAAGTGTTATAAGCTTTTCAATTTGTGAAGAATATAGGGTAATAAATAAAGCTGTGTCTCTTCCCCGAGGGCCCAGGAGACTAATGGGCATTCCAGATAAGGCCCAGCGATAATTGCCTGGATCTGCACAAACCTCACCATGAACTCTGCAGTCTCTATCCCAGACTCCACTTTTCCAGGTATCTACTCTGAAGGACAGGAGAGGGGGCACACCGTTGGAGGTGGCAATGGGGGACTGAAGTGGAATACTCTGCTGGACAAGACAAGACCACTCCAGAGTCTATTTACAGTTAAAAATCAAGTCCAGGCTCACATCATCAGCCTACACTTCATTACTTCCTTCCTGAAGTCCCCAGAGTGAAGTCCAGTGGAACTGGACATGTATCACCTGCAGCCCGGTTGAAGGAGCATCAGTGTGAAATCTAGGATATATTTAAATAAAGTTACAAGCCATTCTGCTACCTCACCAGCCTGAGTCCTCCTGCCCAGCTTGTGCTTTTACAAACAGATTTCCCAGGTTAAGAGAGGTTTCTTTCTCCTCTGTTGATAGATGAGACTCAGAGGCAAAGGGAAACTACTGACCAGCTATCCAGGGGAAACCGTGAAACTGACTACTCACACTGCTGCCAAATGCAGAGTAAACAGAAATGAGAATTTATTTTTCTTTAACCCCATCGATAGAAATCTTAAGCATTAACTGTAACAATTGGTGAATAATTTTCAGAAGGTGCAATTTCACATGGCGCAGTCTCTTTTATATATGAAAAAGGCTGGAATCTCTTGTAATGTTCTAACTGCAAACCTCTCTTGCTCCTGGACTGAGACTAAGAGTCTTGCCAAAGTGCTGGCATAATGATACAGAATAGATAAGGACAAAGTGGGTTTCCTGACCGGAAAGGTGCACACTGACATCATGCGGAAATCATTTGATTTGATCCAACGTGCTTCTGAAATGTTAACTGTTGCTGCCTTGTGTCTCCTACTGCCCAAAAAATAAATTCTGACAATCAGAGAATAGACTGGACATGTTTATTTCAAGATTGGGCAGGCTTCACTTAGTCCACTCAGAGGATCATACATGTTATAAGAATTTCTTATTAAAATGGATTTCCACATCGGGCCAGAAACTCAGCTGGTATCAATCAGCATTGCCCAGTGACACCAACAGATAACGGAGCTATGATTTATTACCTTGAGGGGGCAATGTAGGGGGTGAGATACAGTATTCAAGAAGCCAGGTGGATGGATGTACATTCCAACCATTGATTTTAGCTGCTTCAGTTCCACAAACTATGCTCTGAGCTGCCATAATTCCCTATTAGATGGAACCTGGTACTTATTGCTATTTCTCTGTAGAATAGCACAGTCCATGTGATAAATTGACATCTTGTATCTTTACTACGACAGTACTTTTGGATGCTACTACACTGATCCCATGTGCTTAAGCGGATATTGTGTCAAATTCATTCCCCATACAGAAGTGACCCATGCACTCCAAGCATTAAACTGAACAGTCAGGTCTCATTCCATTACGTGCAAGGGAACTGGTTTTCTGCAGCCACTTTGGCACAGTATTAGCTCAGAGGAGAAAGCTAGAACTACTTTGTATTATGACATTTGCCTGGGTAAATGGACATTGACGCAGTAAGAGCTAGGCCAATTCCCTTCATTTTTCAATTTGTGAAAAAACCATTAGGGTTTTTTGCTCCCACTTTTTTGCAAGCAACAAGACCCCTAGAAACAACATTGTCAGATTGTCCTATGTAGGACACACCATCTTGGAAGATGTTGCACTGACTTGTGACAGCACTCTCACTTTTACTGCTACTCATCCAGACACACTACAAACCAGGTTCTATCCAACAGCTTCATTCTAAGCAGGCTGACTCTCCATTTGGTGGGGTGACCTTGTAGGTGAACCCCACATGGGTGATAGTTTCTTTGTGAACAGAAAGGCCACATCTAAATTAGGGTCTCATACAAACTCTGGGCAGACTGATGGACATCCTCATTCGTTAGGCCAAATCCTCAAGTCTTTACTCAGGCAATGGATTTTTTGGTCTCAGAAATGAGAGGACTTCATAATTTAGACTATTAGTGGTAGTGAGGAGTTCAATTTTATTAGCATTTAAAACAGATTTTGCTTGGGTGTCTGTCTCCAAAATTACTTTTCTGCACTGAAAACAGTCTGTATCCAAAGCAGCTCCAATTGGAGCAATAATCCTATTAGAAACCTGATTTTTCAATTAATTGCTGGAGAAAGTTCCTGACTCTATTGGAATTCATATTCAAAAAGATTTCCTTCCTTTCAAAACCCAAGCTCTGTAAGTTCAGTCTAAAGGCAACTGCAAGCTTTTCCTGAGAGGTGACTTTAGCCAAATCATACCCTAAGGATATGAACTTACTGGCTATGGCATATTCCTTCCACTCATTTTAAACACACAAAATGGGGTGTATGTCCATCAATTTTATTGCAGACTATTTTAAACTACTTTTGGCTGGAACCCTACAAACACACTGCCTCTCCAGTGCAGCTGGATAAAAATTTGCAATGGATGGAGTATTTTCTAACACAACCAAATAATCACAGTAAGTTTGCCACCTGCATCATACACATTCTAACATGGTTTTAAAAATCAAAGCCTCTAGAAGCAAATATTTTTATTTTGTTTTTGGATGGGAACGTGTAGTTTCTCTGCTCACTGGAGGGAGCTGCGCAATTACAGATTAATGCTGACATTGCCATGCCATCCCCCTCTGAGCTGGAACTCTGGAAGAGGCTATTTTGGAGGTGATGTAATTTCCTGAAATGCCCTACCATCTTGGGCATGAGGAAGAGCTCCGTGTGGCTTGAAGGCTTCTCTCCCCCCTCAACATCAGTTAGCCCAATAAGAGACTAGACCTCCCCCACCTTGTCTCTCTACCAGCTCAGAGAGAGATATGAAGAGCTCAAGACCAACACTCGTACACATGGTAAAGAAACTGAATCCCTCCAACTCTGGGATTCCATTTCACTTACAGATCAAGAATAACAGAGAAACTGCTTGTACAAATTAGCCAACAATGAGCCTGGGAAGCTTAAACTCAACTTTGCTAGACACTAAAAAAATCATGAATTTAATCAAGACACTGGATTTATTGCTTATTACAACAATTTGTCACACATTAGCCCCCCTTTTTTGTTCTATGACTGCAGAGGTGTAAGCTGGCCACTTCACCTTGAAAGGTCCCTTAGAATATGTGCTAACAACTTACGCTAAGCAATCTGTTCCACCTTGCATTTAGCTGTGATATTTTAAGTACCTTTCCCAGACCTGAAGACAACCTCTGTGTAGCTCAAGAGTGTCTCTCTTTCACCAACAGAAGCTGGTCCAATAAAATATATTACCTCACTCACATTGTCTTGCAAACAAAAATACACATTCTGGTAGCTTTTGTTAGTTTTAGTCAGGCTTTCATTTCTTTTAATTTCGCACTGACTGGAAGTGCTTGCTGTGTGGGAACTGAACTGCATTTTGTTAACTAGGGAGCCAATACCAAGCTGAGTGCTCACAACCAGCCTCAGAGACATTCTGCTCATTTCTATACCCAGCTGAGCAGTGTCATTCAAGCTGATTGGGTTGCATGAATGTGAATGAGAGGGATACTGGCCTATTTAGTCTTTTTCTGGGGTATGCTTTGAGCTTGGAGTAAGAGATGCTCCAAGCATCACTCCCCAAACAGCAAGATGGAATAGCTAAATTCTTATGTAAGCACAAGTGCCCAAAGGTGTAAGGTTCTGCCTGATCATGATGCCCACAGAAGCCCTGCTCCAGTATTCGCATCCAACACCAACACTTGCAAATGGGAGGACTTTAGTGCAGCTGGGAGACTGGGTTTCCTCATCAATTGCTTTCATAAACAGGAAAATCACCAGGAACAAGACATGTTAACTTGGTATTGATTGTTAATGAACTTTTCATTTCTCAAGGAGATAAAATAGGTTGTCTTCCCAAAAGCATGTCTGTGATCTGTTATCTGACAAAAAGGGAGTCCACATGACCATTACTGCTCCCTGTGATCGGAATGTCCTCCCTATGCATGTGTATCACCTATTACAGCCTTTAAACCCGGAGTAATATTCCAAGATGAAGATTTTGGTTCATCTTTACCAAACCAAATCCTCTGGGACCAGCTTAGCAGCTAGGCCTCAGCACTAGCCTGTTCCAGACAGACTTCTCCAACCCAGTCTGTCAGTCTTGTTTCTCTGGCCACAGAGGGGCTTTCCCTTCAGTTGGCTGCCTAAACCAGACACGGGAATCACGATGGGGCTTCAGTGAAACACCAATCAAGTCCCAAACATCTAATGAGCTGCTTGTCCCCTTGCATTTAGGGCTGGTCCTTTACCTTTTTTGATCTTCTCATGGAAGTTAATGGCATCCACTGAAGCTGTGACAATGTTGGTCTTACAATGGCGAGCAGCTACAATTCCAGCTACTTCATCCATTAACTTCATAGTAACACCTGTAAGGGGAGAATTGCAGATTAGTGATCAAACCGAATACAAGGTGACTTTCCTGGACTCAAGGTTCTTCTGAAAAACAAAATACACTTTATAGAGGGCAAACTGTAAATGAAGAGCTGGCGACTGCCATGTTTCCCTGCACTCTGAACTGGCATTCATTCTAACCCTATTCTGCAGGAAGCTAAACTCAGAGGAAGGAGAGTCTCTTTGGGAACAGAAGGGCAGCAGACTGTCCTAATATCCATTGAGAGGCCAGAAACAGCTGACCAGGCTTTGGTTTGGTTTTAAATAAGGAAGATGTGAGCAACAGAAATTTCACTAACTAAACTTTTAGAGTGTCCTCCAAAGAGACTAACATACATTTAGTTTTGGGAATATACACGCTAGCATCTCTGCATAGTTTATTAAGAGACTACTGTACCAACTACACACTTAACTGAACTAACAGAAGGGCATGGCCCCTGCCCAAAGGCACTTCTAATTCAAGTGTAGACACGACGCAATGTGTATGGTTGACGAACCATAGAACGCATGGCTTGACAAGGAATCAAGGTTACAGGAATACTCCCCCCAGCCTGAAGGAACAGGTGCATTATGATATTTAAGGATTCCATTTATAGATGTTTATTACTGACCCCTTTATTGCAGGCATCTTACAAAACGTGTTCAAGAGGGATTAATGACTTTGTGGACCAGCTCAGGAAGGGCATTCCATACTCACTGCAGACCACTTAGACTCCATTACTAAGCAGTTCAAGCTTTAAGGTCTCATGAGGCATGGCTGTACACTGCTCCCTGGCTATCAGAAATCTACTATCATGTGAAGAACACATTCTTTATTGCCTCTCAAGGGCTGAAGGATTGTTCATCACACTAGCGTAAAACAAGAGAAAGAACTGATTTAGTCTGTCTACTCAATGTTTGACCATCACAGACACATTACATATCCTATTAGCCTGACAAAAAGGCTTATAACAGCAACAGAGTGGGTGACTGAAAAGTGCAGAGATGCAAAGATGACCCCACCTCGCTAATGGATTATAGTTTATTTTATTAATTCAATTTATGTCAAAAGTGAACTGCATGGCTCCGTTCTGTGGTGATAAAGGCATACCACCACTCAGCTTCTATAAGAACCACCCCTACGTATGCACGCACCAGGGATATTCAGCAGCAAACTGGCCTGTGCTGGAATACGGTGCAAGGACATATCGTCTTTAAATCTTAAGTTGCAGATTTCATAGCCATCAATTGCTAACGCTACTGGAACTGTTTTGTTAAATGCAGCAGCGAGGCAAAGCATCCTGAAATATATTTAGCACAGTCTTCAAAAAGTCACCTGCACTTCACCTCCAAAGCTCTTACTTCCACTATCCCCAGTAGAGGTGAAAATGAAACAAGCAGCCTGCTGTTTATCTGCAAGTTGGATAATTTATGCATTTTACTTCATGCTTTCACACAATCAAACAGAGATTCGTGACCTAGTTGTACTGCAAAGAACAGGAAGAGAAATTTTTCAAGTAATTCAAGTTGAACCTTAGAGTCCTTGCAGGCAGAATAAGCCATGTAAACTAAACGACAGTCAAGAAAATAGACTAGTAAGCATGGATGATCTTTGTCTAAGGCATTTTGTGAGAGTTAACATTGTACTACATGGCAGTGTACCCATTTTGCAATAAAACTACAAAGTAATTGGAAGCTTTAAGGGGGTAAACTTTTTGCCAGAGACCAATGACATGGTGACATACAGCAACTGTCATGGCTGTGCTCTGGTTTGAACACTGGCACACTCCGATCTTCCTACTCTGAGGACAGAGGATATGGAATGTCTTGTTTTAGGGTGGGAATCCTGATCCCATTGCGCTAGGTGCTGTACAAACACCTACAGAGACAGCCTGCCCTGAAGAGCTGGTTATATTATATAGTGCTTCTCCTTGATGAGGAACTGAGGAGAAGTGGGACATTTACAAGACTGAAGAGTACAAACATGACAACTTTTTTTTCCTCATCTTGGAAAGTCTATAGATGAATGCAAGCAGCAAGTTCTCAGCTGCCTGGCACGCATGTCGCAAAGCGATAAACACACATGTACATTTTCATTTTGCTTCCACAAAAGTAGATTTAGCAAGCTGAGGTACACAGTGCTCCACAGCATACACCACACTTCGTGGGATAAGGTTTGATCAGCCTGAAGCTACTTTTCCTCTTGTGAATTCACATAGGGTTTAAAAATGCTTGGAACCAGACACTGGTAATACCGGAGATAAAAGGGCTTATGCCTTCTGTGATCAAAGGCAAGGTACCCATGGAAGAGGAAGCTTTCAAGTCAACTCTGTAAGTAGTGCACAAAAGCAGCATTTTCATTATATGCAAATGCCCTCTGTTATACATTTTCACAACAAAAACTACCCAATGTTTGGACTGCAAGAAAGGTGCCAAGCACAGAGCCAGTCAGTTGAAACCTTCCAATACCCCAACACAAAGGAACCCATTAAGGTTATATCACAACAGCACCATGTTCGGTTCAGGTCTTGGAGATTTATGCCTCAGCTTTGATTTTCCTGGCTTGAGAGTTTCCTTTGAAAAACTGGTCCTTTAATGTAACGTCTGTTAATTTCTTGATTTGAAAGTTGTTGTTTTTTTAATCATTTACCTTTATATGAAGCATGTCATTAGATTTAAGTATTTAAGCAGAGTTCATACTGAAATTGTGGAGTTACACTGGGTAATTACGATATGCAATGATGGCATAAAAACCCTATAAACTTCATGACAATATTGCAGCCCACACGTGAAGTAGAGAAAATGCTCATGTGTGTCAAACCCCACTAGCCACCGTTGCCTGGTCCGAACAACTTGCAGAGTCTGAGCAGAGACTAGTTCATTTGACTTTAGACAGAAAAAATCCCCTACATTAAGAGAATATTATGGTGGTAAAATTAAGCACTCCAAAGTTAGAAAGTGCCAGAATTAAGGGTGCTTGGGCACCTGTCATTTAGCCCTCAAGTGTATATATTGTGATAGCATGAGGTCATGTAAGTAAAGACTTTTTTCCACAGGACCCTTGCCTCATTCAGGGCACAGGATGGACCTGATCTGGAGATTTAATCAAGGATGTGTAGTAAAGGAGGCCAGACTGCAGGACTCCTGCCTGATTTGCTGCTGAAGCTGGAAGGTGCATAGTGAATGAGGCCAGTGATGGTGAGAAGAGAAAGGATGTTCTCATGGTTAAGGCGACTGAATGCTATCTTGGAGAACTGGACTCTATTCCTGTCTCTGCCACAGAGTTTCTATGTGATGCTGGGCAAGTCACTTAAAACCAAGTTCTCCACATGTGATCACTAACTGTGTTCTTCAGGTAACTAACTGGAGACATTGGGGTCTGAACTGCAGAAGTGCTGAATGCTCACAGATGCAACTGAAGATGTGCTTTGAAGATAAAAAATGCTATATAAAGGCTAAGTGCTCTGAAATATCAGGTCCTTAGCTATCTCCAATTAGGCACCCAAAATTTGTAAACTTTTAACTTAATTTCCCCTGAGCCTCAGGTCCCCATCTGTAAAATGAGAATACCACCCTCATGCCCACACACAGACACCCTCACCAGGGCATCAGGAAAGTGTCTGAAGAACTCAGATGCTCTAGTGATGAGTGCCATAACAAAAGCCCGTGAGGAAACGGATGATTCCAACTTCAGAGCAGGGCTTGAATACTCTGCAATGAACAAGGCACGCACCCACTGAATGAGGATGAAACAAAATACCGAATAGCTGCTGCTCACTGAGTGAGCATCATCCATGCTGAGCACTTAATGAGGCAGGGTCCTGTGGAAGTAATAGTACGTGATAACGTACTTAAGGAGTGTAGCATAACCAATATGTACAAGGGGGGCAAATTAAGGTTGCACAGGCAACCTTAATTCTTGCATCTCCTTAAGTTTGAGCGTTTGACTGCAAACAATACTGTTCTAAGTTTTTGTACAGGATTTCTTGGATTTTTAAAAAAACAAACAAAAACAAATTCCTTCATGTGGAACCATGCTGACACCCACATGGGTCATCAGCAGGGTTGGAACCTTTAAAGCCACTGCACAGACCTCTGCCACTTGAACTGAGTAACTAAAAGCAATAGTAGGCTGTTGCTCTCTTTGTATACCAGCACTGCTGGGGGATGAGACCTTGCCATCAGGTCAGTGGCATATCGAGGGCCTCCAAGCCTACATTTGCACCCCCACCAGGCTTCATGCCCCTCCCCCTCTTGCAGAGCAGGAAGGGTCCTGGCGCTGCCCCCCAACTGCCCTGGGGAAGGTGGTCAAGATTGATCCCTCCCTGCACCCTTCCCCTCGAACCATTTCAGTCTTTTCCCCACCCCCCAGCTCCTTGTGACAGTCCCATTCTCCTTGCCGACCCAGTTCCCCACCTCCCAGCTCCTGGTCCAGTCTCTCTCCCCTCTGCCGCTTGAATCCAACACTCCTTCCATAGGCTCCTCATCCACGCTGTTTCAGCATTCCTCAAACCCCATCCCCAGCTCCTCCTTTCAGTCTCATTGCCCAGCTGGTCCCAATTCTCCCCTGACACACAGGGCCTGGGGCACACAGGGCCTGCAAAATTTCAGCCCGAACAGCTAAACTTTGCCAGAAAGTTATAAGCAACTGACAACAGGGTCTTATTATGGAACGTGTCAAGCAACTTTAACAATAGGCAGTGGTACCAGTCCCTCCTATAGTAGAAACCTGCTAAAGGAAAAGCTGTTGCTACCCTAACTGTACTATCAATGCAGCAGTTAAGACATTTCCTACAACCCACTTTCCACAGATTAAGACATTCAAGGCATGTTAGAATCATAGAATATTAGAGTTGGAAGGAACCTCAGGAGGTATGTAGTCCAACCCCCTGCTCAAAGCAGGTCTAATCTCAGCTAAATCATCCCAGCGAGGGTTAGATCAAGCCACAGCTTAAACATCTCTAAAGATGGAGATGCCACCACCTCCCTAGGTAACCCAATCCAGTGCTTCACCACCCTCCTAGTGAAAAACTTTTTCCTAATATCCAACCTAGACCTCCCCCACTGCAACTTGAGACCATTACTCCTTGTTCTGTCATCTGCCACCACTGAAAACAGCCTAGCTCCATCCTCCCTGGAACCCCCTTTCAGGTAGTTAAAGGCTGCTATCAAATCCCCCCTCATTCTTCTCTTCTGCAGACTAAACAGGCCTAGTTCTTTCAGCTTCTCCTCATAAGTCTTGTGCTCCAGCTCCCTAATCATTTTTCTTGCCCTCTGCTGGACTCTCTCCAACTTCTCCACATGTTCCCCTTCTTTTGGGAAATTAGCAATAAAGTAATATTGAAGTCAGACCACACATTCTACAGAGTTGTCTGGTGAAAGGAACTCATCTTCATATAAGCAAGCTGTTTCACACAGGCAGCATTTATCAGACTCTACTGTATATAAGATGTTATAAATAGACTAAAGAGTCACTAATACAAGGAAAAAGGCTGCCAAGTACAGTTTATTAAATATATCATTGTATTCCATGGAGATTTAGCCCTGCTTGGCCTAAAGCAGAGCACATCCTAAGTTTCCACTGACAGAATATCTAACTGTTACTAAAAATATCACAGCAGTGACAAGCATGCTAGAACAGTGACATCCTTTCCAGCTCCTTTTACTACTTTAAAGAACAGGATGTTAGCAATAAAGTTATAAGAAAAAATGAAATTTTATACAAGAGATTTTCTACCAAATATGGACAGGTCAGGAACAACGTAGATGTTTAATGCCTTTTTTCCCCCCATCTCAGATCTGCAAGCATCTCAGGCTGATAAAAAATATTAATGCATCTTCCTGACAGCACTGTGTGGATCTTTGACAAAGTGGGGTGCAGATGTGTTTGTGCCATTTCTTTTCAAGTCAGAAATTCATAAGGGAATCTGTGAGTAGCTTTGTAAGCATAACATTTAATACCTCTGAATAAACACTAAGCCAACATTATGAGACCAGAATTTACATACATAAATGCTGCTGCTATGTGAGCTGTAAGCGTGCATACAGATGTAGATCTTTTAATTTGTCTTCCTATTTTGTTAAGCACAGTTGTAGAATGCTTTGAGTTCATGAAAGATGGAAGGTGATGGTTACATTCACACAAAGCCCCGCATGAATTCCACATACTGATCTAATGAGCAGTCCAGGACAAAGATTTCCTCCCAAGGGCAATATTCTTCTGCCCCTAAATCTCTCTGCACTTTGGATTATGGCAGCAGAAACCAAACATTTCATTATTTCCCCCCACTACTGGGACCTTCAGGCACTACCATAAAAAAGCAAATGCAAAACAGAGGCAATTTCACCAACCTCAGGGAAGCTATGAGACCACAGCAACTCTGCAAATTAAGCCAAGTAGTTAGATGCTCACGTGTGGATTTGGGAGCCTAATTTTATACACCCAAATCTGAAAAAAGTTTCAATCTAAAGTTTATTCAAGTTTATTAATGCACTCTATACCACCAAGAGCATTTGGCTGCTAGCTTGATAAACCTTCCACTTCAGGCAAAACAAAAGAACACCAGGAAGTAAAATGAAGATGCTTAGTGTACTTCAAATTTTAAATGTGTAATTCTGATGCAGTACTACTGTAATTTGTGCTACATAAATACCTACTACATATAAACAAGATTATATACAGACAACTATCCTTTTCTACAAGCCAAATCCAGAAAGGTACTCAACTACTTGCATCTCAAACTTCTCTGAATTTGGCCCAAACTGGGAAAGCTCTCATTTTAGGTCCAAATTCAATTACTGGTACATTCTCCAGACCCACTGTTCTCATTACTACCATCAAACCTAATTAGGACCAAAAATGCCACATCAAGAAACTGAAGCTTACAGAAAATATTTATTCTAATAAAACAATCCCTCATTTTTCAAATGTCTTCATTCTGGATCTTTGGCTTGTGCTGCACCCTTTGTTACCACCATAACAATAGGTTGAGGGGTGTAGGCTGGATATTACTTATGCTTTTGTCCACTGCAGTTATTGATATGGACCTTTTTACGTTTTATTTGGGAATACTGCTATTTACTGTCCCTTTCTGCACACACCTCTTCCCAGGTTCAAGCTGTAAATCCTTGCCATTTTCTTCTTCTTTCTCAGACAATGGATGCTGCCAACTAAGGGAACATTACTTCAGCAAATTACAGTAATTTCATGTTCTGTATTTATAATCTGAGATTTGCAATTTAAAGAAAATTGTAGGATTTACATTTTGAGAAATGTGTCACTTTCTTTCCCACTTAAAAAAAGCAGTCACGCTTAGCCTATACGTGAATCCAAACATCTGGTACTGCAGATATTTTTTAATGTAACATTTAACTGCCTGTCAATCTTAAAAAGTTTTGACGGCATGTTGACTATCTTTGAAAACATTGTTAAAAATAGAGCCTTAAAAAAACTTTTCAGAGGCACTGGATATATGGCTAGGTCATGTTTTTCTACAAACAGGAGCTATTGGAGTGTTCTGAATTCATGAAGGATGACTAACCTTGATTTACCAACAGAGCAAAGAAAACCCTCCGCTTTTAGTTATCAAAAGTTGGGTAATATACACACTGGGAAGAGTGTCACTATTATAGCAGTACCTAGTAATTCCAGTCATAGACCTAGATCCCTTCCTGCCAGGTGCTGTACCAACAGCTTACAGTCTGATGTCAGATAGGAAGACAACACAGATACATGGAGTGGCAGAGAATGAGGTGACAGTGAGCAGAGCTTAGTGGGAAGGACTCAGCTCGGCACTTCCCCAAACAATGCCAGATGGGAGTGATTTGGAGGCATTATTGCAGAGGTAGGTTTACAGGAGGACAAATATCTAACAATAAGCACTATGACACTGAATATGACGATGGGACAGGGGAGAGATTTCATTTATTTTATTCCATTTTTAGTTAAGGGTTTTGTTTAAATTAGCAACCTGATCCAAACCCCACTGAAGTCAACAGGAACATACCTGTTCACGTCAAAGGGGGCTGGATGGGGCACTAACGTAGGGAACAGCACACAAGAAACCAAAGCGTGTCCCTGATTCTAACACTACACACCAAAACGACTTCAGATTAATTTAAGGCAGCCTGTGCGCCCTCCAGGCAGAGATGACATATGGAAAATTCTCATTAAGCTTTTAACGGGTGAGTTAAATAAGCCTCTCTGAAGTGGGGGTAAAAATTTCTAAAATGCAGTTATACATTAGGTACTTATCTATAAGAAGCCTTTTACTAGCATTCTCACTGCTTGCCTTTAGTGGAAAATATTGTGGCATGTTTGTACTGGTATTTTACAATTAGGAGCCTCTTTGTACTTCTCTGTAAAAGGCTAAGCGGTACCTGTGTCCCCCAGTTAGCAAGCTGAAGATTCTGACTGCTAGAGAGGCCACCCCACCAAACAAACCTCTTGCCACCACAAGGATAAATCGATTATTAGATCAGCTTAAGCAAAACGCCAGCGTGTAATTGGTGATTGTGATACAGCAACTGTACACTTGGGAGATTATTTTATCTTTCTTCAGTAGTAGGTCATCATGGTCAGAGCTCTGACCCGCTCTACAGATACCATCTGATCCTGCTTTAAGTACATCACACTACCTGTCACGACGCACAGCATCACGGCCATTGGCTGTACGTAATATTCACTGTGCATCCTGTCAACCTACGTTTAAGGGAGAGGAGGGGAAAAATTTAGCTGGATTTTCTTTAAACCCAAAATAATCTGGAGAACATATTGATTTAGGAATCGAAGAGCTGCCAAGCATTCACAGTGCTTTGGGCAAGAAACGCTTTTTATTGGGAAGAATGGAGAAGCGAAGATGCACTTTTTACTTCCAGGAGGCATTGAAGTTCTGTCTTCAGGAGTGCTTCCCACTCATCCATAAAATGTACTAGAACTCAGCACATCTGGAATTAAACCACAAGCCAGAGAGTAAGGCCTCAATCAAGCTGCAAGGACACAATATGTGTCTAATTAAAATGGCTAATGAGGAGTCAAAGCCCAACAAGTACTTACACATGAAAGCTTCTGGGAAACAGGTGGCCCAGAGACAATATATTTGCCTGAAGTGTTAGCTGGTTAAACTGAGACATTGTGTCTCAAGAACAATTATACATCATGCTAATCAAGAAGAGTTTCCCACACCAGAGGAAACAAATGACAAACTCAGCACGTGCAGCCACTGCACAGGACTATTATGGAAATATGGTTGAAATAAAACAACTGGCTGTGTGGCTGAGACTGTGCCCTGACAGCACTCCAGTGGTCCATGGCAAGTGTGTAATGGTAGTCTGTCAATGGCATTGGACAGGTGTCTATGTGCCACCAAAGCCTCCATCACAACAGTCACCAGAGGTGGGTTTTGTATTCAGGCTCTCCTAGTGTAGTTTGCAAGGATGAAGAAAGATGTCACTCTGTTGGATGGCTTAGCTCTACAGCGGTTTGCCTGCACCTCATACTGTACATTGGAGTTCCATAATCATGAATTTGCTCCACTCCAACAGTTTAAATTCTCTGCCACAGAAACACCAATGTTGTGTGTGTAGCAGCCCCACACATGCCCCAGCTGTGGGAGAAACAGATGCTCTCCCATCCCATATTCTGGATTTTCATCTAACTAAAACTCCTTGATCAGTCATAACAGGCTCATTTCCACAGCAAAGGATTGTTCTGGAGAGAGAGATAACAGCTCAGTACAGACTTGCTCCGAAAGACACAGTAGCCATTATTGCTTGCCTGTCAGAGACAAATGAAATCACATTAACCCTGATTTAGAAGAGGGCTTTAAATGCAGCATCCCATTACTCTTCAGCTAAGCCAATTAATCACACCCCCAAAGGGCCCATCAAATCCCTTGTTCATATCACAACAGCTTCTTATGAGGAACCAGCTATACACAAGTCTCAGCCAGTGCCTGTGTGCAAGCAGTTCTGCGTAAAATGGCCTGGGCAATGGAGATACCGACACTTGCAGGGCAACAAAGGTTGCACATTAGACACAAGGACTGTGGTCCAGAGTCAAGCTCTGTGACAAAGCATTTACACTGTTTATGAGAAGTCACTAACTCCCAAACCCTTCTGTCCAGCCCTCTTCAACCCCATCAAGGTTGGGGAAAGGTCTGCACTATAAGACTGGACCCTCATTCCATACACATCTATATTAGGGTAGCTCCATGGGGCAGTGACTGTCCTCCTCTGTAGCACACAGTACTCATCATACTGGACTAACAAAGAAAGGGGCTGCAGATGCTGTGTTTTTGTACCTGACAGCCTTATTCTGTCACTAATCACCATCAGCCTGCTCTCTTAACTCTAGTAAGGAAGCTGCACCTGCTGGAGCCAGCCTTTTGTCCCTTTAATTTTGAAATAGAAAGTGGACACTGAGATGGTCTGGCCAGAGTCTCATCTACTCCTGCTATACACATGGAAAGTCTTAAGTACTCAGAATTAACAGCCAGCTTCTTCCAGGTGCTGGTAGAGAGAGCAGGAGCCTTTTCCTGTCGGAGGGGAGCTAGATGGGCTTTATGCAGCAATTTCTCCTCATGAGAAGAGCTCCAAACATCATTAACAGGCAGCATTCAGGCAGGAATCTGCCTCTGCTCTCAGTCCCAAGACTAGTGATGGAGAGACTTAACTAGTCCATCTCCAACTCCTCCCCTTTGGCTAAAGGAAGGCTATTTCCTACAGTATAACCCCCCAGCGTGTTGGCTCTAGTTAGACTAGTAAAACAGTTCAAAGTTAAAGTGGCCCTGCTTCCTGACAACGACATAAGCCCTCTACTGGATTTTGAAACTTGCTTAAGTAGCAGGTAGAACCCTTAGTTGCTGAGAAAGTATTTGAAAAGCAAGATGGGATTTGCAATCAATGCTACTGATTGGAACCTTCTTTGGCAGTCTCCAATGTTCTTTACAAAGCACCACTGACGTTATTCAGTGCTAATGCTCTGCAGGTCGGATTTGGCCACCACTCTTCAGGAATAATTCCTGAAGGTAAGTGGGACAACGCACAGAGGAGAGCATTACTCAAACAAGGATGGCAGAATAAGGCCTCAAGTTTGTCTTTTTACAGGGCTACTTTTCCCCCAGCTGGATACACGCAACCCATTATTATTAAAGTTACGCACAAGCGACAGCTCCTGTGAGGCCTGAAAGGGAGATCAACATTGGAAACAAGTTTGGGAGACAAATACCAAAAGCAACTAGACTAAGTCTCCACCTTGTCCCAAGTTTAATGCTTGAAACCAAAGCCACTGTGCAGGGCTGTAAACTCAAAGAAGCCTGGCAGCCTACAGGTTATGCCTACCCTATTAGAATCAGTGGGACACAAAGCTGCCCATCTGGGAGCACCCCCTTTGCTTTCTCCACTTCCCACCCTAAGAAGATGGAGTGTGGAGACAGCTCCCTATAGATGAAGCCAATCCACAGTGCTCATCATGTCCGCCAGGGAGATGGGATCATCTGGCCAGCATGCATTTTTCCCTTCAGAGGCCCGAATTGAACAAGCTGTCAGCACAGAGTTCAGCCACTATTGGCAGACCCTGTGCTGTACAGGCATAAGGATGTCCCCAAACCATTCCACTAAGCACAGCTGAAATAGCGGTTACAGCACTGTGGGCAAGGGGGAACAGAGGTAAAAGGTGGCCACGCTGTTAGATCCTGGAGCAAGCAGCCACATGACAAAACAGGACTTTTAAAGGGGGGGGGACCCTGAGCAGCCTTACACCGCCACTGTATTGCTTTCCCTTACACGCCAACGTAGTCATGTTATAAGAAGTGCTCCTGTTCCTCAGACAGTTTTAATTACAGTCCCAGACGGCAGAGGAATGCTTGGTAATGACATGGTTGCTATGGTAACCCCTCGTCATTACTGACTCACCTGCTGGAAGATACAATATATTTTCCTTTTGATTAAGGAAATCTCTCTCGAGAAGGAATTACCATCACTGCTCTCCAAGATCTGCCTACTGCTCTAATTATTTCTACTTTTTCTTCAGTGCAACTGCAGTTGCACTAAAGAAATCAAGGTTCAATGTTAGTGACTCCATGAGAGCTCTACAGTTACAGGCATAAACCACTGACTAACAGCATTAGCCTGATCAACTACAGACTTTACATGGCTAACCCCAGCTCTGCCATCCCATCCATAGTACAGCAATATTGCCAACCCAAGTTTTCAAAAGGGCCATGACAGACCTTCTCTCCCTGCTGCCCCCTCCAAATGATGACAGCTTAAAAAGATTTAATTTAAAAATCATTTAAAGTTTTCATTTGCCTTGTTTTCAGCCTTTAGGGCTTGCTCAGGTAACACTTCGAAGCTTTTCTCTGCAGCTAGGAGTGCAAGAAACGTACATTTCTCAAACGAAGTCTGAGCTCCATCAGCCACAGCTCATTTCTCCCCTGACTATAGCTGATCATGCAGCAAAGGGTTATTTCCTAGTGGAGAGATTCATGTTCTCTTCCAAGCTCACAGCTGCTTGCTGCATGTACAGTTTTATATGCGTTCTCAAACAAGTCTTCCCATTCACAGCCTAGCAGTGCAATAAAGCCCACACTCCTGCCTATGTATAGTTTGTTGCTACCTAGTCTGACTTCAGAAAGTACAGAAAAAAAAGCTGTCTGTTCCATGCCCTGGGTCCCTTGGGCAGGCTTTTCTGAGGGTGTCCATTATCCAACCCATGAAGTACACAGCCATGGTAGAGGCAATTGCTATGGTGAGCGGAATCAAAAGCAGGCAAGTGAAGGAACCATTCTACTGAAGCACAAGTGGAGGGAAGGAGCACTGCCTGCTTTCAGTCAGGAAGCAAGTGAGAATCCTGGGCTCTTGTCTGAATTTAGTTTACTTCTTTGAGCCCTCAGAGCCCACCAGCAGCCTAGAAACCAGATGCGGACAAAGGGGAAGGTCAGACTGAGTGCAGAGCAGACAAATCCTTGATTTCAAAACCTCCACTCTCACCAGGGCAGAGATTGGAACAGAAATTCATCATATGGAAGTACCCAATTAACGTGACTTGGGACCCAAATTCTTGATGACCAAGTGAAGCGAGATCCAACACTCAACCCAAAGGCATTTCTGTTTGCCTATCTGTAATACGGTAACTTTTCAATACCATATGTGATCAACTCCTGAATATCACGGGATGTTCTAGGCATCAATAGGAAGGACCCTGTTGATTCTGGTGACAATTGAAGAAGCTAGATTTTCACAGTTCCTGTTTGGTGCTGCAGTCGTAGGAGCATGGGAGAAAGTTCGGCCAGTCCCAACTCATTCCTCAGATGTGTTCGCACACTTCAGTTCCATTGGTTGAAATGAGTCAGCAACAAACTGCAGGTCAGGACTGAGGTGCTTTGTCAGCCATCGGGGGACAGGGGTTCAGGACTGGCTTAGCAAGGTTTGCTTCAGAGTAAGTATATTGGTTGAGTATAGCTGGAAACCTTCTGGTTTACCTTCTGGTAAAGCTGGAAATGTGCAGGATATCTCCCTGCATGCAATAATTGGCTTAAGCAAGATCATTTACCTTTGCCCAGAACAAACATTGGCACTATTGCATGTGCCAAAGAAATCAGAACAAAGTGTGGTGTTAGTTTTACTGCAGTCAAAGTGTATGGAGATGTCTGACAAAGGCTGAGTTGGGGGGGGGGGGGAAAACACTCATTACTGCTTCTCACAAACAGGGAAAGCCATTTCAAAAACTCACTTTAATATGCTCAGGAAAAATGCCTTCATTTCAGATGTACTTATTGAATAAGATCAGCAGCTGAAGACATCTGATTTGCATCTGCATTTTCAAAACGAGTCAGTAAAGTTTCAAATGAACTTTCTTAAAGCAAATACTTACAGGTACAGATTAATGCTAGAGGTTGCATTTAAAAAAGGTTCAAACAGTACACTGAACATCACATTTTCACAGCAGATATCACTCCACAGCTTTGGTGGGATTTTTCCAGGACCCTGTGACTTACATGAGGTTTTAAAATAGAACATGGTGCTGTGTTTGCTGCAGCATCTGTTGCTTTATGCCAATTAATCCTCGCAGCTGCTAATTATACCTTGATTTCTGGTTTTTGTTTAGATGAGGAGCAGGAAACTGGATACATTTAACTGTACAATTCTATTGAAGTTCCAGGTGCTAGAAAAAGGCGGTTTTCGTTCCACACACTCTGGAATTAGACGCATCTTCACAAAGCGCCACGACCAACATCATTCTGCCTGGAATGGTTCTTTACTCCTATAACCTTCCAGAATGAACAATCAGAACAGATCTTGTCATGAGAGCAATGAATTGGGCAGGATTACATCTGTGTCCTGGAGAGAGTAGTGCTATGAAGTTTACTTTGTTTACTAGCAGGCTGGACTTAAAGCTGTAAACTCAAAAGTAAGGATGTTGCTTTCTCCTCCTCCAATTCATCCAAACAGTTTTATTTTCTCTTCCTTTATGTTAAGCCAGATGGAGTGGTGTGCCTGTAACCAATCTGAAAACTAAACTCCACTCTAATTTATTTCATGGCAGTCATCAAATTCTCTTCTACATAGAAGACACCAAAAGTTTCCTTATTAACTATTCACATCTATTTAATGTTGAGGTCTGGCTGCATTTGAGGTCTGCTGAATGCTAGAACTAGATGTTACTCATTTAACCTTTGTGTGTGCTATCTATATAGATGGCATTTACATTTTAGATCTACAACATTGGCAGTACTAAGTCTGGTTAAGACATGACTGTACAGAGTTTTTGTTAGAGGCACCAGACTGTTTCCCCCTTGGTGTATACTTCCATTGCCAGGAGCCAGAACCATTATAAATTAATATACTGTAGTTTATATGTAGAGATTTCCAATGGACAGGCATTGCTGATGACAGTGAGGGTGGATCTCATTTGCAGTTAAAATGTACGCCTAAACTTTTGTTTCCCTAATTTTAGTGCATCTAACAAAGCAAAACAATTCTTAAAGTGGTAGTATAATCAAGTCAAAAGACCAACTTCTTTCATCTTGCAATAACTTTTCAATCAGGGTTTGTCTAAATAAAATTCTTAGTTAGCAACCATTAACAAAAAATGGCGACATTAGTAGAAAAACAACCAAGCAGAACTGGGTGAAATAAAAGCAGCTATTCTGTTAATGAACTGGAAACAATCTATCCCCCATTTTCAGTCAACTGCCAAAAGAAACGTTTTGGAATGTTTGATTCAACATGATTTGATTAAGTATGAGGGCTAAAAAACCTTAAACAGAGTAAATTTTTGTAATGGGTAAGAGCTGTAGAACAGACAGTGCCTGGGGATTAGGAAGTGGACACGTGGCAGGGAGATTGCCCTATGAGAATTACAGTGACAGTACTGTAGTTTTGACTGGACTAAGTTATGACATGCAGAATCCTATCACTACATATGTAAAGTTGGTTTGGGTTATTTTTATAATCACTCAACTTAGCTAGGGCTACACCCTGCATGCCTGACTAATTTAGGAGCAGATTAAAATGTAATGGGAAGATACATAATAAATGAGGCTAAGGACTTCTCCCTTTCTTCTGTGGGGCTATGCCCCAAATCCCTAGGACTGGTTGCAGTGGCTGGGACAGGAGGAAGCCACCTGGTTCCCTAAATTGGGGTGAGGTCATGTGGACATTTTATTTGCATACCATCTTAGTAAACGGAGAAGCTAGCTAAGTATTCCCAAACACCTTTAACAACACTTCACAAACAGCAACTCTGTACTGCTTCCATATAGATAAGGGGGCATGGCCATCTAAGAAAGCATTCATTGAATTACTGCTCCACTGAATGTCTGGTTCATCTTGTTTCAGATTCCTTTGTAGATAAATGAACATTCCACCACTCCATTATCCTGCAACCACTACGCTGTTTATGGAGCCTCAATACTTCTGCACTCATGCTCTGTTCTCTGCTATATTAGATGACTGTGCTTGGCGTTATTCAGCACAGCTTACGAAGCGTACGCACAACACCCTAAAACAGAAGTAATGGTGCATTGTGAAGCTGCTACTAAACAGATTTCGAATACCAGTTGAAAAAGGGATCATGGGTCAGTAGAGGCCTCTTGCATCAATTGACAAAGATGTTGCAATTTATAAGTTGACAATAATTTAACATTTAAACAGTCCTTCCTCGGCTGAATGTGAATTAACAGGCACTTGAATGTTATTGATCCATCCAGAATACCAACTGTAGTGGCTCATGAAGATAACACCATATTAGTGAGTAAGTTCCATGCATCTGCACATTAAAATGGCACTCATTTTGGCATGGAAATGACATTACAAAGCTATTGTTTGAAGTGAGCAGAATTCCAGAGAATAAAGGTGCAGGAGTGGGTGAGGTAAGTTGAAAGTGTCAGGCAACAGCATCTAAGGCAACAGGGTCATCATTTAGTGAATTTTATTGCAATTAAAGTCACTAAAACTGAAGTAGGAAAATCAGAGCTGGAAAAGGAGTTCCTTCAATACAAATGAAGTACTTAATAGTACAGGCATTAACTACTCCAATTCCTACAGATGTACACACCACACAAATATATTCAATAGTGTAACAATCTGAGCATATTCGTTTACAACTGATGCACCACTGTGGATATGCAATATACCCCTGCTTCGGAAACCCTTGCAGAGGTGGTATCACACACGCTTACAAGCCTAACTACTAGTGTAGATGGAATGCAGACACTTCTCACTCCAACAATTCTCAACATAACCTGATCTAATCTGGTCTCAGTGACTCACTCTGCATTTTCACACTGCGTACACAGTGCCTAGCATGAGCTCTGGGGCCGCAAAAGGGCTCCTGTGCTACAAATAAAAAGTATATGTTTCCACTTCCCTTCTTCCGTAAGAGCCCCTAAGGCTCAGAGGGCGATTTCATTACCTGGTGCATTAAGAGCTTTTAAATGTATTGTACTTCAATTTTTGCTAAACGGTGGCCTGGGGGTTGAGTTCAACAGGCACACATCACACTTTGATGCAACAGGGGGACAAGCAGAGCTACTCACCTCCATGTACAAATCCATGTAGTGTGCAGTCTGACGGGCCCACCAGATGAATCAGGCTGGACTGGCTATAGCCTACAGTGTACGGCTCTATGAAAAGAAAAACAGTCACACCTACTATAAGGATTCAGACTCTAATCTCAATTCTTTCTTGATTACAACTAACGATGTACAAGAATGCCATCACCTTACACAGAGCAAAAGCCTTTGTGCTATTTTATTAAAAATTGTGATGTACATTTGGAGTCAGCAAATCTTTAATAGGAGGAAAGACTATTTGACATGTTAAGGTTCACTGTGGTCAAACGACACATCTTTCTTATCACCACAAACTTGGCTTTATTTTTAGTCAACAAGATCTTCAAACCAAGCTACAACTTGAAGAGAAATATCAGTAGTTTGAAAGTTACTCCTATTCTAATTTGGCAATTGCATCGTCAGCTGAACTGCCTTAGCCAAAGCCGTCACGGATCTAGTCCTCTCTTGCCACCCGCTATGCCCCTGCCCTCAGACGAGCCTCTACCGACCTTGCTAGCCCCAACTACTTCTCGAAACCTCGCCTAGATTTAAACTGATGAAAAGGTCTGGAAAATGGCTTCCACAGCCAAGCCCAGTGTAAAGGTTTATCTGAGCCACAGATCAACTCAGATATTTCTAAAAATCAGAGTTTGGTGGGAAAGAGCAAGAACTGGGAGATGATCACACACAGATTTTCAAATTCACACTGAAGGATGGCTAACTGCCTATGTGTGGACACACAATTAAAGCACGTAGAACCAGCAGATTAACGGATCTTTAGCCAAATGGTGCCTGAAGTCTCGTCTTTAGGTTTTTTAACACAGAAAAGGAAGTATGAGAACTGTTTTACTGTTGCATTTCTTGACTTGCATGCTTACCTGTGTCATTAACATTGTATTAACTCTAAAATTATATATGATGGTACAAAATAATGTTTGGTAATCCCTGTGAAGCAGAGCACCCCAAGATAATGAAGTAAATGGAGCAGCGTATTTTCTTTGCTGAGTGTTAGAACTTCAGAATCTCAGTATACCAAGAGAATGTTCAAAGAATCAACCACCAGTATGTTCCATACCTATATGGACACATGGATGAGGAGGACCTAAGTAATGAAGATAGCCTGCCTTTGAACATAAAATGAAACAGATGAAAAAAGTGCAAATTAAAAGTGACTGAAGTTAGATGCAATATTAGAAAGCACCACGTTTATCTGAGAGATGAGCTACTTTTATTTCATACTAAAACAACAATAATCTGTTTAAAGGACTAGTTTCAGTTAGAAAGAGCATTAGAGGCTCTTAGAAATCAGTGGGCAAACTGACACTCAGATACATGTGGGTTGAACTCCAAAGTCAGGCTCATCTTCTGTACATTTCCCTCTTCCTCCCAAAAACCAGGCACAGCTGTCTAATTCATCGGTGCATGCATGGACCCAATTTTCAGCCCAGTCTTAACACTTTCTATTTTTGTACCCACTTATAACTACAAGTGCAACTAGTGTCTGACCTGATTACTGGCATTTCACATGCAGGGGCATTTAAATGTCTAAGGGAAAGATTTTGCCCAAATATGCTGTCAGAGAAAATTGCTTTTAAAACCTTCTCTTGTGTTCAGTGAGATGTGTTAGTGCAAACTTTGGCACACACTTAGAAAAAAAGTACATCTGATAGACAACGACTTGCCACTATTGCCCTAAAAGGGAAATTCAATAACCCGAGTAACAGTAGTACAAATAGCATTTAAACCTCTCTCCATAATGTGTCTTTGCCAACTGCATGCACACAACACAGATCAATTATCTGAAAGAGCCTTACCTTTAGTCTGTCTATCTGTGAGGCAAGAAGAGTAAAGAAAAAAGGTATGTAAGCTTTCAGTATCTACATACCATCTGTACAACTGTAGCTCTGTAGAGTCAGTATGCACTGTGAAATTAGAGAATTCTATCTTCATGGGCTCTAACAGTAAGGGAAGTTAGGGTTTGTTGCAGACAGACACTTTAAGGGAGGCTCCAAAGAATGACGTTTATCCACAGAACACTTACTGTACTGCAGATGGGCAGGCTTCTCCAGACCACCCCAATCTGGAGGAAACGCCTACGAGTAGGAAGACAAGTCAGCCTTCATGCCCATTGAGTTCTACAGCTGTTTAAACTCAGGATATCCATCAGTGTCAATTGTGATGGTGATGTCTAATGTAGACACTTGTCCATTCACCTCAACGTACACTTTTTGAAAGAGGTGTTGATATCGGTGTCCAAGTGGGTGGCTGCCCATCCCACACTTCCCACCACTGCCAGGCAAGACAATAGTTGTGGGAACCGAGAGCAGAAAACCCGGACATTCCAAACTCCCCCTTCCCCTTCAAGCGCTGACAGGTGCAATTTAGCAGTCATGTTTTCAGAGCAGTTGTGTATGCAGACAGCTGTGGTGCGAACATTCACACTTACTAAAAACTTTCCTGATCTTTAATGAGGAAAGCGCATCACCGCTGTAAAAATTAACAAGCCATTTCATCTTTACTTTGCTATAGACATGTGGAGTAGCAAGGGAAACTGATTATAAAACCTACCAGGCTCCGGAATGAAACCAAAGCAGCCCAGTTGCCACCTTGTGATTTGTTGCTAGGCAACTACTGTCTAAATGCCTAAAACCTTGTACTGTTCTCAAATTTTAAAAGGTTGTTAAAATTAACATGTAGAAAAAGAAATCCTCCCTTCAAAATGACAAAAAATAGCTTGCATGTCATCTCTTTCATAACCTCACCTCTGAGGGACTCTAGTTTACTTGGTCACATACTCCAGCAGCTTTTCAAATTATATTTCAAGTCTCACAGCATTATTTTAGAGTCAAGACTCCAGCCAGACACACTTGAACAAAGCCAGACTTGTCTCTTCTGATCCACAGATGCACACTCTTGGATTGCACATGCTATGCCATGTGAGGGCTATAAATAGCTGAGCACAGCAGCTCAGCCTCTGAACTTCCATCCTCAAACCCAGCTGCTCCCTGAAGACAAGCACGGTAGATGGAGGGGCAGTCTTGAAAAAAGCAAACTCAGAAGGCCTCAGGCTACAGGTAAGTAACCTAGTCGTGTCCACTATTAGTTTTCCCACCTGGTGACCAGTTGTTGTGGAGACAGGAAATCACTGCCCTTTCACGGTGAAGGGCAGGCGCACTCCTACCCCAAGAGCAGGGAGAGAACTGGGTTTCTGATTACAGAAGGCATGAGTCCAAAGAAAGTTCTCTCATTGACAACAACAGAGGCAAGAATTCCAGGAGGATAATACATTGCGCAGCTTCCTTAAAGCGAGATATTCCACAGGGGAAGTGGCACTTGGCCAGGAGTGAGGAGGAAAACAAGTAGCTCTCATAAAGTACTCTAAGGACACAGCACAGGGAGAGCCATTTAGAACTGCATGAGAAGTCACCTGGGTGGTAAAAAAAATAAAACCAGCAATGGAGCCCACAACTGGTTAGTGAGCGCAGTGTTCCTGAACCAAAGGGGCAGCCAGTATAACAATAGTGTCCCTCATGGAACATCTAAGTGAATTTACCAGGTAAAGTTCTCACACGGAAGTATTCCAAAAGCCCTTTAATGATTTCACAGACACCTTTCAACTCCAACCAAGAACTTTTGATTACGGACAAAAGGACCTTCAGCACTGGTTAGCGGAGTCCAGGAGTTTTGCTATTAAATGGCATAAGATGGGTTTCTTCAGCAAGTGTACGCAGAGGGAAACCTGATTCTCCCACAACAGATGGTTGAGATGCGTAAGTGAGTGAGGCCATTCAGCAATGCTATCGTAACACTCAAGAATCTGATTCAGATTGAAATTAATGGTTTCGGTAGAAAAACTTTGGGTATTGCAAGTCTCACAATTTTATCATGACTAGCAATTCTGGGGTGTTTCACCACTTATCTTATGAAAGCATGATGACAGACACCAACTCATGAATATTCACCATAGTCACCATTGCCCATTAACATCAATGGGGCTGAAGCCAGCAAGATGGCTGCCATTTTCCCCATAGTCCACCCACACATTGGAGTAGTGAGGCTGTCCCACCCACTGTTTTCAAGAACACTGAAAACCTGACCATAGGCAGAGCAGCTGCCACCGTATGGTTTAGGTGGCGGGAGAAGACAGGCTGAGGAGCAGCAGACACCCCAAAAGGTGAATGGGGGAAGCAGGTGACATGGGGGGCTGGAGGAGGGCTAAGGGGGTGCAGAGGACTGATGGGGTGGGAGATGGAGGGGAGGGATAGCAGTTCCCTCAGCTTGGTGGTAGCAGCAGGAAAAAGAGGACTCCCCTCTGAAGTTTTGCCAACTCCCAGGAAGCGATGGCAAATCACAGGCTTTTGACACCTGGAGGAGGAGCTGTCACAGTGCTGTAAGAAGCTCCTCACATCCCACAGGTTTCAGGGATGGGCATACAAGCAGAACTCTGTATGAGAGCCTTGGGACTGAGGACACAGATCTGCCCTGCCCACATGTGGGGCACTATATCAGAGAGGGCTTGGGGCAGCAGGAGGCAGAGGAGGGGGGCACTCAGGGAAGTGGAGCTGCTGCGACGCAAGCCAAGAAGCCCCTGGACAGCACGAAGTAGAGAAATGTGGCTGCGAGTAATACAAGGTGGATGTTAGTTCCCCTATCTCGGGGTGAGGAGGGGGGGTAAGTGAAGTCTTCATCTGAGCAGCAGAGGAATAGAGGAAGGTTAAATGTCAAGACAATTATTTTGGTCCAATATCATGATTTTTGATAGGCTAACTTAGGAGTTTTGATCTCTTGAGGTTGGCAATACCATACCTTGACAATATCCAAGAAAAGATCATCACATCCTAATCTAAACAACCTTTAAAAAGCAGGGGTGTTGGTCAAGGATGAGCAAGGAACCATCCTTAAAAGGTCAGGATACGCAGGGAATAGAACTAGCAATGTCACTTGCCAGGTAGTGTGTCAATACATAATCTAAACAGTATGGGGGTATCAAAACAAGGCTGAAAATTCAAAAGAAATATAGGTCCCCATCAGTGAAGTACAGGTCTTCACCACAGTCCAAACTCAATGTGTTTAAGAGCTTACACCACAATTTTTTAAATTGGCCATTTCAGTTTCTTCCCCAGAGTCCTGAGTTACCAGCACCACAGAGATGAAAGTCCCATTCTGACTCAGGTTCTCAGTCTGGAGACTGCAAATAAGTTTTGGGGGTTCCAACTGCCCTCTTTCCTTTTAGGTAAATGGGAGTGGGGTCCACAATTTTTTTGGTTGTAAAATGAAGTCACAGTATGGACAAGGTGGAGAACAATCACAAGCGAGGATCTTGCTCTACCAAGTTAACATTCTGTCTTGCTTCCAAAGTAGGAGGGTATGGAATAAGGAAAATATGAAGAGTTTTGCAAGCTAAATAAGGATTTCTTAAGGAGTCACCACTCTGATCGCCTTACCTGGGTTGATGACAGGGAAGATGATGTCTCCATTTCTCTGTTTAGTTACCAGTCGTTCCAGTTTTTGTTCTTCGTACCGTTTTTTTCCTTCCTCCTCCAGCTCTTTCCATGCATACTGAAGGAAAAGAACACACACGGGTCACACAGTGTATTGCTTGGCTAAAAGGAAAGTTACACAGCTGTGGAAAGGCCAAGGAGTGAGACTGGGGATTCACACTTGGGACTATGCTGTTAGATGAACAGGTACTGCCCTCATTGCTCTGCAAGACTCCATGGTTGCACAAGTTATCACATAAAACCAAATTCTTCCCAATGACTATTAGTGCCGGGCCAAAGGGCCAGAGCACCAAGCTGGCTTGGGGAGGGCCGGGGGGTGGTGGGGTGGTATGTGCACAGCCAGTCACTGCCCCTTCTTTGCCAGAGACTAGCGTTTATCAGTCACTTCCTTGCTGCCAGGCCTTCCTGCCCTTGGAGCTCTAACAGGTGGAAGATTCAGTAGCCTTTCATGCAGCCTGTCACTTTAGTTCTCAGCCCCCTAAGGCCAAGCACATGATCTTGTTCACAAATTCATTCACTCCTGGATGTATGTATATTGTTAGTTTTCAACACACCGATTTATTTGCTTCATTTAGGTGGCAAAACTCTGCTACTCTTTCTAAAGAAGACAAAGGCAACTAAAAAGGAAGCCACAGCCAATGTGCCTCTAGATGGACCATGACAGTTCGTAAGTTATGTTAGCATACAAAGTAATGCAGTGGTTTCATTATTGTAACACACCACCTTTGACAATCAACGACGTCTACGTCATACTGAAGTAACATCAGCAGATCTTACACACACCTTGCAGGCGTTCTAACAAATGTTGTTCAAAACTTCTCTCAGGAGCACATCTAAAGCCAGTGAGACAAGTGAACCTTTCAGGAATCAGTCACTGATGATGAAATTCTGAAGTATTTTGTTGCTGACAATTTATTTTCAAAGTGGAAAGAGAATAAGTCTTAATTACAGAGCTGCCAGGTAGAGTTGCTTCCAACTCTTTCTGAAGAGTTTAAAGTACCGAACAAATAGTTATCTATTTCAAACAGCAAAGCCTCTCCCTAAAATACCTCAAGCTACAGTCTAGCATTTTCCTCATAGCTTCGTTTTTTTTTTCAGAACAAGTGCTAGAAAGCCAGTCTCTGAATGGACAGAACGAGAAGCACTTCCAAAAGCCATGACATGGAAGAGGCATCAGTAAACAAGCCATCGTCTGTGCCTCTCACACCATGCAATTTTAAAAGCGCTGATAATGGGCTCAGACCTGTACAAGATGAAATTAAACAGTTCTTTCCTTAAAGAGCTTATAGTCCCTAAAGAGACAGGTGCACAGCCACCAAGACAGAAAGAGAGGGAAGAAATCAAGAAAAAACATACATACCACTTCAGAGTAGGCAGGTATGTTTACCTAGGTGAAAGGGGAAATTTTAACAAGCATTACAGCTACAATGAGAAATAAGCTACCTTGTGTTGCAGGCTTTACCCAATCCACACTGGTGAGGCAGAACAAACTGCAATGTCCACTAGTTTAAAAGGAAGAGGAATTCTCTGATGGAATTGAGACTGAAAGCAACATAGGACAACTATCAACCAGAAACGTAGGGGTGACTTTCCACTAACGACACTATTTCCAACACCTTCTCTTTATTGCTGCAAAGGAGTGGCAGCCTGCTATGCATTTTTTCATTTTGAACATTTAATTGTCAAATCTAAACCCTGAAATAGTTTTTCAGTCTCATTTGGTAGGTTTCCATTCACTGATTGCACCAAGCCATCAATGTGCTTCTGAAATCTATATTCCACAGGAGAGTGTTCTGGACATGGGCTTAAACTCAGTCTACCTCCTTGAAAAACTGCTGAACTACAGATAAACACATCAGTTGTCCTTTCTGGGTGAAGTAAGAATGTTTCACTGTTAGTTTGCTAGAGACCGATTACCCGAGGGGGTAATGCCTTATCAAGTAGTGAATTAATACTGAAACGGACAATTGCTCCAAGCTAATTATACATTGTTGATCAGAGACTTGAATGGGAATGTGAAAGCTGCCCTCTTTCAGGTGCTGTTCCTCTGCTTGGAAACTCTGGCTCTAGATGGCAGGGCTGGAGTCGTACAAAGTTTCTTTTTTGTAGCTCCAGATGTCAAAGGAAGAAAAACTGGCAAATCCTTTGAGTACAAGGAAGCTGGTGTGTGGGTTACTCCTTCTCATTAGGTCTTCTCTCCCCAGAGCAGAACCAACACATCATTTCTGAGAGTGCTCGAGATGAAGCCTCATTTCACACTGCTGGCTATTCCTTTGAAGTCCACTCTCCCAACTGCTTGATAGCACCATCTCATAACACTAGGTCCTGGAGGAAACAGAAGGTTGTTGGAAGGTCTTCTCCCTGAATAGTTTTTCATCCCTTAAAAGCAGACATCAGATTCTCTCTCAGGCTTTGCCTGCACTCCAGATTGCCCCCAACCAGTGCCAAACACTAAGCCTACACAAGGGCAAACCAGGCTTTCTAGGGGGAGTCAGGAAGTAGCTGCTGCCATTGTCTAAAGAAATTTTTCTGCATATGCTCATCCTCTTTTGGACTAATGTGCCAGGATGTCTTATTTTTAGAAATGTAAGAGGTAAATACTAGGTCAAATCCTGCTTGGCTATAGCCACTCAAAATGTAGAGAAACTCCATTGGCATTACCGACCCGACCCTCCTCCCCCCCTCCCCCCCCCCCCGAATTAACTGGATTTACATCACTGCAGCTGACCAGCATTTGGCCTACTCTAGCATTGTTTAGAAAAACCCTCTCACTCAGATTCTACCACTGCGGAGGAGCCTTCCTGATCTGACTAAATTGTCCCTACCAGCTCCCAGTGACAACAAATTTACTCCTTTTGTGGGGTGGTTTAGGATTTAAAAGCTGAAAGTGGCTTTTGTAAGGGAATTATATGCCTTTATAAGAAGAAGAAAATTGCATTTCAAATGTTCTAGATTGAAGAGCTGGGTTTGCATGGAAATACTGGCCCAAGATATAGTTTCTCATTCACTTGAAAGTCTGAAGGATACTAACCAATGACATCTGTTAACTACATCGCCCTGACAGAAGAGTGATGGCTTACTTGACTGTTCACAGTGTATTTTGGGATGACAAAACTCCCTCCATTGAGACTTTCTGCACATGACCAGCAGCTGGGCAAATGGGACCTTCACTAGCAGTCTAGTCAATCATTCTTTGTGATGTGAAGGAATAGGATCAGCAGCTATAATTCATAGGGTGCAGTTTGGAAGCTCATCACAGCCATTTCAAAAAGAGTTGCCTGCCCCAGGTCTCCATGTGGGCAAAGTCCTATTAAACTAAAATGGTTTCCTTCTACAGCCAACCACATAATGGGACAAGTGCTTCCCTGCATTCTGAGTGGCTCTCAATGCCAGGTGTAGCAAACACTGCAGCATAGCTGCTGCGCTCCTCAACATGCTGTACAAAAAAAACTATGTGGAGTGCCACAGCATTACAGTGGCAAGCAGTGTCCCTGCATCACACATCTGGACCTTCTGACACTTACCTGAAAAGGTACGATTCTGACCATTAAGGTTAACAAGTCTAGCTCCGCTCATTCATGGCTTCAGCAACTAGCAGCATTGCTGCTAATTCAGCAACTAAGAACAAGTCCCCAGAAGGAATATACACATATATTTTTAAAGAACAATCCCCTCCCACTGTATATTATTCTTCCCAACAATGCAGAAGCATCAGTTAAATCTAATAATTCCTGGTTATTACCCCCAGCAAAAGAGATTAGCAATGGGGAAAAGCTATCTGCCCATTATGAAGCTAGCACAGTGACTGTATTTCACTAACTCCATGGTAATTAGCTTCATTCCAATTCTCTTTTTATAAAATTATGGTTGGGTTCCAAGGTTAAACCTATAATAAAGTCAAAGTTTTCTTCTCCTTCCCCATTTTAATAAGCTGTTGCTCAGGAGTTATTAATTCTCTCTCCATGGAATAGCTGAGTGATGCTTTTAAAAGCCACACAGGCCAAATTATTATTTGCCTGAGGATTGGAGGGGGAGGGAGCAGTAGTAAGACTAGAGGACACATCTGAGTATTAGACCTGTTGTCCTCGTGCTAACAGTTTTCTTCCCAAGGTTCTGCTTCCCCAACCGAGCTCAGCAAATCTGCTTTTAATCAGTGCATGAACGTCCTTTCAGCTAAATCAGATTTCCTCATGACAGTGTCCTATAAAACAAGAAGCCACAGACCGTTTACAAGAGGGCTGCAGAATGGTCTTAATAGGTGTTCTCTGCTTGGGGGTGTTGGACAAACATTGTGAGGACTCCAAAGAGGTGCAACCATTTAGCACAGTGTTCTAATTGAACTGGCTTCACACATTTCTTTCTAAAAAACTAACAGTTCTCAGCTCCTTAAAGGTAGCTGTCATCTCACAGAAGAGTGATATTTGCCATTCCCAGCATGGAAGAAAGTCCCTGCAAGTCTTTTATGATGTATAAATAGTGATTTAATAGTAAGACGTGTTTAATATTTAAACAAGGTTCAGACAGGGAAAGTCTTCCCATTGTGAAGCCAGCAGGAACCTGGTGCCCAGTCTCTGACGTTTGTCTCCAATGCTGCCAATATCAGGACACGACTTCTTTTTCGTGTCAGAGGATAGGGCCAAGTAGTGGTGGGCATCACTAGAGCATCACAACAACCAGATTAGAAACTTGACATTCTACCTACCTGAGGAGACAAATGAAGAAATTATATGCCTAATACCCTCATAGCACATCCACTGTCAGGTCAGGATCAGACACATCAATGGCTTTCACTAGAGATGTTAGTACAATATATTAACTCAATTAAAACCACGACATCTGCCAGTTCATTCAGACCCTAGAGGCCTATCTATAAAGAATTCAATTAAGTTTGGACAGCATAATTACTAAACCTCATTTATTACCTAAATGAAGCATCAACCCCTTGTTTAAAAGTGGTTTCAAATGGTTAGTTGGGCTCTGACCATCCTTCTTGTCACAGGTGATAGTTTAATGAGCAAATTTAAGACTCCAAACTAAGAACAGAAACTTTTTATGGATTTTCTTTGTACACTAAAGATTCTGTATGAGCATATGCTGTTCATGAAAACAAATTAAGACTGATCATCTTAGGAGGGTTTAAAAAACCCAAGACTGAGCTTGACAAACTGCATGAAGATCACAGAAGGAGTGCGTAAGAGACAGGGTAAGAGGAGAGGATGTTTGGGAAATTGACTATAGTCCTTAGAGCTCTGGAAGAAAAGCAAAATATCAGATAAATGAATTTGTTCTGATTTGGAGGCAGAAAGATGATAGGTGTAAGAGTGATGGCTTGACAGAAAAAAAAAAAACACTGGAATCAAAGCTCTGTGCTTTAGCAAGTTGTTTCCATTTGGTCAAGTGAAAATGAATAGGAATCCTCTTTCCTGGAAGATGAAATAGTTTTTCACCAGCACATTGGCAGGGAAATCCTCAAGGACTGAAGAGTTCCTGGAAAGAGACATCTGAGTAAAGGGAGACAAGATGCTAATGTTAATGTGTATGGGTAGGGTTTTGTGGCCTGCCTTGTGCGGGAGGTCAGACTAGATGATCATATTGGTCCCTTCTGACCTATGAGTCTATGAAGCAAACAACTGCTGAAAGTAAAAAACAAAACAAAAAAACCAAAAAAACCTTGTTTTAGACTCTCAATTCACTCTGTCACTGGAACCTTCCTCTAACACATACAGAGAAAAATCTTGAAGGTGGAGCAGACCAGAGGGAGCATCTCATTAACAGGATTAACTGTCAGCAATGATTATTTTGGCAGGCCCAATGGATGAGTTTTGTTGGTGTTCAGAATTCCCTTAAGAGTCTATTAAGCAATGAATGAGTTTATGTCAAGGGGCCTGACATTGCCAAGAGGGAATATCATTTCAAAGTAAAATTATGCAACGAAACATTAGTTATGTGACACCATGTGTGAGCATGATTCATTAGGGACTTGAAGGGGAAAGGTCTCGCACTGTCAGAAAGCAAAATGTAAGAAGAGTAACACAAAAGAAAGGTCACTTCACACATAAAAGTAAATGGTTTACTATATGTAATATTCACCAGTGAATTGTAAAGACTTCTACTAACGTTACTGGCCCATAAAGCTCACCTTTGAAGTATCCTGCAATTTCACTCGACAGCTACACCTGTTTCCCACATCTTTTCTTTGGTCTCATCTTCCAGTTTTCTTCTTACTATTCTTAACCTTTAAGAACCTACGTAAATTCCTCACCAAGAGCCTGATTCAATTCCCATTGAAGTCAATAGAAAGAATTCCACTGACTCAAGCAGGCATTGATCAGGCCTCAAGTCACAACACTGAACAAACCAAGTCAACAGTTTAGTGCAGAAGAGCTGGGGAGAGGTGGGAAACCTTCCTGAAACCTGGGTTCTCTGGAGCTACAGGTTATTTCAAACCTGATATTTTGGTCACTCAATCATATATCCACTTGTCTTTTTATTTATTTATTTTACGCCAGAAGGAATTGTTATGGGGCCAACCGAAAGCTATATTTTTTACTTCCTTATTCTTAAGGATTTCACACTGACACCAAAATACTGGCTCCTTTTTCATCCCTGCACTTTAACTACTTGAAAGCCAAAGACTATAGTTGTCTATAGTCATTTTGTTGCTCTTTGAAGCAGAGCAGTTTCATCCAATAAGTTTAGCACCAGCCGTTTAGTGTATTGTACACAGGTATGGAGCTATTCCCATGTCTATGCATCTTGGTTGCTGTATCTAGTGAAAATGAAGCTCAAAAGTACAGTTTGAGGCCTCTAGGCATCAACAGATCCTTCTGGAAACAGCCAAAAAGAAAACTGCTTGAGTCCTGAAAAGCAGCATCCTCTCCTGTAAAGCCAAGTCTGCCAGCTCTTCTTCTTAAAGGAGAAGGAAGACATTTCACTAACTTAACTTATGTCTTGCTCCCTCGCATTAACGGGCAAAGTCCCACTTGACTATGGAGTTGGGAGGTTTGTTTTCTGTGCTGCAGTATTTCATAAGACTATAGCCACCTGCTTCAGGACAGTCGAAAAAGTGACTAGGATCATTATACTAGTGAAAACGTCTTTTCTTCAAGGAGGCGTGGGGGAGAGAGAAGAAATACAAAACTGCCCACACCCATGAAATGGGACATATGAATGGAAAAGCTAGTGTTACTCCCATGCTACACCTGATTCCACCGGCCTGGAGGTAGACATGTCAACTTCTCATTTAAAAAAACCCAAATGTTAAGACACCAAAATAAAATACACCCTGCTCCAAATCCCTGCAGATGCAGGCAAAGTTCTTTCTGAGCTAATGTGTATATTGTTACCTGAATAGGAGGAACTTCAATGACTTTGTCCACGTTCGTTAGAGAAAGAGGAACATACCACAGAGTCGCCCTATTAGTCACCCTCTTAGCACCTTAAAAAGAGCAAAAATAGTGTTAATAAAATACAGATAAATTGGAAACAAGTGAGACAATGAAACCTGTGTAGAATTTTAGGAGTAGAAATTCTGTACAGTGAAAGCTATACTACTGAATATCAGTAACAACAGCAAGAAGCCCTGAGATCGCAGCCAACTTCCTGAAGATGCACTGATGAGAGAGCAGAATTGCAAAGAGCTATACAAACCGTTAATTAAGCCTCCCCAAGCATAGGACCTTGCTCCAATTGACTATTTGGTACTCCCGACATAGCTTCAAGCCTTCCCTTCTCCATGCTCATTCGATAGGTATACACAGGGACAGCATGGCTGAGGTCAAGGGGTCCCCCCATGATCAGTGACTGCGCTTGAGGAGGCTTCTCAGGATGCCATGTGCCAGCACCAGAGAGAAAACCAAACAATGGCAAAGAACAACCACCTTTTTGCTTGTGGTTTGAGAGTATGGAACATTTGCTACAGCAGACATTTCTGGTGCCTGTCATGTCTGAGCTGCATGCTAGCAAGCATCTGATCACCAAGTGACACTGTCACGGCTAAAGAGGCTAAGCATCAGACTCCAATACAACATTAGCACATGCTACGTTCTGATCCCTCGTCAGTCTATTACGGCACAATGGGTCAGACTAAGGAATTTCAGGACTGCAAAATGCATGCAGCAACTGATGCTTTAGGCAAGAGATGGAGAGGAGGCTATCCAGCCAGTAATGCTGCTTCAGGAATGTTTGACCCTCTCGCAGGAGCCCCCCAGACAGTCAGTCAGTCAGTGCTTTGTCCCCTAACTATACAAGTGTAGCAAAGAGTGAGTGACATGGGCCCTCTGACTCCAACGTTACTGCTAAGTGACACCTTGACCTGCTAGCAGGGTGACCTTTTTAAAAGCAAATTTAAGTACTAATGATTGCTAGAAATAATTAGCTGAAACAGGCATCCAGTATAATGCAAATCAGCTGGATTTTATCAAGTGCTGGAGGACTCATTAAGCATCCTAACCTTCAGCAGAAGCTAGAATATGCACTGTACATGGGAACCAGTGAGATGGAAGATCATGGTTCAAGTTTAGAGCAGGGATTGAGAGTTCATGTGTTTAATGGTTATTTAAACAATTTCTAAGCTCCTGGCTTAACATATCCTGTCTTCGGGGAAGCATCTAAACAGTGCATACAGGTACAAGATTAGCCTGTGGAAGGATACAAAGAGCAGATGTGAAGGCAGACCAGACTACCTCTTGCTTTGCTCTTCAAAAAACCAGTCACCAGTCATGTTTTCAGTGCCAAATGATTTCTGACATTTCATTTTAAAACTTCAAATATCTTACTAAAAACCTTGTAACAATAAAACATGGGATTTCTTCTGACAGCATTGTGTTATGTCTAAATATTTCCAGAAGTCCAATGGTCAGTGACTCCAATGACATCAGGCTTAGAGATAGGCATCTACAGCACACACAGACTATTCAGCCAACACAGAGCTGTTAGAGAAACAAGATCATAGACAGGGTCTGGGCCTTCAACCAGATGCATTGGTCTGTTGTCAACAGAGCCATTAACAAGAAAGCCAGGGATGGTGGCTGATCATGGGATGACAGAACTTTACATCTGAGAGATGAGGCCTCACTACTGTCACCCTGCTGAGGTTGGCTGTGCCATCATCTCCTTCCAATGCAGAGAGGTTCCCAGCAACAAGTTCTATGTTTTATAAAATAAGAGTTTACATGGTGTGCCAGGCAAACTGCAGAGTAACGCACACATTTAGAATCTAGCATTGTGGGACCATGCACCATCTCTTCTTCACAGTGGGGCAAGCACCAAGTTGTAGATGGGGATTGCCAGGCAGCGAGTAAGCCTAACCAAGCTCAAGTGTCAATTTCTGTGCTAGAGTCAGGTTCTCATCTGTGTGAAACTGAAAGGGGCAAACGCCTATCTGCCAGCATCCGTATTGGTGCTGGGATTTCGGGACGCTTGTCCCTGCCAGTGCAGCTAGCCCTCCTTCCACACCATGAAGGCAATGGGAAAGTTTCAGTGGTGGGAGAGTTTAAACAAACTACCCCACACAGCTCTTTGTTATAAACCAAATAATTTTAGGTGCCCAAAAGTAACAGGGGACATTAGGCAGGAGCTGCTGAGTAAGACAGAAAGGAACATACCACAAAACCTGGCAGTGAGGCAGGGTTCTAGGTGGACATTCTAAGCACAGAAGATCAGATTTCCAGGTACACCTTCTTCTTACTCTCCCTACAAAACATCTAACTTTCACCCTAACAGTTGCTGCCGACTATTATTTTAAGGCCTGCAATAAATAAATAAGCCTATCTCCCTGAGGCTGGTCTTGTCAGAAGTAGCCTGGAGACTAATCTGAGTCACTACTAGGTAACTGCATCTCTAGTTCCATGCAAGATCCCTTTTTGGGGGGGGGGGGTTGGAGTGAAGAGGGGGGGGAGGGAACATATCAACAAGCAGACCAGAAAAAAAGCTTTCCAGGGTCACTTTACAAGCCTCTCTCAAACATAGGCTTGGCTTCCTCCAGGCCTTTTGAGCAACAAGAGTCTTTCCATGTCTCTGTAGATCACATGAACCTGGCACCACCCATTGAGCAGATCTGTCGTGGAAGTAGGCAACCCACACAAGAGCAAAATATGGGTACAAGAACCCACTGAGCTTGAAGAGGTGCTGCTGAATCATATTAGTTAAGCCAGAGCCTGCCACGGCTCCACATGAACTTCCTGTCACTAACAGAAATGTTGCATTTAGCTACAATTCTGCATTGTTTTTCAACTCCAGGCAAATACGGAAAATATTTCTGCTCCACTTTGACTGAGTGGATCCGACAACACGCTTTTGGGAATAAGATTCACTGTTACACCCAATGAAAACCATCCTGACAAGATGGTTACCATGGCAACCACACGAGCAGACCCTTTTCAGACCTCAGTGAACAATGTGCACTAAATTATGCAAAACAAGTTAATTACAATTTTTTCCATTCTTTAATAAAAATTAATCAGAACTGTAATTCCCAAGGAGTATTTTAAGTCTTAAGAGCTGCACTTCTCCCTTCCAGTGCCATTCTCCCCTAATCACATCCACGTACATTTAATATTTTGCTGTTTAATATTAGTCTAATGAACAGTCTCTGCTGCAAAGCTAGCTGTGTAGAGTGGGCATATACATTTATATTTGACTAGCAAAATGGAAAATCCTCAATGTTAATACTGGAGGGAGAGAGGAGGCTCTGTTACTCTGCATGATACTTATTAGCTGACAGTTTGAGGAGATTGTTAGAGAGTCACATATGTAGGTTCAACCTAGTATTTTCTCCCAAGGAACAGGCACGGATTGCTATCACCAAGAGTAAGCATGTTGACCTCAAAGTCCTATGTAAATTAAATACTTATAAGGATACTTTGGATACTCTGAAGCTGGAGGCAGGTATGCATGAAGGTCAGCTGTTCCTATGGCTGAGTTGTAACATTTACACTGCCAAGTCTCCAAAATATCTTCCAAACCCACTCTTCTACTACACGGTTACCACCACTAGAATTATTTTACCAACAACTAGCGCAGTGCCCTGTCCCTCTGAGGAGCTTAATAAAGCATGCTACAGCAGCTCCCCTTCTTAACCAGAATTTTCTCTGTGCCAACTGCCAGCATTCAAACCTCTGCTGCCCCTTGTACGCTCTGCCACATCTACCCTGTTGCCTGCTGCCATTAAAGTTAGTGAAGCTCTTTCCATTAAGCTGCTGCTGTTCTTGGGCAGAGCCTGTTCTTCCAGGCAAGCACTGCTGAGGAGGTTAATAGGATATTCAAAAGCTCGTCAGTGGTGTCTGGTCACTGCCAGACCTGTTTTTACAGGTGCTGTCTATTGGCCCCAGTACTCCTACAACAGCAGCGGCAGTTTCCACAGGAGGGGCGATGGCTAAGACTCTGCTGCTGTGTGAAGGAATCTTTTATTGACTTGTGCTTCAAAGTGATAGAAACTTTATAGCTAGGTCTAATTCTAAAACAAGGGGGTTCAAGTAAATAAGGGAGATAGATGTGGCTTCAAGGCTACTGCTCTGGATAGTAGAGACGAATGTTGAGAAAAAGTCGTTCCTCATTGTGATGCTCTTGTATGAATGAAGCCACTAGACACAAGGGTAGAATGTGTAACAGGTTTGGCTAGATCTATAAACCCTGCTTTTGGATGCAAATCTCTGGGACGAGCAGGAAGAGACCTTTACTGGATAAAGGTAAGTCTCCTAGAGCCTTGCACAAGGCTAGGGAAACTGACTACGTAGGGGTCCACAATTTGACAGTATGCTACCGCAGACAGAAGGGAACCAGCCATGAACTGGATGATAACGAGATGCTCAATAACGCTGCATCCCAAAAACAATCCATAGGTTAACATGTTAAGTTGGAGAGGAAAACAAACCATTAGTTTCTCTTGATCCCTTTCATTGGTGGTACTGGTAGGTTTACACAGATCTTGGAGGTGAGGGTGCTGACATTAATGAAAGGTGTCAACTAACAATATCCGCTCAAATTAGCTTCCCAACCTCCACACAGACTCAGCAATACTGCTCCAAGACAACAGAATATGCAGACTATTATACAAACAAAATTTATTTTCATCTATTTGCTACCTTTAAGCTCTGCAGTTAGAATAAAGGAAATGTCTGCTTTGCTCAATAGTTAGATGATATCCTCAAGGCCTGTTACTCAGGCAGAACATTGCATCAGCCCCCACCAGCCTCAGCTCCAACACTAGAGTTTGTGTTCTCTGCAACTGCTCAAATTACTCGGTTGAGCAGCAATCTGTTGGCAAAAAAATTGCTTAAAAATGTAAATGATTTGACCACCTTTCGATCCAGTTTTTAGTTTTAGCCCTTTGTTTCTCTTAAAATCAAATGGGGTCAAATCTAATCTATTTATTTGTTATGAATAGTTCAGGCTGAGCTGCAATTTACACTAGCTTCCCCATGCAAAACTGGAGATTTTAATATCTTTGCTGTTTAAAGCCATAAGATAATGAAACTTGAGGGCAAAACTTTTTTTTAAAGTCACATTTCGCTGACAAACTAGACTGGCAACTTAACGCAGCAAAGTCATTGTACCTAATTTCAAGAGTTACTTCCCAGGATTTTTTTTATAAACCCTTACAGGAGTACAATGTACATCTCTGAAAAAAATTCACTAGCATAAGTATCCACCTGCTAGAGAAGTGTGAGGGCTGCAACAACAGAGCAATTGACTAAGTCATGGTCCTAGGAAGAGGGGGTGGCTCAGACACAGCTGGGGTGGATTCATCAGCCACCAAACTGTGGCAATGAACATGACCTTGTGCAGGCAAAAGGAAGGGATGAGAACAGGAAGATACTCCCTTCAAATCAGAGTTACTGTGTCTAGCTAGAGGGGGAGTCCAATCCGGATTGCAACAGTTGACAAGGAACTTTCCTTCTCCTTCGCCCTAAAATGGAACAGAGGGGTGGTCACCCCAATTGAGCCTTCTTGCTAGCACATGCCCAAATCCACTCAGCACTGCTGCTATTTCAGCTTACATATCCACTGGTGTTTGAACTAGACTGTTGTCCATCGAGAGCTGTACCGAGATCACCAGCATTTCAGTGAGAAGGCCAGGAGGCAGCAAGTTTTCAAGAAAGCTGCAGACAAGAGTTGGTTGTACCTGTGCCCAGCAGGCCAGCCAGAGCCTTCACATGGCCCTTTGGAGACAGTGTGCTGTCTTCCCTCCACATCACCCACTCCCATTCCACTAACAGTCTGGATCAGACCAGCATTAAGAGTTAGCATGCTACCAAGTCTAGCCTGAGCCATCAACACGGTGTGTCAGGCCATTCAGAATCCCCAATTTACATGCACGAGTCCGCAGTTTTCCAGGAAAGCATGTTCCATGTAAAGAAACTGTAGTATTAGACAAGACACCAGGAGATTCAGCAAGGCTGAGCTCTCCCACTCCCAATCATCCCCTTCAGGGCACGTCTTAAGGGTTTCAGCCTTCAATAAGAATTCTGGGGCACTGCAGTGAGTGTCACAATCAGAAGGCAGGGAGTTTCATAGGTGATGTTACAATTATCCATTCCCAGTCAAATGCGGAGTGACAAGGCAGAAAGAACATGAAGATCAACCACACAAACTGTGCTGATTTTAATAGTTTTCCCCAGAAGTTGAGTATGAAGGAGGAGTCTTTACCATTCAGCTATAGCACCAGGAGATTCTGACAATTGGGCTTGAAAGTTCTTTTATTCCTTCTGTACTAGTAAGAAACCGTTAGGACTTTACCAGAGTACACTGGCACACTCCAGAGTACCACATGCGTATCAATTGAATAGGCCTAATAAAAATCTTGGGGTCAATTATATAAGTCATTTTCTCAGCATGTAAAAATGCCAATTCTGCAGCAACACTCTGCCAAAGAGTCTGACAAAGGGAGTGTTGTGCCTGTGTCAAACACAAACACCAGTTTAACAGAAACAAAAGAAGAGCTTGTGCATGCTAAAGCAGCTATCACAATCTCATGCAGTTGCCATGTGGGAAGATGAAAATAAGTTACCATGGTTACTACTGCCTTGGAAGAGAATACTCAGCTCAAACCAGAGCCAAAAGTTCATCCTGCTAAGCTACAGACACTATCCTAATTAACTAAACTCTGATGCAACAGCAGTCTGCAGAACTAGCACTTCTAATGGATCAGAACAACCTTGCCTACAAATGTAAGTCAACATACAGCAACTGTTTGAATTCCAAAACCTTAAAAAAAACAAACAGGTATTAAGAGTCCCAGGACGTTAAGTGCAATAAAGAGAGGGGACATGGCACCTTCTCCAAACGTACTGCAGACAAAACATTCTGATGCAGAGAGCAGATCAGATACCAGGGTAACTTAGAAATGGTGAGAAATCTCAGTTATTAACGGACACAGCGTAGATTGCAATAATTTCTTCTCTTTTCCTGCCCCATCACTACTAAAATGTAAAAGCGAATGTATACAGGGTATGCTGTCACCACTCAGAGTTCATCTTCTGTATCTAATTAGAACTAAGAGCACACCACAATGCTGGGCTGCTTTCTTCAAAAAGCAAGAGCTTATTTTAAAGGAAATCATAGGACCACATTTAACTGCACTGAGAAAACAGTTGCAACTACAGCCAAGTAGAGTTCTGACAATTCCAATAGCCCAGGAAGCATGTATGATGTTCATATGCTTGGCTTAATCCTCAATGTGTACATTGCTTCCTTAATAGTTACACGAAGACCAGTGCTACATAAAGAGCATCTGACAATCCAACTCCATTGAAATACTTTGAGCAAACGTGTCAGAGCTAAAGACAGCCTTATAAGGCACAGGAATCACCCCCACGCTTTGCCCCCAGAGCAAGTCAGGCAGGCTTTGAAAGAGGAACAAAGAAAAATTCTTCTTCCACCAATGAGGAGAAAGTTCATAGGATGAGCCCACATCTTACTACCAGGAAAAAGAGGGCAAGAAACAGGTATTCAAAACCTGAAAGATCACTACACCTGAAACGTGCAAGAGGCAGAAGACTAAGAGGCACTCCACTTTTACAGCAAAAGGCGGCTTCATTCAGAGTTAAGAGTTTCGTAAAGCACTATTCTTCCCACCCTGCTCTAGCTTGAACTCCCAAGCCAACTTCATCACCATGTTATTCTTGCCCACATGGCTAGCACATTCCTCCAAAATAACTCATGCTGCAGAGCTCATTTGTACGGGACACAGTATCATCCTCCTTACAATTGTACCACCACATAGCCAGTTACTTCACAGCCCACACATGCATGGACACAAAACCCAAGAGGTTCGGACCTGTGCAGCACTCCTTTCTTCACGGACACTACACTAAGTCTTAATTATCATGCAGAAGTATGATGATGACGTTACAGCAGAACTGCCACCCTCTGGTCTAGAGGAACAAGGTGGGTGAAGTAAAAGCTTTTATTGGACAACTTTTTCTGGCAAAAGAGAAGCTTTTGAGCTACAGAGCTCTTCTTCAGATCTGGGCTAGGTCTAACCTGTGTTTTGAATATCCTAGGACCAACATGGTTACAAGACTGCAGACAACCCTGTCTTCTAGGCTTTTATTTATTCATCTGCAGTCTATATTCTTAGATTGTGTCAGCATGACTGGATTCAGAATGACACAGGATGATCCTATAGCGTGCTGCTACTGTCACCATACATCCTAGTTCTTCCGCACCACTGAAGATACGTTGGAGCCTTTCCCAGGAAGATATGAACTAGAGAAACTTCATAGTTGTTACAGAGCTTTCCCCATTGACTACACTAGCACAAGAACAAACGCATTCTCTCTTGGGGCTATTCTTCTATTAGAATTGTTCATACCAAATATGCCTTTGTTAGCCCCATTATCCTCATTTGAGGGATTGAAGAGAGGATGGCAGAAGGCATCATTGAACAACGATGTGTCTGGAACCTTGGAGAGTTCCAAGACTAGCTTGGCTACAGATGTGATTAAGGTTCTAGCTAAGCTATTGCTTGTCATCACGTCACAACTAAGGCAGACGATAACCTATTAACCAAATCTCCTGGTATGTATAGTGTGGGCAGGATCTTATGAAAACCTTTTACATTCATTTCTACATCTTGCAAAGATGTGACAGAGCGAGCCAAGGCGAGGAGGAAAGGAAGCAATTAATGGAATATGGAGTTTGTCACAGACCCCTATATAAATTGCTTCACATCCCATAAGGGAGAGATTTCACACTGGCCATCAGCAAAGAAAAAACCTTTTGACTAGGGAAAAGTACAGCACCCAGTGCCAGAGAGCTTGGAGCACTATGAACAGAGGAAGAACTAAGGTTATGTGATTTCTCTCTCCTGGCAAACAGACTGAAGTGCTCAGAAAACCCTACCTGGCCAGTTCCCAGCAGGCCTCAGAACAGGACTTGTAGTGATGGCATGAAGGTTACGCAGGTCCTAGCAAGAGTCTGCAAAGGTGTTGGCCAGAAACTCCAAAGGAGTCAAAACTGCCCTGTCACTGCTAGCTGGACAAACTGGCCCAATAACCTGGAAACCAACTCTGCAGCTGTCATTCTTCTATCTCCAGGGAGAAAAGTCAAGAGGCAGCTACTGCACAATGGTCCTCAACTCCGAAAAGGGAGCTCACCTTGCTCACAGAGCACCCAAGCACACAGGGGCACATGAGCCATCAGGCTAGACTTCTTCAGAGAGGTTATCCCTGTCAGAGAAACAGAACTTAGCTGTTCATACTGTCCAAGACATTCCTTGCTAGGCCACTCAGCCATAACCTACGAGTCTCCAGATTCATTACCTAGGTTCTCCTTTCTCCAGGAATGGGAGCTGCCTGGGACTAGCATTTAGCATCTTATCCCAGTATTCGGAGTGCAGCAAGAAAGAGTTCATTCATACCACCTGAGGGGGACTGGTAAGTTACTACAAACCAAGACAAATTTATTGGAGGAGGACACTGTCAGACAGACAGAAAACCCACACAGCCATCAGTATTCAGTAGCTGATTGGTGGGCTGACAGAAGCAGCTGAGGAATGGCTATCATTTTTATTGACTTTCCAAATATGAACCTGGGAGAGGTTTTTCAGACTGTCCCTAAATACAGAGCTCGTAGGAAATCAGGCTCGTAGGGCCCATAAAGTGAGTGCGACACTCCTGCCAATTAGGCTGCTTTGCTTTATGGAAATTCATTCTCTGGGAGAATACGAAGCAAACTGAACATGGTGGCATTTGTAATTACCTGTGAGGATGTTTTCAGACAGCACGTTGACTTGGACTTCTACAGAATGTTTGGAGGTGTAAGTGATTTCCGTACTGACATGAGCCACTTCACCAATGCACATGGGCGAGAGGAAGTCTGTACGCTCCACGCGGGCCAGCGCAGCCACACAGCGCTCCTACAAATTGCAGACAAACTATGGTTAGACAGGGTAAAAGTGCATACACTCAACACCAGCTAGACACAATGGCAGAGTAAGAGCTTGGAATCCCTTGATGAATGTTACCCTCTCTTTGAAAGGCAGAAGAAACTGGGTCACTCAATCTTCCCAACACATTCTGGACAATTAGAACAACAAATAGGAGCTTTTTACAAAGTCCTGCATCATCCCTAGTACTGCAAAGGACTCTCAGCACTTCCAAAATGTAACCTGATAACCAGTATTGGAATTTGGAGTGGGGTATGAGACCCCCTGTTTAATTCAACCAGACTGCCCCTTGAGAGGGACAGGGACTCCACCTCAGCTCCAGGCTCTCATTTAATCTGATCTCATCATTATCTTGGTCTTGTCATAACCCCAACTCTTTAGAACACAGCCAAGAACTAACACACCCTCCTGGTGAAGTCTTGGCAAATGAAATCTCCATCCAGGAGAAATGTCTGATTTACCTTAATCCTTTCTTTCCTTGAGCGAACATACCGGGACACGACCAAACATTATTTGTTTAGGTAGAGAGGTTGCTTTGTTTTGCTTTTTAATTCTAGACCAGAACTAGCTTTGAACGAAGATTTGCAGTTAAACTGTTGAGCTAGACACAGAATTTGACAGTTGCTGAATTAAGAGATTAAATCATATTGGTGGACTCTGAACACAAAACTCAGATTTTGCTTTGCCACTGAGTTAAGATTTCTTTCTCTAAGAGACAGAACTAATGGTGGGAACAGGTACCCCACAGTTAAGTCACTGTTGTACATATGTTGGAAAGAGGCTGCCTGAAGCCATGTTTACCAGAGAGATGGCCGGTGTAAATGCACTCACTCTTATTATTTGCATTGTGGTAGAACCTAGCAGGGTTCTTCTGATGACAGAATAAGGAAACGAAACAAGCCGTCTAAATCAAGGTATTCCTCTGTCTCGCTAAACCCATAGCCTACCCCCAGCAAGCCAGCCAGGGCAACAGAGAAAAATCATTTTGGTTTGTTCTTCAGGATGTTTAAGATGCCAGGATTTACACAATAAGCCATTTATCCAACACATTTATCCAACCGCCTTCCAGGAGTACACTCAGAGAGGACTGAATGCATTGCTTTGGTTTTGTGCAAAATGCCTCCTGTTCCCTGAGCAAAGAAAGGGGCTGCAGCACCACCTGCAGGCAACTCAGTGCAGGGCTACAAGGGGATGCGGGAGGGAGATGAGTGAGTGGGGGTGCAGAGCCACACAGGGACAGATGCAGATGTGACTGACTGAATGGGAGAGTCTAGGTTCATCCAGGGTTGCATGGGGGAGGCTCCTCAACTCCCTAAAATCCCTCTTCCCCTCAAAATAAGACTGGTTCCATGCTTCTCCCACCCACACCCAACAACCCTCCAAGTTCACTCCAGGCTACTTCTATCTCCCTCAGCTCTTCCATCACCCCCGAGTTCCCAAACCTTTGCACTGCTTCTGAGGGGTGTGGGAAATACAGTTCTAGACTGTAGTTTAAATGAATTATTCAAAACTATGTCTAATAAGGAATCTGTCAAAAATTTCCTGAATCCTTTTGCTGTCTATTGTTACAGACAAACCTGTCATATATTTTGAAATAAATTATTAAAGTAATTAAAATTGGCATGATCATATGGTGTTATTTTGACAAATATGCTGAATTTTGCAGAAATTTTAGTTTTTGGCACAGAATTCCCCCAGGAGTACCACATGCACTTCAGAACAAGTTATTGAAACATCGCTGCTGACAGCAATTTAAAAAGAATAGGAATGTACTAAATCCCATACAACCCTGCTCCAAGAGCAAAGATACACGACATTTCAATGGCCAGGGCAGCAACCAATGGCTATTTCCCAAATACCCATCTTTTAGGAGTTCAGGTTTGAAAGGTGACAAAGGTAATTTGAAGTCTAAGGCAGCCCTTTAAAGATCTCAAGAAGAGCCCTTTTGAAATATCAACAGAAAGATCACAGAAACTATAAGCCGTGGAAGTTATCAGTCCTGTCTGGCTTTGGCCATATCAGTTCCCTGATAAGTGGAGACAAAATTTCTGTTTCCAAAGTGGGAAAAGAAGAGGAAGAGAAGAGTTTGAGTGTGTGAGGAGTACCTACCACTGTGCTCTTCTCTCCTTCAAGAAATCTCAAAGCTTGGGAGATAATTCACTAACAGAGTGTACTTGGGAAAACACACTAAGAGCATACTCTAATCCCATAAAACTTTAAGGAACACAGGGCCATTCATTTTTAAATGAAACAAAGAGGAATGAAATTGCCAGTTTCACCTCTTCTAGCATGCCAACAGAAAGTGCCGACTTCCGAAACTTCCCAAGTGTTTTCCACTAGATGGCATTTCTAAGGAACTGAAACCATATACAGATGTCTGATAAGGTATCTTATTGAACACAGAGTTAAGGGCCAGCTCCTTACTCACATGTATTACCTAAGCCTGTTTTCTTCAGTAGGACTAATCAGGCAAGAAACAGGAGCTAAGGCTGCGTGACTAAGTGAAGAGAGGCCGGACACATGAAGGTGAAGGTTCCAATAGCAACACAACCACAGCAAACATCCTGTACAACACCATCACACACACATCAATCGTTTACAGAGGAAAAACCACAGGAACTGAAAAATGCACATGCACTCAGCGAGATAATGGGACACTAATTTGACTTGCTGCCATGGTTTTCTCCCATCTTGGCAGTTTTTACTATGATTTTCAGTGAAACATATACAAACTCAAACAGGTCCTATCAAGTTGCTCCTAAATGACATGGGGCTGGGCAGTTTTACATTTGACCCCGTGTCAACAGCTGCAGTTGGAAAGGACCTGCTCAGGCCGTAACAATACATACCCCCGCCTGGGAATTGCAATGTCGTGTGCTGATGATGGCACCTGCCTCTTCGATCATTTTCAGAATCGTGCCTCCATGGACATTACCTGCGATGTTGGCATCATCCGGACGCATTATCCTGCAATGGAAAAGAAAAGACGCAATCTCTCATATTTCTATTCAATTCTTATACCACCCCCATCACCCAGACAGTTGATGGAGAGCCAGCCAGCTCCAGCCTGAAGAACGTCACAGAACAGCCAGTCTCTTCACTTCTAGTCCAGCTGCAGCCCCGGTGCCTTTCCCAGCAAGAGAGAAGTGCAGCTAATCAGCCCGATTTAACCCGAGACAGAAGGACTGCAGGTGACAAGTCAATGTAGTGGATGGAGCCAACAGTTTTCTATTCATTTCACTTCCTGCTTCTTTCTCAACTAATTTAGTGCTGGCAGAAGGGGCTAGAGCCTGAGACAACATCCCAGCCCCTCACACCAACCCCACATTAGAGGAACTTAAAGTGCTTACAAACTAACTAAGCCTAAAATCACCAGCATGCTCCTTCAATACAATCCCCATTTCACAGAGGGGTTAACGAGGCACAGAGGGGCCTAAGGCCATATAAGGAAGAGCACCCAGGAGGCACAACTCCCATTCCCCAGTTGATCATGCTTCTTCCCAAAAGTTGGGGAGAGTTTGTTTCTGCTACCAAGGGGATTGCAAACTGACTGTTCTCTGAAAGCAAGAGCCCTCCAAACAAGCACAGCTAACAGGACAAACAGCCTCCTTCAAAGCCTACAAGTTAATTACACGGTTGCACACAGGCCTCCCCAAAAGATCATTTGGTTACACTAGGAACAGCCACCCCTCCCCCCCAAGTGGTGTTAAGAATGGTTTAATTGTGAGCAGAGGGGCCAAAAGCTGTATCAGCACCACGTCCCACCAGGACCTTCTCACTATCTGGAACAAGGCAAGGGGGGTTTCAACACACTGCCAGCACAGCTTAACAAGTTGAGGGGGTCACTGCCAGAAATGGGGTGTTCTGAGAATGTGGGACTATTCATTTCATGACAGTCACGCAGAAGGTCAGTACATAACAAGACAGCCACACTCCTCCGCCACCGACAACCTCCCAGGGAGGAGGAGAATTCCAAACAGCTGTCAGCATAACTGCCCCCGCACTCCAGGATCCAGATGGTAGCAGCATGGTCAGGGATCCCGGCTACTAGTCCCATTTTAATTTTAATTTAAATTTAAAACATGGCTGTCACGCTGGCTGGAGGGGGTGGAGGTGGGGATTTATTCTATTTTTTAATGTCAATACATCAAAATCATAATTCATGTGAGATGTGCCATGTCAGGTACCGTTAAAAAAGCTATAATGTGCTAAGGAAGATGATACGTTCATGTGTTGTGTGTGTAATGGAAGTTATGGATATGTTTGTATCTATATTTCAATTCGTACTGCGTTTTAATGGCCCATTAAGGAAACTCATAGGTACAATGGTTGCAGGGGGAGAAGCCAGGGATATACCTGATGAGTCACCAGGACTTACTCATGTGACTCTGGACTCCATCTTATTCCTGTAAATTTCCACAAGCAGCATGGCAAAGGCTAAAAGACATAAAAGGCACCACATCCATTTTGTCTTGAGTCGTCTTCAGTGTTCCTCTGAATCAACTCATCTACAACTGAACTGAAGCTGTGAAACAAAGGACTAAGACCTATCCAGGTTCTGGATGTACACCAGAGGGACTATACAAGCCTGCAAATACCAGGATTCTATTAGAAACCTGATATATATGGACTTTCCAATTATTTGTATGTATGTGATTGCTTTGCACTTCTCCTATAGTTTGTTTCTTTCCTTTTTATAATAAACCTTTAGTTTTAGTTACTAAAGGATTGGCTGGCAGTGTGGTATTTTGGGTAAGATCCAAACTTATATTGATCTGGTACTGTGGCTGACCCTTTGGGGACAAGAGAAACCTTTTTGGTAAACAGCAGAGTTTTAAATAACTGCTCTCTTTACTGGACCTAGTGGCCAATTGGGAGCCAGAAACTGAAATGCAGTAAAGGGGCTGCATGTGCACGCGCACGCAGCTTTTTGTTCTGGGCGCTTCTTGATAACTCGTGTGGGGAATCAGAAGCACTGTTTGTCGCTGGTTGGGAAGTCTGACTTCAGTATCACCCACCAGTGTTGGGAGAATTTGCTCTCCTTTTGCAGCCTACCCTGACCTTAGCATTTTCAGGTGGCTACCCTAGGCTCAGAAAGGTCACAATGGTGAAGTAAAATCCATGGTAACCATCTCTTTTCCCCTGGTTACCAAACCACAAAGCCATGTAAACCCAGTGCCGCTCAGGAAGTTTGAGACGCCTTGAAAGCAGCCTCTCGGCAGATGTTATGAATCAACAATTCAGCCTCGTTCAAGGCAGGAAGAGGAGTGATGGCCTCTCGCCATGAGTCGGAATAAAGTCAAACGTGGCATGACCCGCAGAATTATGGGTAACAGAGTGGCCTCCCTGCTTTCTGTGCCAACACTCCCTTCAAGCCCCAGCTTAACACCCACCTTCATGAGATTTCTTACATGGACCCTCCCAATGTCATCTCTGCATGAGAGGCAACAGAACTGGGGAGAGAGGACCAGCACCCCCACTGTGGACATACTGTACTGTGGGGACTCCACCATTGCATAAACTCACACATTCTGGAAAGGAGCAAGGGTGAAAGTGGGATCCAGAGGGGCTGGAGCAGCTTAACCCAGAGTCAGCCGAGGAGCAGCACCTGGGAGCAAATGAGTCGCAGGGACACTCCTTTGCAACTTGGAGCCGGCAGTCTAACCCCACAAACACTCACCAAGTCTCAGTACCTTCCCTTGCTCCCCCTCCAGCCTCCACTCACAGAGACCCTCTTCCCACCTTTGCTCTGCACCATCTCACACCTGACCTGCGACCTCTCAGTCTGTCTGTAAGCTCTCCAGGGCAGGGAACCTCATGTGTTCTGCTTTGGGGCACTACATCAGATCACCTGCACAGCAGGTCTGCTTTAAAGACCCTGAAAAACTAAAGCCGTACCATGCTCCACTAGCACACCTCAGCATCTATGTCACTGATCAGACTTCTGCATTATTAAGCAGATGTAAGCTGCAATAGCTATTTCCAGACAGTATTATCTGGTCATACAATATAAACCAAGACAGTTTTCTTTTTTTAAACAGCTACATAGCTGGTAGCTTTTTATTATTGTACAATACAGTTTCCAAAAGAAGTTCAGTTCAAAGAAAACTAATCCTCTTGACTAACTGTAGATTACTGTGTTGATGGATTTAGGAAGTAAGACATCTCTAGGCATGGTTGGGCTAGACATCAGTACAAAAGTCAATTCAAGATTCAAGATGTAATTTGGGTCACACATATGGGAGAGAGAACCCTGGAGAGATGAACCATTGGATCAATCCAGTCTGTTGCAGCCACTTCCTATATTCATAAGAATTACCATAACAGAACAGAACAAACCCATTAGCACAGTATTTGCTACTAGAGCACCAGCTAGTGTGGGACCCTGTAAAGATAGTATAAGTCTCTTGCACTTTTTCAACTCCTCCTAACTGGATTTCACTGCAGGCAGTCTCTTATAAAGAGCAGTCCCCTTTGAGGCTGAGAGCAGCAGAGCAGGATGAATAACTGATTTTTTGATTTGCTGGCAGCTCCAAAATATTGAAAACAAAAATGGGCCAGCTCAAACCACGTTCAAATCTTTTGGGAATTTTCAGCTAGTCAAAAAATTCTATTTTGGGTCGAACAAAACAAGCGAACTGATCTGAACATTTTGTTTTGGGTAGTTTTAGGGGGTTAGATTCACAAAACAGGAGGTGGTGGTGCCCATCTTATAACCTTTAGCCCAGAACTTAGGGCACTCACCTGGTATGCAGGAAACCCAGGTCCAAAGCACCAGGCTAGAGAGTCCCTCTCACTGGCCCAATGACTCTTCAAGCATTTTATATGAAAGAGGAGAGACTGGGCACCCTCCCCACACAGAGTGCAAGTAGCTGGTGGTTACAGCACTCACCTTGGGAGGTGGGCTTTGTGGGGGGGGAAGCCTGCATCCAAATCCTTGTTGTAGAGTAGGGATTCAAACCTGGGTGAATGCCTAAGAACCAGGCTAAAGGTTGGAAAGAGGCCACCACACCACCTTCTTGTGCTCCGTCTGTTTTCGGGATGGTACCCAAGTCCCCTTGTGCATCTAGCCCCCCAAAACCTTTTGGCTGAAGCCATACTTCCAGGTCAACCAAAACTGCTTTTATGGGGGGCAAATAATCTGTTAGTCTGAAAAAACCTGTCCATCTCTAGTGAGCACATGGCCCATCAGCCCCACCTCTCAGGTATAGATTTATATATAGTCTGCCAGTCTAATCTGCTATAGCCACTCAGCTCCTGCACACAACTTCCCCCTTGAGAGATCAGCTGTAGATAGACAGACTAGCTCCAACTGCTTTTCACTCTCTTCTATTGTCCCTGTTTACCAGATGCGTACACTGCACTTCTCACTCAGATTCTGTCACTATGCAGAATTCAGACACACACACGCAATATAAAGAGAAGCATAAAATGTCCCATACCAGACAAGCTGACAGGCCATCCTTGAGGAACAGATGGAGCCTTTGAATCTGTGTAGCACCCCCCCAGAGCCAGACCTAGGACCAGGCTTGGAGCGACACTCATTCTTTATCTGAGTCATACAGCACAGTGATGATGTTGTTTCTGCTGCCACAGCTCCTGGCCCCTCAGCCATACATACCAAATTAAGAGCCTAGTGGCTTCCTGTGCTGCCCAGTCAAAAATAGGAAGAGGAGCCTCAACAATCAGAATGGCTAGTTGAAAACTAGCTGCCATAGAAATCCTCATTTTATAAATAATTACGAAAAGAGAAAGTCACTCCTCAGGCTGCTACATTCAGAAAGATCTTGGCCAGGCTGGGATCGAAGCAGCTCAGTACCATGCTGAACACAAGGCTACAGTTTGCATGCCCAGGAAATGCAAACAAGGGCCCAACGTGCAATTTGCCACGAGTCCTTCTACACGTTTCCCAGGGCCACCCCCACTTTGCGTCTGAGGTTTAGTCAAAAGACCAGATACATTTTGCCTCTGGACGGCATTAACGGATGTGGCCACTCGTTTGCATTCACTAACACTGCAGCAGGCAGCCCTGTCCTCAGCTGGCAGGAGGACTACAGAGTGTACACTGGGTCCTCAGCATCAGAGACAAGTGTGGAACATGCTCCCCACATCCACGGACACACAGCACTGGCTTCTTCTCTTCTACGAGTTATTTTAAGACATCAAGTAGCTAGCCCTCGGAGGGGCATGCCCCCCCGGCCTCAGGCTATTCATGCTAGAGCAGTGGATACTGCACCAAGAGAGCAACCCACCACGGTTCTTAACGTTAAAGGAGAGGATCTGGGGCCTGTATCTCAACAATGTTACCATTCTTTAAAGACTGCACTGAGAGAGCAGACACCGGTAGAAGGGACCTGGATTCCTCATATCCTCCATTTGGTTTTCAAGTCCCAAACACTGCCATGCCAGAGCAGACCATTAGCCCAACTAGTCTGGTTTCTTGCCCCTGGTAGTTGCCAATACTAGACAGTCACACATACGGCACCAAGTCAGTTTCATTATTCTGCACGTTCCTCCCCTTGCTTTGTGGTGAGGAACTTCTCTGTCCAGAAGCACCAAACTATAAAACTGCTCACAAGAACTCACCCCTCTTGTATTGGGCCTGATCCCGGGTGGAGCAAAGCTTCTGCCACTCCCACTGATGATACAAATACTCAGGATCAGACCCTTGTGAGATAGAGGAGGAACAATGAGGAAAGGACAGTTTTCCTTTTACTAGCTTGCAGTCACTCAGCAAGAGGAACAATCCGTTGTGTTCAGTCACTAACTAGTGAGCTTCCTTAAATTCACCTACTAGTTCCAAGTAACAGGTGACAAGTTTGGCTGCAAAGTTTATATGGGCGTGGAAGCAAGAGATGGGCTTTTCATACAGACGACATGAAGAAATTAATATCCCTTCCCATCAGACTGACCAAAAAAACGTTTGTTGGCACAAAGCTCCTGCCTAGCTAGAAAAGTCTGCCTTGCTAGGGTAGGTGGAGACACGACAGGTTTTACATGAAGCCCTTAAACGCTTCCTCCTTCCTGTCATTTTCTAGCTGGAGTAATGTTTACAAAGCCTGGGCTACATCTAAAACTTAGGTCAATCTAGCTACTTTGCTCATGGGTGTGAAAAATTCACCTGCCGACACCATGTCTACACTACAAGCGCTACAGAGGCACATGCTGTAGCACTGCCGCTATGCCAATCTAGCACTTCAGTGCAGCCACTTCCTACAGCAATGGAAGGGGTTCTTCTGCTGTCGCAGTAAGCTTCCCCCACCCACCCCAAGAGGCAGTAGCTAGGGTGACAGCAGAATTCTTCCACTGACCTTGCAGTGCCTGCAATGGGGGTTAGGTCCACCTAACTATGTCGTACAAGACATCAAATTACTCATAGCCCTCAGCCATGCAGTTCTTTTATGCCTGTGTAGACTAGCTGCCCTGGACTCTTGCAGCATCAGGGTCAGAAAGTCAGCAGAGTGGAGTAGCACAATAGAACTGCTTGTAAGTAACCCAGAGTCTCCATTTCACTAGACATGTTCTAAAAGTCTAGCGTGAGGCCATGGGAAATTACCCACTAAGCTCACTGGTTACAGTCCCCACCAGGCATAGCATTTTTGGAAGACACAGTGACCCCCTTCAGCTAAATGCAGTGAGAAAAACTGAAAGCTTCTCACAAGCTTACCTCCCTCACCCACCTTAGGGAGAGGTCTGATGATCTCTCTCATCATAGACAGCGTGTTGAATTAGCTAGCTGGAAGTCTGAGGGCAGCTGCACATGGCTCACTTTCTCCATCCCAGTTGTTCCAATCCTGCTCTTCAACCATTTCATACACATGAATAAAGCTCTACAAACAACTGTACAACTACACTAACCAGTTACAACTTGCCATAGTCCAACTACAATTGCCATTTGAGAGCCATCAAAATAAATTTAGACAGTTGCATTTTTACATTTAGTAAATCAGAAGGTGAACTGAAGCCTGTAATGATCAGGCCACCCTATACATTAGATAAAGTATTGTTTGCTATATTAAAGCAGTCTGTACATTTCAGAAACTGAACGCATTTGTAACGTTTTCTCCGTAGCTCTATGAGGCAACCCTGAAGGGAACTCTCACCTCAGCAGAGCTGGGAGCAGCAACAGGAAGCTTCTGTAGGCATCTCACACAAGACCTTGGATCTCATTATGGAAACCAGGTACCACACCTTCCACTCACCTTTTGGGTTTCATGCTGACATGCAAACGTTTTGCTCCTTTCTGAAGGATATGTATGGATTGCCGTATCTGCAGCATTCTGGCATTGGATCTGTGACTGAGTTCAGCATAGGAAATGCACGCAAATGAAGCCCTAGAGAATTCTATGGTTGAGCAGAGCCCTTATCTGCGTATGAGTATTATCACATGAAAATGCGTCCAGGGCATTCCAAGTCTTCCATGCACACTACATATTTAAAGATGAATATGTTCTGTTCTAGTCAGAAATCTTGTCAATACAAAGTGTTCTGGGTAGAGGGATTCCTCTGAAGTTAGACAACCAAACTTAAAGCAGCAACTAAAAATATGTGGGGGGTGTTTTTTTTATTTTTTTATATTAAAAAGCTATTTGCAAATGTTTGCTCCAATGTAGTTTTAGATCATTTTACAATGGAAGAAGAATTCTTAGTTATAATCCAATAAGTTACACACCCTTGTTTTCACAAGCATCAGATCAAAGGATGGATCATTGCATGGCATTTTATAAAACCTGCAGGTTAAACCAAAGTCTCATTTACACTGATGAGCCACTAATGCAGATTCCATTAGTTGCTGGGCTAAGATACTGCTTTTCAATTCCACTGTGCTTCTTCCTGGCTGACCTGTTGAGTAGGATAGAGAACATTTTGTGCTTCTATAAATAAATTGAAGTTTACCACCAAAGCAATCAGTGTCAAGAGGTGCAATTTCCTTCCCTGTTATCTGTTCCCTATAATCATCTCTGATGTCCTGGGTTGTACAGGACATAGTACAGGACCAAGCTAGAGGCTCTGTATTTGAGTACTGAGGAGCTGGAAACATTGACAAATGTGATGAAGCATTTGTGCCACTGCACCAATGGCCCCTACTGGTCAGAAAACAAAATGTCTCACAAGGACATGCCCTGCTCTGCATCCTCTCCCCCTCCAGTGCAGATAGAACAGGAATCTCTCAAAAGAGCATTGCATGACAGTCTGCCTATAAACACTAGGCAGTGTCTGTAACTCTCCCCCTTGGGGCATCTTATTAAAAAGAGGGAGAACTTGGTTTAAATAAAAGAATCTAGAGTCAAATTACTGACAAAGTGAGACCAGGAGCAGCATGTGATTTGTTCAGGTCTAGAGCCCAAAGATCAGTTTTTGGACTACCCTAGAAAGACAGGGCACGAGTATCCAGTATTGCAGCTACAGAATTAGCTCAGCCTGATACCTGTCAGGGAGTAGCCTTCCTCCACATGCAGAATAAAATCAGAATCCCGTTCACAGTCATTACATTTAAGCCAACTTCCCTAGCAACGTCTACACCACTTGTGAGGAATTGCTCGAGTACAGTTTGAATCATCACAGCTTAAGGCCCTTTTCAAGTCAGTGAGATGAAATCTGCCCTTGACCTTTTTTTTAATACAAATGTTAGTCCTAGTGTGGCCATGCACATAAACTAACCAGAGAACACTTATGGCAGAGATGGAAAGCCAGACTCATCCTATCTATCCTCACTAATGCCACCAGGATCCTAGCAGGCCCTCCACTTTATCATCCTCATTTCCACCTAGCTTCAGTTCTGTCATCAGTTACTGCCTGTACACATACCTGTGCAGGATGTCTCTTTACTCCAGTGCAAGATACCCATCAAGCCTTCACCAAGAGGCTAAAAGGGATTCAGGACATTTCATTCAGAGCTTACCAGAAGAGCTCTCCAAACCTAACTAAGGGAAAGTCAAGCAGAGTCATTCCTTGTGTTAAGGAGCATTACCAAGTTAAAAACAAGTTTGCTCACTTTAGATACTGAAATTAAGTTTTTAGGACCAATCCTTTTCCAATGTTTATGCTATCATTGGCTTACATCCTACATGTCACCTAGACTTACCCATGAACTGTGAATAGTTAGTATCACTTTTGGAGTAACCAGTATTGATGTTGCTAATAAATGTTACTGCAGTATTTGCCAACAGTTTGGCTGTAATTGATTTCCCATATTAAATGTTACAATTTTTATTTATTTTACACACACAAACCTCATCTATGGTTCTAAATGGACACTGACTTTAGCAGTATGCCTGTATCTAAAGCAGCAATTCTACTGAGGTTTATAACATGGACTAGAACGGTTTGGGGTGTGAGGGCATTAATCCAAGAAAAACTACTCCACCCTCCCTACTGCCAAGAGCTATTGACAAGCCTACCAGCAGAGGTTCAGTATAAAGTTCAATACATGCAGCTGAACTGTAAAGTCCGGCATGCAGAGAACCTGTCAGCAGCTTAGTGGCTGCAAAGGTTTCACTAGAAGTGCATTCACCTCCAATGTTCTCTATGCCACATTGTGAAAGCCTGCAAGGAAGGGGAAAGTGCAGCAGTTACACTGCCACTGAGATAATGCTGAACTCCACCCATCCTGATTAGTTTCACCTGCACTTGCCCTGCTATGTTTGATCTGAAAACAAACCTATGAAAATACTGGGACTCTTTATAGCAGCAGGTGCAGTCATAAAGATCTCAGCCAACTTTGCTATCAATAGCCAAACCTGTACCTCATAAGTTAATTTATATTCCCAAGGGCTCCCTTTCACTTGAATGACAAACCTCACTGCCATTCATGTCCATTGTAATCAGAGAATTATTGGCCTACACAGTTAATGGCAAAGTCCAGTTATAACCAGTACTGCTCTCCTATATGCTTACCTATCAGATGCCCTGACTTCCTAAAAGTGCACCAGCACTGTATTTCTTCAGTTTTGGTTGCAATTGGTGTAGGGAGCTCCACTCATTTTCCCAGCTCTTTGGAGCAAGTTCTTGGTAGACAGCAGACATTCCAAAACTAACAGTTGTCATCTTGCTTCAGTTATGCAATAGTCCAAGGGTAAACAGGAATTAACAAAAAGATGCCAGTAAGATAGGGCTCTCCACAATAGGGAGAACAGATTTTTTTAAAAAGATCTTCCTTTAACAATAGGAAGAAAAATTCATGAATGTTGCAGTTTGATTATTCTACCACAACAGTGAGACGGCGCCACTTCCAGACTATGGAGCAAGGAGAGCCCTAAAGAGTTCCATTCACCACTAAGAAGAAAGCTTAAGCAAGAAGAGGGGCAACAGTAGAGTATGCTGAACTGGGACAGTCTTTAGTGAAAAGCAGATTCTATTGATCATGGTGGGATTTTCTTTCATTTTAAATCTACCCCAGGATTGCCCCCCCATTCTCTGCTCCCCCCCACCCAGTCTTTAAGGACTTTTAGACCCACACAATCCTGTTTGCAGGGGAAGGGAGAGAAGTAGCCAGTCTGGAACACCAAGTTCACCTATATGAGCATCCAGGAGAGGCAGCTTTGAGGGGGAAGCACTATAAATGGATGCCATTTAGTTGCCTGGCACTTAGATACCATGACAAGAGGCATTTAAATCAAAGCTTACCAAGAATGTTTATTTGCTTTTACCTTGACCATCCCAGACTCCTGCAGAGACCACTTCAGCCTAGAACCCACAAAAGCATGGCTAAGACACACTCTGCTTCTACAGCCGCAAACCAAGGCTTAAGGTTAGGCCACTGCTGGCAGCATGATAGCTACAGAAATTAATTGGGTCAACATCAACACGTACAAACGGGATTCAACTGTAAACACGCCAAGTGAGAAGACCACTTGACACACAATTACAGTGCCACGCCATTACCCACAAGCCATTTTCCTGCATCCCTACAGCCACACAGCTTAATCCGGTCTTTACAGCAGCAGAGACAATAGCTACGCCTTTGCCTCTTGCGCCCTAGGCAGCAGATTACCTCAGAGAGCCGGAGGGGGCCCGGCCTCGGCCTGCGCTGAACGACCCGTCTAAACCCCACCGCTCGCGGGCGCTCCCCAGGCCAGGTCTGCAGGCACAGCACAGGGCGGGACCCCGGGCCAGCGTCACGCGGGAGACGGGACCAGGGCAAGCCACGCCCGCAGGCGACGGGACGCCGGGCACCAGCGCCTCGCGAGACAGGCCAGGAACAGGCAGGGGACGCGAGGCCCGGGCCGCGGAGCCGTCCTGCCCCCGCCCGGAAAGCGGCGGGGCGGCCACGTGCGCGGGGCACAAGCCGGAGCGGCGCCAGTCCCTCGGCCAGACCGGCTCCGTCCGCCCGGGCCGCGGCGGCTTCCCGGGGCCACGGCCCGCCGGGGCTGGGCGACAGGTGAGCCGGCCCGGCCCGGCCCGGCCCGACAGCCGCACCGCGCCGCGCCCCGCCCAGCCCGATTTCCAGCCCCAGCCCAAACCCGCCCGCAGCCGCGTCCCGTCCCGGCGCGGGGCAGGGCCCCGGGCCATGGCCCGGCGGGAGGTGGCCAGGACGCAGCAGGGCCGCAGGTCTCCGGGCCGGGCCCCTCCCCCGTTACCTGCTGAGCTGGATGGCGGCCGGGCTGGCGCGCGCGAGCATGGCGGCGGAACGTTACCGGCCCAACGGACTCACCCGCCGCCGGCCGGCAGCAATCACGGGGCGGGGCCGGAGCGGGACACGCCCCCTCAGGCGCTGGACCCACCCTTGTTGGTTCTGATCCCCGCCCCGCCCGGCTGACCCGCCCCCCGGGCAACGCGTCAGCCGCTTGCCGTGATGACGTCACAACCCCCAGGCGGCGCGTGGCGCCGGTTCCGCGGGCCCCGACCCTGCAGAGCTCGGCCAGCGCGAGGACGCGGAGCGCGGGAGCCCCGCCCCCCGCGGCAAAGCCCCGCCCTGGCGCAGGGGCCCGTGAGCAGACGGCGCGGCCCGGCTCCTGTGACCGGGGAGCTGCCGCCGACCCCCCCGCCGGGCCCGCAGCCCCTGCGCCCCGCTGCCCCGGGCGGCCCGGCCCGGCTCTGGGGCCGTACCGGGGCCGCTGTGTCACCTGCCGCCTGCGCGCGGGACGCCCCTCACCGTCCGGCGGGGCGCGGATCTGTCCTTGGCCCCCGCCGCTCTGCGGGGCCCGACCCGTAGGTGCCGGAGACGGGCGCGGACTCCCCCCCCCCACCTTTAAAAGCTGCCCCGTGTCCCGCTCCGTGCCGCGCGGCCTGGCCCGCCCTCGGGCCCTGCTGCCGGGCCCTCACCGCCGCCGACCCGCGACTGGCCACGGGCTGCGGGCTCCGCAGCAGGGCGGGGGCGGCTCCGGGCGAGCCACGGCGGCAGGGCGAAGGGCGGGCGCTGACACTCACGGGTCCCACAACACCCACCCGGGACTGGGACCCGGCCTCCCACGGCTGGGAGGAGGGGCTCGAGCAGGGACTTGCTGGGGCCGGGCTGGAAGCGGGAGGGAAGCGAGTGCTGGTCCCGGTCCCGGTCCCACAGCACAGGCCAGGAGCCAGTCATGTCCCGAGAGCTGCCAGCAGCAGGCGAAAGCGCAGAGCTCGCCATCAGTTCACGAGATTCCTCCGTGCAGCCCCACCTGAGTCACAGGCACCAGCTAGCCCCCAGGGTTACATCACCGCCCCGGGAGAGAGAAGAAGCTGATACATCACAACAGCCCTATGTGTCCATACCCCAGCCCAATTAAACGTGAAACTCACCTACAGCGTCGCTGATACAAACCCACAAAACCAGGATATGAAAAGTTAAGCCAAGTCCCACTACTCCATGGAGCTGGGAGGCCCCCTGGTGCCAACTGGCAAAGGGTTCACTATAGGGCCTCAGCAACTCCTGACAGGTCTGACAAACTGACTACACCTAACACAGCTGTCACAGTGTGTGTCTGAAGAAAGTTGTGCAAGGTATCGAATCCCACTGGTCATAATAAGCACTTGTGATGTGTGTATAGGTGATGTTTATGGAGTTACATGAGTACTGAAGATAAGTTCCTAAAGTACGTATGTGTTAGAGGCAGAGTTGACAAGTTTTCTGTCAGACATGGGATGCTTATTCATCTGCCCCAATTGATACGTAAATTAAGCATTGGACACCAGACAATGGGAGCTACATTTGCTCTCCAAATCAGCAGGGAGACATGTCAACCTGAAGTCAACAGGCACCAGAGAATAAACATTAGAGGGGTTTACCGCTGGGGACGAAAACAGCAAATTGGGGGGAATATAAGGGGAAAGCAAAAGGACATAGCTTTATCCATTACTGTCAGAGCAGAAAGGACAGCGCTTTTCACATCCATGGCCTGTGGACCCCAGCCACCCAGGTTGATGACCCTTGAAGGAAGCTTTAGGTGAGAAAAGACTTTAGACAAGAATTTTAGCCTGTTAAAGTTAAGTTTAGACTCTAAGAAGCATGCTTCATCTTTTATTTTATTTGTAACCTGCTGTTCTTATCCTTGCTCACTAGCTCTTAAATCTTAACCTTGGTTACTAAACTTACCTTTGTCTTCACTGTAAGCAGATGACAGTGCTGGGCTGTCATACTGGACCCAATCCTGAGTTGTACCAGTCAAGCTGTGTGTACCCTGTCTCTTCAAGAGCAGCTTACCTGGTCATTATGGTGTCTAGTGACAGACTGGATACTATAGGGGACACTTCTGAGGAGTTTGGTGAGTGGGGTACACCGATTGTTAACCTTCAAGGCAAGCAGGGGCTGGCAGAGCCTGGACGAGATTGTCTGGGTAGCTAACGGTCAGGGGCAGAAGGGAGCTGACACCCAGTTTTGCACCAGCAAGTCTCTCTCTCTCTCAGGCAGGGGGGGTAACATGGTGACTCACCATCCTGGACGCCCCAGGACAGTATCCTAGTGGCATACCTGTCATGATTTTTGCACCGTTTGCTGGATAGCTAAGTGTCACACCCCGCATGATGGGACTTAGATTCTAAGAGATTCACAAGTGAGAAGATTGGGAACAGAAAAGAGAAAATAAGTTTCACACACACACTTCCCAGGGAGGCCAGATCTAAGGTCTCAATGTATGGGCTGTGTCCCTGCAGGGTGTGTTCTTGTGGAAGGAGCAGCAGCACCTACCTTGGACTCCATTTTGCTTTTCCTTGCTTTTGTGGGTTGCTGCTAGGGATGTCATGTATCTAGCAACCCGGACTGCTTCATAATGATGTTTATTGTGTCCGAATTTGGACTTGGGTCTGGAGAAGCAAGGAGGGAGGTAGATCTGGGGGGGAAGGAGTGCAAATGCTGAAGGAGAATGTTTTATCATTCAACAGCTGTGCCTGAGCCCTTCTGTGTTGCAGGATAAATTGAGAGAGAAGTGTAGCTCCCAGCACTGAAGACTAAAGAGCTCCCAGCCCTATCAATTGTTTTGTACGTGCATGGTCCCCATCCATCAGTTTGTGTGCACAGCCTGTAAACTTTCCGGTATAACATGAATAATGGCTAAAAATGACACTTAAGTCAACATTTTTTGGGTAAAAAAAAACCTAGCCATTTACTCATGATCCCTCTTCTCTGCCATGGTTTGTGTGGAGAGACAATATTTTGTTTTGTTTAAGAGATCAATCAACAATGAGAAATAGGACAGCCAAGGAGAGATTTTACTCAGTGCCTAAATGCATTGGCTTCATATTAAATATTTATAAAGAAAACACAGAGAAGAGAAACTACACAGAACATTCAAAGAACATAAAAATGAATGCGGGTGAAATTTGGTCTGTGACTTTAGGAGAAAGTAACCGATTTAGGCTCCATTTTCTGCTCATTTTAGAATGCAATCCTAACTGGAGTCATTGCTGCCTTCATAGTAATTATTTATCAGACACCTAACAAGTACACAGAGACGGTCTCCACCCTGAGGGGTTTACAGCCCAATTCTGGAAGTAGTGAAATGAGTGAGAGTAAGGACGTCTCCTCTGGAAACTTGCCGGGGCACAATTAATCTCTCAGGAGTGTGAAAAATTCACCCCTCTGACAGACACAGTTAAGCTGACCTAAACCCTGCTGTAAACAGCATTAGGGTTGATAAAAAAAGAGGTGGATTAACTCCAGTGACAGGAGAACTCCTCCCATCACCATAGCAAGTGTTTGTCCTGAAGCATTACAGTGGCGCAGCTGCACTCATGCCCCTGTAGCATTTTAAGTGTCGACGTAGCCTAACAAGCAGCTTGTGGAAGGCGATATAGTCATAGACAAACGGTTACTCTGTGATGACTCATGGACATCTTGATCATTTGGTCATAGAGCAACACAACATCAGTCCCCCTACAGCGTGTCTGCCTAGCTAATCTATCTGGCTCTCACGCCAATCCAGCCCTCTGCTCAAGGGAGCTTTTTGGAGGCTGCTTACCACTGTGACTTCCAGGCAGCACTGTCCTTGGGCAGCTGTACCTCTCAGCCCACCAAGGCCCCAGTGTGAAACAAAGATCCAAAATGAGGGGGATGCAGAACATTATCCATGCAGGAGAGTGACAGGGGCGCGGGATTCTTCCCTCTGGTGTAAATGGCTCCAACTCATTGTTCTTCATTCCAGCTGTAAAAAGCGTGAGCCATAAAAGCAAGGGACAGCAAATTTGTGCCAGCCAGCCACCATTTCAACAACTAGGAAGAATAGTTTAGAGTGACTATTGACTTTATTCCAGTTTCGTACCTTCTCCTTTCAAATGGCTGGCGTAGAGCTTCACACCAGTGCGAGATCAGTCTCATGTCCTGTCCTATATGTTGTTGGGGAATGGATTCTCCCTTTCTGCTCATCTCACTCACATTAGACTTAGCTGAACTATGACAGGACCATAGCTAAACTATGATATTTCTGGGGGCTTTACTCACCATTATGTTACTCTGGTTTTACGCCAGTGTAACTCCAGTGGGGTAACAGCTGTGAACCAGGCCCTTCAGTTAGAAAATTTTACTTCTGTCTAATAAGTATGATTCCTGCGCAGAAGCCCGGGTTTCATGATTCTTGTAAGCAGCTAGTGTAGAAGTACTTGCCTTCTGCAACTCATCTGCATGTCTGTAGCACCTGGTTAGCTTTATTGTTCTCTGCAGTATCTCAGCAGCAGCAGCAATGACGTGGCAAGCTGTCTCCATCTTGCGTTTAAACTGCACTTCTGTTCCATGTCTATTTTTGGATTTTTTTCTCTGCCTAATCTATTATTTAAGGCTAAAGTGGTTCTTTCATTTTCTAAACTGCCGGTTATTTGTACTGGTTCATGGCTGGTCTGATTTCCTTTGCATTTGATTGAAGATTCTAAGAACATCAGTGGAAAGACCCATCTGAAAGAAGCAGAACCTACACCACGCATAGTATATCTATCTGTCTGTCTATCTGACTGCTTTACACTGCTGCCTGCCTATCACCAGAGTATCTGAGTGCCTTCTATGAAAAGTGATAGTGGAGTCCATGGAGTCTGACACGTCTCACCTTTGGGGTACAAGCTCTGCCTGGCGGAGGGGTCACAGTCCTGAGTTTGTAAATCTTATTCCTGGACTTGGAGGATTCGGCTGAGGTTGGGGGGGTGGGGGGGCACAAGGAGGTCTTCCTCTCACTGCGTCAGCTGAATGTCAGGAATCACGCTGGGATCTCTGCATGTTAGTTTGATCCCAACCCTAGAAAGGGGAGAAGCAAAGAATTAATGTGCTTATAAATATTTGTGGCTCCACAGCTGTTCTAGCATGGGCAAGGCATTGACCAACTTCATTCAGAAATTCAAGTTGCCTGGAGCTGAGGAAATGAATAGCTTCTCAGATTTGTAATGGCATAGGGAACCTCGGGCTCACTGGCTGGAATCCAACTGGCAGCCTTTGTGAAATGAGTTGGTGGGCTCAGCACACTTCCTACTGGGTAGGTGTCCATGGCATTAAAAACCTGCTACCACTGGCCTCATTACATCTTAGCAAGAGACACTGACTAAAAGGCTGTTGGAAGAAAAGGAAGCAACTGCCTCTTCAGAGTTCTGGCATGTGCTTCTGAGAGCCATCGGCAAAGGTTCTGGCTCAAAAATCCAGTATTCCTCAGAGGGCCTCTAGCCCCAGTCCCTATGTGCTCTCATCTAGGATGCCTTTGGGGCTCAAAGCAGGATCTTGTCCTTAGTTAGACCAATACTGAGCTAAACCATAAGGATAATCATAACACATGAGAAGCAAGAAAAGCCATGGTAAATAGAGGAGATGTCAGAGCAAGGAGACCCAGAGTGTCTGGCAATTGGGAACTGCAGAAATTAAATAGAAATCTGCATTGGAGAGGCAGGAGGGAAATCTGTAGGGAATCTCCAGAGACATCTTCAAAGGTCAACTAGTCCTAGCAGCAACTGGAGACTGGTACCATGTATTCTGGTTACTGGCCAGCCAATGGAAGTCTGGCATCTGTTGAACCCTGGGTTCGAGATGTAACTGCGATGGACCGGCGACACCCACCAAGGAGACAGACAACAAATTCGAGTAACAAAAAAGAGGATTTTATAGTAATCTCATAAAAAACATATATCAAAATAGCAAGGAAAACAACATATGGTGCAATAAGCAACTACACAGTGAAAAGGATCATGCAAAAAACAGGTGGGGTAATAAACAGCTACACAAAAAAAAAGAGAAAAAGAAAACTATACAAGATACAAATAGAAATTATTACACTTGCGGACAACACTTAAATGACTTTATAAAAAAAGAAGAAAGGTATAGATGGAGAGAGGTAGGATAACTACATCAGTTTATACTACCTGTCCCAGCACCGTGGTGGTACCCAAAGCGAGGAGGCAGACCAGCTGCAGCATCTCAGTACTTAATCGTTCGGCCGGCAATTCGCAGACACCCAAAGGTCTCGCGGGCGGGAGCTCCCTGTCTCGGTCAGGGGATCAGTCCGACCGGTTCATGACATGCCCTTTAGCATTTGAGGGTGGGAGAACAGTCGAGCTAACCAAGGCAGGGGCTTAAATAGTGTACTGCGTGGCCAGAGTATAAAATATCCAATTGAAAATGAGATGCAGGTCAGGACCAATGACGTAAGTGGGGCCCCAGACAATGATCCCTCCTTCATGGTGGCAGGGGTGCCGAGAAATTATCAGGGTGATCGAAACTCACCTGAGAAATTGAGGCCCATCAGGGGAGATTGGCACTTAACATTCTTCCCCTTGAGCTGCATAGTCCGGAGATGAGACCCATCGATACTTAACATTCTTCCCTGTGGGCTGCATAGTTTTGAGGGCCATGTCAGTGGCGGGGTGGCCATCATGTCTGCTACCTCCGTTGACAGCATCAAAGGGGAAATAGAGAATGAACTGTAAGCTGGCCTGTGAAATAAAATGTTTACATGGAATCAGCCATTCCTCCTGAAAATAGGAAAACTGGCTGACACAATTAAGTGCAGCTGATACAGGACAGAGGATTTGGTTACAAGTGTTAGAGGGAAGTGGAGGTCCTATATTGACTTTGTGACATCTACTAAGATTCACTGAGTGCCCATGTAGGTGGTGCAGGTCTTTGACACCCAAATACCAGGAGGAGAGGAGATAGGCATTTCCTTTGAAAGGCGACTCTCAACAATGAGTAGGTCTACGATCAATCTGAAAAGCTGCTGGTTTTTCCTCACTTGATAGAACATGCCTCATTTCACTAATTGGTCTCACCTGAGTGCTAAGGACACACTAGCATTGTATCTTCATCAGAATGAATCATCGTGTAGTAGGAGAAAATATAACTTTTGAATGCTGAAGTCATCTGGAGAAAATTGTGATATTTCTAGCCAGTGTGCCAAGGCATTAATCTGATATGTGAGCAACACAAAGATATTTTTATACTTAAATGCACCACAACATAGGAGACTTCCAAGGCAATCACTTTTATGATCAATCATCTTAATTATAGATAAATTAAATGCTAAAAAAAATCTCTTGAGTTAGAAGAAGAAAGTCCAGAAATGGAAAAGGTTCCAGCAAAGTGATCTGAGATGTGTCCCATAGGGTGTGTGTTCATTGAGGGCTGTAAAACAACAGTAAAACATTAAAGTATCATTGCTTTTTTTAACCAAGATCCTAAGATATGTTATGTGCACAACCTGGGTGAGTAACATGTTGAACTGTCCTCTGGGTTTCACAAGGAGATTTACAAATGTAAGGAAAGTAGGAAAAAGTCGGTGGGTTTCAGTGTAATATGGCTCATCTAACTGCATGAGAATAAAGGGACTCTGAGCTAAGTCTGCCCGCTTACATACTAAGTTGCATCCTGTCATGCCTTGTTAAAATCCTCCAGGGAACTCATGAGCAGTGCTGATTGACTGTAAAACATGCCACATAACATGGAATCAGAAAAACACATTTGCAGTCCCACTACAAAACACTGCATATAATTGAGACAACCTGAAATACAATTTCTTATAATACTTAAGAGAAGAAAGAGTCTGACTCCTCCATGATGTGTGATTGCAAAGGAACGTGGCAAATTCTGCAGCCTGGTGAACCTTGGAAGGTCTCCATCTATTGTACTATGAGTCATGTATCAAATCTAAATGCCTAGCAGCTCTGGCAGATGACTCCCTACAAATTGCCAGATATCACTTCTGGCTGAATCAGTCAAGGAGAAATTTGCCCACTGGTTCCACCCGTTTTACCAGACATTGCCAGCTCGTGTCCTGATTGACAGCACCTAGAGGCTGACTGGTTAGCACCCACCCAAATCCACTGACTGTCTGGACTTGCAGACTTGCTCTTACACAAAAATACACTTTACAGTGTATGCAGTGGCACCATCCAATCTTTTTAAGCAATGATCTGGCTTACAACATTTCACTGGTTATCCAACCATTCTTGGAAGGGTGGACACTTACAGTCGAGCCTAGATTGTCAAGACTTAGTGGGAAGCCACATTTGAACGTTTAGGCCAGAGATATGGCCCAGATCACCCAGTAAGTACCAGAGCCAAGACCATCACCCAGGAGTCCTGATTCCCTACTCTGGCCCCTGCTCGAGCCATAGTCTAGCTCTAGGTTATAGGGCATTAGCACTTAGCAGAAGGGCTCTTTCTAGGCCAGCTTGTCCTCAGAAAAAATTCTCACCGTTGAGTCATGGCTCAGCGCCATTACTGATGTCTCTAGTAGGAGGTGCCACCATGCACACAGGGCTTCTGCAGGCATTTTTGCCACCATGCTCAGGGAGGTAAAAATCCCAGCATCTGATCCATACTAGGCTCCCTCTACTGCTGCACCAGTGGAGCACAACTAGGGGCAGCAAAAGTGTGAGGTGAGGGGCAGGAAAGGTGACCTAGGTAACCACCAGCTACCAAAATAGGCTCAAGAATGATGCAAGCACAAGAAGGAAATGCAATTCATGTATCTGAGATTCTGGAAGCACCCAACCCTGGTGGATCCACACTGCTTATCAAAAATCTACATCGCAGACACTGCCCTTTTCCAAAGCACCATTAACAGGCCTGGCTAGATCTGCATTGTAGGGTCCACGCTAGCTACAGGCAAACTAGGCAGCTGCCTAAGTGGGCAAATTGGCTTGGGCAGCCTCTGACTGTAGCAGAGACCATTAATAAGGGTTGGTCAAATGTCTGGCCTGCCCACCTTGACAGCATCTCCCGGTCACTCATTCACACCTGGAACACTGTTAAAAGGAACCCATTTAAGGCTCATTCTGATTTTCCCACGTCTTGCCTGGTGTTAGCCAAGTAGAGGCGAGGTGTAATTAGATGGTTTAAGTGCCTTTCGGGCAAGCTGACATATACTTCATGTACCAGCTCATTACAGTTTGAACTCCTGAAGGGATCTCATTTGTCACAGCTGTTTGCATGGAGTTTCAGACCCATGAATGGGTTACGACAGACATACCAGACCGAAACTGGGATCCAGCTCCGCCTGCAGGCTCAGGAAGATGGTCTCAGACTGCAGGGGTCATGCATGGAGATGGATTCATTTTCAGGTGATGCTCATTATGAGGGTTTTCCTGGCAGGAGATTTCTGGGTCAGCCTCCAGCTTTGTTCCTTTGAATGCCAGTTTTTTTATTCCTTTGCCCCACAGCAATCGCTAGGAACCCACAGATTTTTCCTGCCCACACTTCAGAGCATAATATGACAAAGGCTCCATCTTAGCAATGGGCAAAGATTGCACCACTTTGGATAAGCACCCAAAAATTCAATGCTTCTCTGAACTTCAGCTAAACTTTGCCAGGGCTGGCTTTGGGCTGGAGACCTCTTCAGGTTAGGTTTTGTCTGGACGTTTCTGCCACTTCCAGTTTAGCTGGAAATGGTCAGAGAAGAAAACACCCCAGCATTTCAGAGCCATCACCAAGGCTTAGCTCGGGTGTGATTCTAAACACCAGCTGAGATTTGGGGGAGGACTGGGAAGCCATTTGCCCTTGCACACCTGTTTTCCCACCCCTCGGGAGTCAGAGGGAGAGTGGAACTAGCCCTCTTCTGGTGACAGGCCCACAGGAGGGGAGAAAAATCCCTGTGATGATCCCTAGATCCTTCCACCACAGCAGCTGGGTTTGCAGAAAGGGCTGCAGAACAAGCAGAGGCTTTCCAGCCCTAGAACCAGGGGATCACAGGAAACCTTGGGGACCCTGAAGCTCTAGAGTGTCATGCAACTCCCCTGCTCACTGCTCTGCATGAGGCCATCCTCATCAGGCTCCGTGCTGCAGGCGCAGGCTGTCAGGGTTGCAGAAGTCACTGGGTGGGACACTGGGTAGATGGGCTCATCCCCTAGGCCCACTGGCAGGTCATCTCAGATTGCTGGACCCTCAAAGGACCCCCATGAGTCTGGTCAGAGAGGTAGGCCATGCTGGGGCAGCAGCTGGCTCCCCTTGCTCCATGAATGGGTCCAGAGTTTGCAGACTTGCTGGGAGGTTCTTGCTTTGCAGCCATTCCAGGGAGCAGTATTTGCAATATCTGGAGCCAGGCTCGGACAGAGGCATTGCCTGCAGAGCCCTCTCTGCAGCATGCTGAGCCTGAGAGAGCAGGGCCCCGTGGGGCAGAGCCAGCCAGGCTGGTATGTGTATTGCACTAGGACCTAGAAGTCCCCCCTCCAAGTGCAGACCCATAGTAAGAGGCAATCCCCACTTGGAGGAGCTTACAAGTTATCTAGCTCTTCACAGGCCTGTGGCATGTTGCCTCTGCAGTCTCTGCCCGATCACAGGAGCTCGGGAGGTTCTCGTGCAGCATCTCTGCACGGCCAAGGCCTAGCTGTGATTTGTGTGCCATAGGAGCTGGTCCCATGTGATGCTGCTCTGCCCTACTGCTGCGTCCTCCAAGAGCCTGGCTGAAGGGAGGCGCACACCCCCAGACCCATGTGTGGATCTGGGGCAAATCACCTCGCTCCTTTCCCACGCTTCCGAGGCCACCATTCAAAGGCTTGTTACCAATCCCTGCAGGGCCTGGGGCGTGGCCTGGAACTCTGAAAACATCAAGCGAAACTGCTTACTCACCTGGAGCCACTGTGGGTGGCTGAGCTGCCTCTCTGGGCAGCAAGTCTAGGCAGCTCTCTGGTTCCCTGCAGCACTGCACACACCACACACACACAAAGAAGATCCCGCAGCCAGAGAAATGGGCAGGCACACAACAGAGACACACCTACACAGATATGCAGTGACACAGAGACCCAGTGACAGACAGACTGACAAACCACAGAGACAAACCCACATGGAAACACCCAATGACAGAGAGACGGACCCAGGCAGCACCCAGGCAGTGATGGAGAGATGGACAGACACACAAACTCCTGCACACAGAGATGCACAGACCCATCTGTGCTCATCTTTTACAGAGACAGAGCGACAGCCCCACTGCAGACGGGAACGTTCTGTTCTGTCGTTACATTTGTTGTCAAAGCTATAGGAAATGAGACAGGAATGAATTCCTCAGCATATGGAGGATTCCCTCTGTCAGCCGAGCGCAATCTCCATGTGCAGTCAATCCAGACGTAAGAGGGGGCAGCATCATGGATTCTGACTAAATGTCTGCAATCCCTGTGCCCCAGGATTTCATAGCTGAATGGCAACATCCTGCCCTATGTCCACATTCACTGAAAAGGAATCCACTGAAAGGATCTGTGTAAGTCCAGCATGTGGACTGAGAGCACACCATTGGATTGCAGAAGGCTGTTCTACCCAGTGATGAAGGAGGGATTGTAGAGTTTACTAAAGGAACATAGGGCCAAATGCTGCTCTCTGTTACCATAGGGTGATTGTTTCTGACGGCCGTGAGAAACAGATCGATTTGGAGCAGAATTTGCCCCGTTAACCCCAATAATGAACTATTTACTCATCTTATGCACACCTAAAGAAACCATATTTTGGCCTCTCCCTCTCTGCCGGAGTGGGGCTAACAGGTGCAAACATGCAGTGTGTCTGAGTCAGTTTGGCAGCCAGCCCTCCAGGAGAAGCAGCTTCATTTGTAAATTCCTTTACTGCTGCACAGTCGGTTTGACCTTCCAGATCGTTTGTGCAAGGAGACAAATATCCCGCGAGTCTTTCAATGCTCAGCGGGAGAGAAGAGAACGGGAGATACTCAGTGACTCAGGCCAACAGGAAAGAACGTGGCTGCTGTGCTGTTGACATGGTGCTGCAAGGAGCAAAGATTATTTTGTATGCCAGCAATTTAGTCCTTCAGTACACAGAGCCCCACATCACAATATCCCCTCAAGAGGAGCAAAGAAATCCCGAGCTAGGAGCTGGGACTTGGTGGTCTCCTTAGCAGAGCATGAGACAAAAGGCTTGCCACAGGAAAAGCCATGTGCAAAAGCTGCATTTGCCTTGGATGCGGGGTGAAAAACTAGGAGCCATAAAAATGTCATTTTGCCACAATAAGGCTGAAATATTCCTTCAGAAACAGCAGTTCCCTGGCTTGGGGAGATTCCCACCTGTTAACTTCAAGAGTGAAACATTTCCAGAGTCTCTGGGAGAGGCTGAGCAGGCCAGCCACTTCCCACAGGGCACAGTTCCAGCCAGAGCTGGTTGCCTACCATGCCAGGCAGCAGGCTGGGCACCGGCTTGCCATAGCAAGCTCTCAGGTTGGCAGAAGAAATGGGCTTTGTGGCCTTGCTCCAAATGACTGGTAGCGTTCCAGACCCGGGTAACTCCAGGCGTGGGTGTCAGTGATGTCACAGCCATGACAGACATCTCTGCAACCCCCAGCGCATGGGTGGATCTGACCTTTCTCTTCAGGGACTTTGATAAGCAGAGGAAGAAGGCTCTCTGGGATGCATATTTCTGGGCAATTATTGGCCTGGTGTTCTCTGATAATGGAAGTTACTTGGCCTTCTGCTCCATGCCTCTTAACGCCACCTGAGGTCTGCAGTGAAGGAGCCCAGATGCACTCCTCGCCAGGTCTCGTTATTAACAAAGGGTTGCCATTGTCTGCAGCCACACGATGTTGAACAAAACCTTTTGGCTCACGAGGCTGACGCCACTAGTGTTCCCTGCTCTGAGAGCTGCGGGTTGCGGAGCAGCAATGGAGGCAGGGTCAGCCCTAGGAAGCTGGGCTAAGCTTCCCCGGCTCAGCTCTCAAATAAGCACCAAGGGTCTGGCTTTCAGATGCGCTGAGCACCTACCTGCACTGACTGGTGGTGTCAGCTGGAGTTTTGCATACTCAGCCCCTTGACAGTCAAGCTGAAGAGATGCTCTGATCATGGTATTCACATTGCCAGCAACAGCTGGCACCTGTCTGCATGGAGGCCTCTAATATTGCCAGCCTGGCAGTAGCAACCATGGGAAGTTTTTGCAAAATTTTTCCTGTGTAGACAAGGTTAACAGCCACAAACACCCTGAAGAGGCAAGGAACCAGCATTCAATCTGGTGAAACATGGAGGTGTTAGCTTTCTCCTTAAGGGCTTCTCTGTCTTCCCTTCCTGTTTGTCTTACATTGGGTAATGGCTTCACAACAGGCCTGGCTTTCAGGAATGGGTGGGAGTGATGAGAACAACCCATCATTAAGCTACGCTGTAGCTGATGCAATTACTCTTCCGACAGGTGCACAGATTTTCCCAGTGGTTAGTGAACGGGAGCTAAAAGATGGGGCGTCCCCGTGCCCAGGTCATGCTTTTTGCGAGAGGGGGCAATTGGAATGGGCAGGGAAGGGTCGGTGCAGTGAGATGGATGGGCAGCAGCTAGCACGGGAAGGCTGCACACCCTGCACCCTTGCAGATGCTTAGGTCAAGTCGACTCCTGGGCTTGCCGAGATGCTTTTCTGGGGAAGAAACCTGCTCAGACCCTGCATGGGGCAGGGAGGGCTAATTTAGCAGCACCGTGCCATGAGCGCGCTGGCTGGTCTAGTGTACCCTGGCCTGCCCAGCCTTTCCCAACCAGCAGGAAGGCTGGTCTGTTGCAGGACCTGGCATGTCCGGGGGGCGGGGGAGGTACACCTGAAGGGAAGATCGGTGGATGCAGGGAACAGAGGTCATGCCTAGAGTGACTGGGTGACTCCCCAGTTCTGCACATCTGGACAACCCACACTCCTGTCCTGCACTAGACACCCTCGGGAGCGTTCATGGTAAACAGGCCCCCAGTCTGCAACCGCCTACACAGAGTGGTAGTTGTGACGCTGGCAGAGGAGGGGCCAGGTCACCCTGGGACCACCCACACTACCCAGCCTGGCTCCCCTGCCCGATCACATTGTTAAAGGGGCTGTTGGCATGATAAGAACGCGTTTAGACTTTAGTGAACGTTTGAGAGTTGCTGCCTGCCGTAGTCACACTCAACATCTGTATCCCGTGTTGTAAGGTAACAGCTGAGCAGTCACTTGGTAACTAATCAGCAGACAGGGTGAGACGTTAACTAGTATGAAACACTGGTGCCCAACAGAAGGTGTTATGTCCCGAAGACCCCCTTGGCACTGGATGTACACCAGGGTGTACATTAAAGAGGATCCAAGATCTCATTGTTTACTTCCACCCTCCCCCACAAAGATTTGTCTTGCAAGTTAATTCCTCCCCTCCCCTTAGTTGGCAGCTGGAAGCAGAAGGGGGAGAAGAGAATAAAAACCCATCAGCAGAAGGAACTGCATCTTAATGTTGCATAGATTCTAGGCATAAGCAAAAGATCCCCAGTGCTTAGCCTGGGTTAGCCCTAAAGGATATATAGAGCTCTCTTATTAGAGAAGCTTCTAGTTCTTTTGACACTTAAGATTGGAACTCATGTTTATATACGTTTACCTGCTTTAACCCTGTTAGCAACTCATTTCCTTTTCCTAGACAATAAATCCTGGTCGTTTATTGTAGGATTCTCTGAAAGCATTGTCTTTGGTGTGAGATCGAACATGCAACTGACCCAGGGTAAGTGATTAGTCCTTTGAGACTGGAGTAATATGAATTATTGCTGTGAGCCTTGACAGAAGGGATTGTATCACACAGGTAAGCTCAGCTGGGTGGCCAGACAGACCAGAGTAGCTAAGGGCACTGTCTGTGACTCCATTGCTCAGCTGCTGGAGGAGTTTGCACTGGATAATCAGTTGGTGAAATCTAAGTACAGAACTCACCACTAATTTGGGGTTTATGCCCTCCTTCCTAACCATCTGCCCAAGGGTAGTCGTGCTCTGGGTCAATGCGGGACAGCTCAACACTCGTAGGAACTTTTTACTGGTAACAACCAGCAATACTTCCCATGGGTAAGAAATACAACGATCAGAACAGTCCCAGCTTCCGGGAATGATAAACCCTACCGAAGCGCTAACTCCCATTAGAGCCCTTGACTGCTGCCTGGAAAGCAGGCGGTGTCCTCTGGCAACGGGTAGCATTTTTGTTTCAAAGCATTTTACAAACACTTAACCCTCAACACTGCTGGGAGGGAGGCAAAACTCCACCTTCTCCTTTTACTGAGGCAGAGACATTAAGTGATTAGCCCAACACCAGAGCTGGGATTTGAACGTTAGTGTTGCTGGGACTGAATGAGGAGCCTGAGGAATGAGTGTATCAGTAACGAAGCCCAGCCGCAGCCAGTCACAAAGTCTGTAGTTTTCTTTCCATCAAGGATCAGTATTTATTGGTGAGGAGCAAATCAATCACCTCGGCATCTCCTGGGTGGCCAGAAATATGGGGGTTATCTTCAGGCTGGTTGGAGCATTTCATTATTGGGAGTGGCTGATAGGCTACAGGAAGATGACACCTCTAAGTTTCCAAGCATCTCTTCAGACAGTCATGAAGTAAGGAAATTCAGAGATGTCCCCAGGGGAATTCTCCTGTGGGTCTGGATCTTGATCACTTTCCCTGGCTCTGAAAAGATGCCATTTCTAAGAGGGGAATGCTCTAACCACAGATAATGTCATCCCACATCAAATACTTCTTGGCCAGCTGGGGTCAGTCTGCAGGGAGGGTTGCCATGGTGCCTGCCAGCTTGGCATTCAAATGGAATAAAAAATTCTTCTCTCCACACTGCCAACTCCTCCCTCCCTCTCACTCACTCCAGAGCCCTTATTTGAAGCACACCTGCCCTGAGGCCAGCACCTGTGGGCCCAGCGAGGGGAGATGGTTAGCGCCAGACATTCAGGAGCCCTGAGCACCTGTAACGCCACTTGGAACCAAAGGGAATGGCACACGTTCAGCACCCCTGAGAATCAGACCCTCAGTGCATATTCAGAGACAGCAGCTAAATCAAAGAAAGGGGCCAGGATGGGGAAAAGCATTGGGGCCATTTTCTCTAGTCACCTCCTGTGGGGCTGCACTGTCTTATTTGCTCTTCTGCTGGCCTTTCCTTCCTCCAGTTCACTGTGTTGGCACATCTTTCCCTCTGAGCCACGACATAGTCTGTCACTGCCAAGTGGGAAGGGAAATGAGGCAGCAGGAGCCCCTCAGCAGCTGAGGCCAGTTGCAGCCAGACACCTGATGCAACATACAGGCAATAGGCTGCACTAGGTGAGGCTGTAACCTGCATCCCCGAGCAAGTCAGCCTCAGTCATGGTCAGGCCCTTAGACAGCAGGAGACTCACCCACAGCTGGGCCTTGGGAAGGCCGATCCCAGGAGTTCCTGTTGCAGCTGGTCACACAGGTCTAGTTATCACAGTAGCCCCTAGAGGTCCCAGCTGAGATCAGGCCCCCACAGCGCAAGGTGCAGCACAGCAGGTCAGAGCATCCCTTCCCCAGACAGCTCGCACTCAGAATACACCAGCCACACTGGGAGGGGATCATTATCCCTGTGTGAAGGGGCATCCCCAGCCTGGGGTGCTCTCCTGCAGCAGGCCTTGGCATGAGAGCAGCACCTGCCTCAGTGTCCCCTTCTGTTTGCCTACAGAGGGGCAACGACTCACCTCTGGGCACAGCTTAGTCACATACCCCAGTTCGGTAGTTCCCCAGAGCCTTGTAGTAACTGCCCTCTTGACAAGCCCACCCAGACGTACAAGGTACAGCAGTCCCTCCAGGCCCCTCTTCAGGGACAATACCCAGGTCCCCATCCAACAGTTAACAGCAGCTCTCAGTTCCAGTCCCTTCTGTCCCAAGCCCAGGCCTCACTCTCCAGCCTGCCACCAAAGGGGCCACTCTCCTGGCTCTTACCACAACCCCCCCGAGTTTCACTCCCCCAGCCACACCGCCTGCAGCTCCTACCCCTGCTCAGGGCACAGCCCTCCAGAGGCCACCCACTTGCTCCTAGGCTCAGCTTCACCCCAGCACACTGGGTCTTGCCCCTTTGCCCAGGGCCACAGCCTGAGCCTCCCACTTACCAAGATCCTCACAGTCAGTCAGCTCCCCCCAGCAGCTCTGCTTCTACTCCCTCCACCACACCACCCAGCCCCCAACCACGCTCTCCCATGGCATGCTAGCTCCCTGGCCACAGGCACCTCTTTCCTGCCAAGTGCTTGGGGGGGGGGCAGCTGCCCTCTTGTAAACTCAGCTGGGGAGCAGCTGACCAGTCACAGGTGCACGACTGGCCTCTTCCCTCTTAAAGGGCCAGTGTCACCCACTGGCATCCCATTTGACAAGCAACGAACGGAGTCCTGGCATGATGGAGTGACATGGGGTGATGGTCTGGGGGATCTGTCTGTACAACTTACAATATTGTGACATTGTCCTTATGAAAACTGATGTGTCCTAAAAGGCCTCTATGTCTTGCTACACCCACCATCCCTGACAAGCCTGTAGCATGTTTCTCCCAGACCAGATACAATGGGGAGTAGTTAGACGTAATGACTGTACTCTGAAAAGTCAATAGGTGTTCTAAGGAGGAGCTGAGAGAAGCCATTTCCTCCTGCTTGTCTGGGTGGGGAGCTAGAGTTTCAGGAAGGGAGGAGGGTTGGAAAATTACAAGCAGCAGGACAAAGAAACCAGGTGTTGATGGTGGGACATATAAACTGAGGCCATGCACAGCTGGAAGCTTTGGTCCCGAGAGCAAGAGATGGAAGAGAGGGGTTGGACTTAACTGTGGAATGACCCAGGCCAGAAAGAGCAAACTGACCAAAAGGGAGAGGGGGCTCCATGGCTCAGAACTGTCTGGAGCAGAAGGGTCCCTGAGGAGCCAACCTTAAAGAATGCTGCAGGGTGGTGGGGAACCTGAAGCAGGTAAATGCATATAAGGGTGGTGCTGATCTTAGGTCACCGAAGCACGAGCAGCCATGCTGTGGGGCTCTGTGCAAAGGCTGGTTCTGTCTTGAGTTAAGGAGTGGACCCAGAACACCCACATGCCTGGGATTCTGAGCTATGGGGGATCTGAGGGTCAGCACTAGCAACAGGAGCTAGGCCATGGGACCGGGAGGTCCCAGAAGGATCTCTGCACCCCAAGAGTGTGCCTAGGGACCCTGCTGGACTTGGTTCAGACCCCAGAGCTTAAAGCACATACAACCCAGTAAGAGGGTTGGATGCCAAGAGGGGGCACTTGATTAGCTGTGCGACACGTGTTAGGTTCCCACAGGGAGTCTCTTGCGGAGCCAGGAATTGAACACACATCCCTGTCCAGTGCCTGACGCACAAGACCATCCTTCCCCACATACTGTTACCATCTCACTGTGAGTCCAGGGGCCAGAGCGTCCTGACATCCCCTGCTCTCCATAGCCATAGTCTCTTTGCAAGCCCCCTTGCGCCTGCAGAACCTGAGCTGGCAGTTGGGTTAAGCACCAGAGATGATGAAGATATTGACCCACAAGCTGGCCTGGCTTCTGCAGCATGGATGGGAGCAGGGAGATGGACATTATGGCTGACCTCTGGGGAGAGCTCAGAGAGGGGAACTTTTAGCCTCATGGCATGTAGCTGGCCCCGACTCCATGGGTGAGCCTGGCACGGAAAGACGGGGGTTGGGCAGGGCCGTGGGAGGAGTGTGAATTGCCATTAACTGATTCCAGTTGAAGAGAGCACTAAGTGCTGCTGCTGGGACGGTGCTATTGTGCAGGCCACCACCTACCTTTGCAGGCACAGGCAGAGGCGCAGTGTACACGTGATGTCAGAACTCTGGCCTGCCGTGCAATGTGCGGTGCCCATCTCAGCACCACCTTTCCTGGAGGAGAAGGTTGGCCCAAGAGCAGCTTTTAGCTGCTCCAAGTTTTCGGGTCGGGAGAGGAGGAGGTGAGGGACTGTAATCAGGAGGCGGGAATGACACTATGGGCTGTGGAGCTCTGCAGCTCAGGTCCCTTGCATCATGTGCAGTCCCAGGTGTGAGGACACTGCTGTGCCTCCCAGTGCTATCATTTCCTAGAAACACACAGCCCTGGAGAGCAGCTTCTCTGGGCTTTAGGAGGGTGCCCAGTTACTGGAGGGACTAAAACTTCTCAGGCCTAGGCAGAATTGGCCTCCATCTCCGGAAACTCAAGGGCTAAGGGCAACTTTCAGATTCCCTCCTGCTCTGCTCTTGGGCCCAACCTTGTTTGTCTGGTGTGTACCCATCGGCCTCCTTTAACAGAGAGATCTGCAAGTGTTTGTCACCTCCCAGCCTGTCTAGCTGGAAGTGCTTGCATGCAGCGGGCCTTCTTCCCCAAAGGAGGGAGGGGTCCATCCCCTCAGAGCAAGTACAGCAGCTTTATGCCACGGTCACTCCCCTGCCCTGCCATGGATTTGCAAGGGCCCCCAGGAGCCAAATTCAAGGCCTGCCAAAGGTGCTGGTTTGCCAGCCTGCAAGATTAGGGACAAGACCAGACATGAGCATAGTAGCTGAACAATATGAGGGATGCTTGAATGTTGCATCAGGGAGAGAGTTTGTGCTGCAACATGTTGAAGCAATTAGCACAACGCCTGGGCTGAGGGGTGGATTAGTGTGGGTAGCAAGGATACCGCCAGCGTTCAGTGCTTTCTTTCGAGAGCAGTTTGGAAACATGTTTGCAGGATCAGATAGGCTAGGAATATTCTTCCAAAGAAAAGAGTACATTTCTGTGAACTTTGCCGCTGGGAATGTCAATCTGACAAAGTAATTAACATTTCCAACCCATCCCAAAGATAAGCATCCATCGCTGCCTCCTTTCTAGGCTCCTGAAACCCACAAAGGCTAAAACTCGCATTTGTGACCCCTCAAAGTGCAGAGACCCCAAAGCAGTGTGGAAACTTGGTGAGTAGCCAAACCTCTTCAGGTAGGCAGTGCTCCACCTGAAATAACCAGCTCCGTTTTTGGTTATAAATGAGAAAACCTCAGGATTTCTGAAACAGAAAAAAATATATATCTACAAGGAAGGTCAGAGCTGAGAAGCTGGACTTTAACAGTAGGACAATAATGAGCAATCGGGGGGCGGGACTTGCACCAAACACCTAATGGTGACTAAGTATTATCAGCCACAATTTACAGCTGGGGAAACTAAATCAGATTAATGCTGACATTTTCAAACGTGGGTGCCTCAAACCAAGCACCTAAGCAAGAGGCGATGGCCAGCAGTGGTGAGCCCCCATCCCTCACTGGGGCACACGGTCTCTGGGCATCAGCACGTGAAAAGGCAGGTTTCCATTTCGTGGGTATAGGCCCGCACTGAGCTAGTGGCAAAGCCAAGATGAGACTCCAGGGCACCTGCCTTCTAGCCCCAGTCCTGGCTGAGCAGGAGTTCTGGGCCCTGGCCAGCCGACTCCAACTCCATACAGTGCTTTGAAGATGGGAAACGCCAAGTATGACGCTAGCTGCCCTCCTGCCCATGTGCCTGTTTAGGTCTCAGGAGGAAGATCCACATTCATTTCCCTGCTGCCAACAGTGAGCCCTCACTAGACCCATGCTGGAGTCGTATCAGAGGCCATGTGCATCCACCCAAGACAGACTCTAGGTCGAGACTAGTGTCCTAACCAGGATACCACAGTGATCCCTTGGCATCCAGGAGGGTGGCAGAGGTCTCAGTGGAGGAGGGTAACATTGTCATGCCCTAGCTGGTGCCACTGCTCAGTGGTGATTGGTGCAGGGGGGCCATCTGCTCGCCTTACCCCGAAGGCAACAGGTCACATGCTGGTGCCTCATGTGATTGACTTAGTTCCAGCCTCGGCCTCCACACATAGCCGTGGACTTGCAGTGCCTTGGCCAGCAGCTCCCCGCTTGTCCTCTCCAGCCCTGCTCCCCTTCTGCTGCACACCTGGATGAAGGCCCCCTGCAGCAGGAGCCCCCAGGATGGAGAGAACTTGGGATCTAGGTTTTGGACTGGCCCCTGCACAGGGTCGAAGCTCCCCGACCCAGCCGGCAATGCTCGCTTGTGCCCAGGCCTCACATCACCACACGTCCGGTCGCTTCAGTTAGAGCATTTTATTTGTAAGAAACAATATAAAGTATCTCCCTCCTAGTAAAATATAGTGACTCACGAGCAAGTGCCAGTCCCACCCTGGCCAGATGAGCAGGCGTGCAATTCACAAATGAGGAAACAACCCTTTGGGTTGACCAGGTTTCACTTCCCCCGCTGCCTTGTAGCCCACCCTAGGACTCAAGCGTTGGGCTGTGCAGGCCCAGGCAGAGCTCGGGCAGGGCTGCAGGCATTATTTACACTCAGAAGAGGAACAGGGAGTGATCAATGTACAAATAAATAGCTGGGCTCCCCTATGTACAGGCTATGTACAGGCACCTATGGGCAGAGTCTCACCTGGCTCTACCAGGGCCGCCAGACCCCAGGGCTTGCAGCTTGGTGGGGAGGGGGCAAGGTCTCCAGCAGCCTCCTGGCTGGGCTGGGTGGCACTGCCCTCTGTGAGGGTGGGCACAAGTCCTTGGGGGCACTGCAGTGCTGGCCGCTGCTGGGCTCAGCGCCCGACCTCTGCAGGTGCTCCAGCAGGCGGCTGCCCAAGTCCCTGTCCAGGAGGTGGAACTTTGCCAGCAGGCCGGTGAGGCGGGACAGGCAGGCTCGATACCCTTCTCGGTAACTCTCGGCTGGATCTGGAGGAGACAGGCGCGAGTCACTGCTCAGCCAGGGAGCCAAGCCCACCTTGGCCATCCCATGGCCAGGGAAAGCTCCGACTGCATTTCTGGCCCAGGCCCGGCTCCCAGGGGAGGTGCCCTGCGCAGGGAGATGACCTAGGGGCAGGTGGTGAGAGGCCCGCAGACGATGGATGGGAAGGGGAACGCCAGGCAGCCGGAGGAACAGGAGGCCTGGCTGGGGGCTCCTGGGCCCCGAGGTGAGGATTCCCCGAGCTGAGCGATTTGAGGAGGGGCTGGCCTTGTCCTCCGGGCTCTGCCCGGACCCGCGTGTCTGGACAGGAGGAGGCGGCGCGGTGCCCGGGCACTGCCACTCACCTGGGGCCGGGGGACAGGGGGCGGGGATCTCCTTGAGGAACTGCACGGTCATCTCCAGAATATCCGCCTTCTCCAGCTTGGAATAGCGCGAGCTCTGCGGCGGGAGCGACAGGTTAGGCGGCGCCCGGCCGGGAGCGCAGGGGCAGAACGCGGCGCAGCGGTGCGCCGGGAGCGCAGAGCGCGGGGAGCGCAGGGCGCAGAGCTCGCCAGTGGCTCGGGGAGCGCAGGGCGCAGAGCAGTGGGAGGCCCGGGAGCGCAGGGCGCGGGGAGCGCAGGGCGCAGAGCAGTGGGAGGCCCGGGAGCGCAGGGCGCGGCGCGAGGGGAGCGCAGGGCGCTGCGCGGCGCAGGCTGGTACTCACGTCCTTGCGGATGAGCGGCAGGATGAGGGTCTTCAGCTGGTTCAGGCTCTCGTTGATGCGCGCTCGCCTGCGCTTCTCCATCAGCGGCTTGAGGGTCTGAGGGCACACCAGGGCACGGGTCAGTCCTGCGCAGCGGGGGCCCGAAAGGGAGCTGGGGTCAGAGGGGGGGCGCAGGTCCGGGGAATGTGGGGCGCTGGGGAGGTTCCGAGGGATCAGGGGGCTCCGGTGCTTGAGGCGACCCTCGCTCACCTTCCGCAGCTCAGTGGCCTCCCCCGTTTTCCTGCGCGCCCCGGGCGCGGGGCGGTAGCTCCGCACTGCTGCGGGCGCGGCGCTGTGCGGGGACATGGGCCGGTGCGGGGCGGCTGAGCTCTGTCCGGGCAAGGCTGCTGGAGGCAGGAGCGCTCCCAGCCAGGCAGGGCCGGCCTTTTTATGGAGCCGCCTCCGCCGGGCCCCGCCTCTCGGCTTTGTACCGGGCCGCAGAGGGACGCCCGGGGCAGGGCCGATTGGCGGCCCCGTCGGCTCTGCCCCCAGCTCGGGGCGTCCGGACGCGGGCACCCAGCGCAGCCTGGCGCGGAGCGATGGGCGGCCGGGCCCCGCAGCCCCCAGCTCCGCTCCCCGGCCCCGCGCGGGGCTGGTTTCGAGCGACTCCTCAGCGCAGCATCGCTCGGATCCGCGCCCGGCCCCGCCGTACGCGTGTGGCCGCGGGAGCTGCCGGGACAGAGCCGCCCGGGTAACCCCGGGGCAGCTCCGGGGCCTCGTTCCAGCCTGCCCAGCGCCCGGCCCTGTGCCGCGCCGCCCGTGTGGGCAGCTCGCGTGGATGTTTCTGGGGAGTCCCCGGGGCCCGAGACAGCAGCGCCCGGAGGTGCCCGCGCCGCGCCGCAGAGCCCGCGGGAGCCCGGGCCGGGGATTCCCCGGCGGGGACCCTTCGCCCCGCCGCAGCCCCGAGCGGCTGTCCAGGGTGCTGAGCCACGGCCCGCGGGCGGGGTCGGAGCCCGGCCGGGACCGGCGCCGCCGGCAGCCCGGGGTTAGCTGGGCCCAGCCGGGCTCTGCGGGGATCGGCCGCTTCCCGCGCCGCTGCGCAGCGGAGCTCGAGCCCAGCCACCTGCTGCCCGCAGGAGCCGGGTCGGGAGGCTGCTGGGCCGAGCCCGCCCCCGCGTCCCCAGAGCCCGCGGGCCGCTGTCTTGCTGGGGGCGGACAGCTCCGGCAGCGGCGGCTGGAGGACGCCAAGCGCCGTGTTTAACTGCCCCCACGAGCCAGGAGGCCTCCCCGCCGCCGGAACGCACAGCAGGGACGGCGGCCATCCCAGCAGCTGCCCTTCAGTAGCCAGCGCCGGCTCCCCGAGCCCTGCCTGCCATGGACCCAGCTCTCGGGACACCCTCGCTTGGCGCAATGGTGCCTGTCCTGGGGAAAGGAAAGGGCCTTTGGTTTGCGCTGCTGCTTTGAAGACCTCTCCTTTCTTTTAGAGACACAACCAGGCTGCTACACTGGCGGGGAGAAGGGAATAGTAACGGCAGAAAAGGCAGCACCTGCCTTTGGGTCCTTCTGTCTAGCTGCTGGGAAATTCCCGGCGCAGCACGTGGTCATATCAGCCATCGGCAGACTGCCACAGATTTATACATTCCAAGGCCAGAGCGACCACCGGGCTCATCCAGTCTGAGCGTCTGTGTCACACAGGCCCCAAGAGCATTCCTAGAGCCCATCTTCTAGAAAAACATCCAGTCTTGATTCCAAATGAGTCAGCGATGGAGAATAACGATTACTTGCTCACACTATTAACACCTTACACCTTATTTCTAGTCTGTATTTGTTCTAGCTCCAACTTTCAGCCCTTGGATTGTGTGATACCTGTCTCTGCTAGATGGAAGAGCCCACAATTAAATATTTGTTCCCTGGGTAGGTACTTACAGAAAATAAACAAGTCACCCATTAACCTTTTCTTTGTTAAGCTACATAGATGGGGCATCTTGAGTCTATCGCTACAAGGCATGCTTTCTAACCATTCTCCAGGCTCTTCTCTGAACACGCTCACATGTATCACCATCTGTCTTGAACTGTAGCCACCTGAGCTGGACACCATTCCACCAGCAGTCACAGCCATGCCAAATACAGAGGGGAAATGATCTCTGTACTCCACATGGAGATTCCCAAGATTGCATTAGCTCTTTTGGCAATAGAGACACAGTGTCAGATGCAGCTGATTGTCCAGCATGACCCTGAAATCTTTTTCAGAGTCACTTCTTCCCAGGATAGAGTCCCCCATCCTGTAACCATGGCCTGTGTTCTTTGTTCCTAGATGTATACATTGACATTCAGTTGCATATTGTTTGCTTGCGTCCAGTTTATTAAGTGATCCAGATCACTCTCAATTAGTGACCTGTCCTCTTCATTATTTGCCAGACCTCCAATTTTTGTGTCATCTGCAAACTTTGTCAGTGAGGATGTTATGTTTCCTTCCAGGTCATTGGTAAAGAGATTCAACTGTATGGGGCCAAGCACCAATTCCTGTGGCAGTGCATTGGAAATGGACACACTGGATGGCGATTCTCCATAGACAGTTCCATTCTGAGACCTATCCGTGAGCGAGATTTTAATCCGTGTAATGTAAAACATATTAATTATATATTAGTCTACTTTTCTAATCAAAGTGCCAAGTCAAATGCCTTACAAAAGTCTAAATATATTACAGCAATGCTATTACCTTTATCAACCCAATCCAACCTTATTTACAAAATAAATTATCAAATTAGTTTAATGGGATCTATTTTCTGTTGGGCATCAGCTATCCCTCGATGTGAGGATGATGTCCCCACGGGGGAACATCACTGATGAGACTTAGGATGGCCCAGGAGTCCAATTTGTGCGTTACATGTTTGTCCAAATATGTGACAGGTGGTGGCTTGGAGAGAGCAGGGATGCTGTGCACATTCCTTCCTCCTCTGCCTCCTGAGCAGCCTCATGAGCGAGGCGATTCTCTTCAAAAGGGGGTAAGGCTTGGTGTAGGATGTGAAGCCATTGCAGTCTATTTCCAGCCAGCTCTTCCCTGTGCATGGGGTCAGTGCCTCTTTTCTCAAGATACACTTTCAGGGTGTCCTTGTAGCATTTCTTCTATCCCCCATGAGTCCTCTTACCATGATCAAGTTGTGAAAAGAGAGCCATGTTGATTTGCATTAATTATATTATCCTTATTTAGTTCATTAGTAATCAAGTCCCATACAGCTACTCCACTATTTTGGCCAGGATCATTACCAGGCTGACAGGACTACAATTACCCAGGTCATACAGTTTACCTGTCTAAAATATTGGCACAACTTTAGTTTTCTTCCAGTATTCTGGAACTTCCCCAGTGTTGCAAAATGTATTGAAACATGAACATTAATGGTCCAGCCAGCTCCACAGCCAGATCTTTTACAACTCTTGATTACAAGACTGGCTGATTTAAAAATGTCAGCTTCTGTTTAACATCCTCCGGTGATACTAGTGGAATGAAAAGAATGTTCTCATCCGCATATGATGAGACTGCACCATCTGTTTTTTCCTCCCAAGTACAGAACAGAAATATTTATTGAATGTATCTGGCTTTTCTGCATTATTATTGGTAATTCTACCATTTCCATCTAGTAACACACCAGTACTAGTCTCAGGATTCTTTGTGCTCCTTATATATTTTTAAAATGCCACACTGTCCTTCTCTGCTAGCCATAGCTTTCTTCTTGTGTCTCTTGGCTTCCCTTATTCATTTTCTGCATTCCCTAACTTGTGGTTTATATTCATTACTATCGCCTTCCCCTTTCTTCCCCTTCTTATATGTTATTTTTCACACCAGTGTTGGGCTGTTGAAGGTATTCAATTTAGCTTACCTTTCTGTTTGCAGTAGTGTAGCAGAAGGTGGAGCTGTATTGAGTGCCAGGAGGCAGAAAATGGAAAATACAAAAGAGCAGAAGTATGGTGTGGAAGGGGAATAGACACCTCAAAGGGGCTCACATCCAAGTGCTGTTCAGGTTTTGCTCAGCCCAATGGTAGGGTGATGTCATCTGGTTTCCTCTCTCTGGCCAGGAATCTTTGGGAAGCAGGAGAATTAAGTCTCAGTGGTGTGATGGCAGGTCCCAGGGCATAGTGGCAGCCATGCCAGCGAACAGGGGTCACTTAAGCTGTTGCATCCATCAACCTCCCACTGTACAAGCCATTTTAGCCCAGTGACACCCAGCAAAGTAGCACAAGAAACCTGGTCCCACTATAGTCACCCAATTAAACCACGTCTCGAGGGATTCCAATTCCTGACACTTTCTTCCTTTTTAGCACCTGCCTGGTCTCTTGCTGCAGCAAACCTGACTAGCACCAGGAGTCACCAAGCGCCCTAATCCCTTCCTTCGGCTTACACAGGCCCGGCCGGTCCAGGGCTTACTATTAGAAACCATGGCCTACAAGGCAGAGCTGACCTGTGTCCTTTCGCCTCGAGGCCTTGCTCTGCCCAGCGGAGCTTTGTGTGCGGGGGCTGGAGGCACTGCCTCTGCAGAGCTGAAGCTTTACTCTGGTTTCCTGCCTCACTAGCCCCAGACAGTGCAGGGGCTGGGGGGGATACTGGGGGGGGGAAGCAGTGCTGGGTGTTCCTGCATGAAAGGGAGCAGAGGCATTTTCCTGGCCCTGCCCAGCCAGCCCAGCGGTGTGCGCTAAGGCCCCCAGCCCCTCGGTGCCGGGCAGGGTCCCCTTCGGCTGGGGACTGCACAGAACATCCGACGGACTTCCTGCGCCCCGGGGGGTAGAGGCTGGGGACCCGCTCCAGAGATCTGAGTCACCCTCGCCCAGACGGCCCGGTTCTGAATCTCAGGCCCGAGAGGGCCTCTAGCTTCAGCCTTTGCTTGTCCTCTCGTGTCTGCGGGATCCCCGCTCGTCCCTGCGCGGACCTGGCCACGGGCCATGCCCAGGATGCCGGGCTAGCGGCTCCGTCCTCCCTGACACTCTCCGTCTCCCAGCAGCTTCCCGAGCTGACATCCGCCGCACAGCGGGTGCTCCCCGCCGGGAGCGGCACACGCGGGGGCGGCGGGGAGCCGGGCGGGGGGAGCTGCCAGTCGCATTTGATGCCTCCGGTCCAGCCTGCGGCCCTCCGGGGCCCTCCGTGTGCAGCGGGGCCAGCGGGGCGCCGGGAGCAGCCCTCGGCCGCGCTCCGGGCGGCCCTGGCTGCGCAGACTCTCAGTTACTCGCTCTCCCCGCACGGGCCTGGCGGAGCGCAGGGCTCCGAGCGTCCCGCGCCAGCGAGAGCGGGGCTGGCCGGTGCCCGCTCTGCAGCCAGGAGCGCAGGGCCAGCGCCGCCCGCCTCGCGTCCTTCCTCCGCGCGCCCAGCTCCGCGCGAGCCGAGCCGACCCTGGAGCCGCCGCGTTTGCGGGGCAGGCCGGCAAAAGCGGCGTGAGAGGAGGTGAGCGCCGCTGGGATCACCCCGCCGCGTCCGTGCCCAGCCCGGGCAGCCAAGGGGGCCGCGAGGCTGGCGGTCACCGGGGCCTAATGCGCGTCCGCCGCCGCGGCGGCGCGGGGGCTCGGCCCGGGCGGGTCTGGGCACTAGGGCTGCAGCAGGGAGCCATGGGGGGCGGGCCCGGGGCGGGGATTCCCCGGCGGGGACCCTTCGCCCCGCCGCAGCCCCGAGCGGCTGTCCAGGGTGCTGAGCCACGGCCCGCGGGCGGGGTCGGAGCCCGGCCGGGACCGGCGCCGCCGGCAGCCCGGGGTTAGCTGGGTCCAGCCGGGCTCTGCGGGGCTCGGCCGCTTCCCGCGCCGCTGCGCAGCGGAGCTCGAGCCCGGGGCCGGTCGGGCGGTGCCCCCGCCAGAGGTGGGGGGGCCGGAGCCCAGGGGCTGGCGACGGGGCAGGAGCGTGTCAGCCCCATGGCCCTGCCCTAGAGGGCCCTGCCCGGCCGCAGCCCCGCTGCCGTGCCCGCTGCTGCGGGCCGGGCCCTGCCCCTTTGCCCGGATGGGTCGGGGGCCGGCCCAGGGTCTGGGGCTGGCGCTGCCCGCAGCAGCTAATGCGGAGCGCGGCGGGAGCCCGGCCAGGCGCGGGCGGACGGCGCGAGGCAGCGCTCCGGCTCCAGGGACCCCCGGGCCAGGCTGCGCCTGCAGTGAGGGGCTGCTCCCCGGCACTGTCCTGCCTGCGCTCCCCGCCCCGCGCTCACACTGGCCCAGTCCCCGCACGGGCCGGGCTGGGGGCAGGGGTGCGCACTGCGCTGTTGCGGTGTGTTGGGGAGCGGGCCCCGCAGGGTGCACCCACTGGCACAGCTGTGTGGGTCGTGGGGGGCGGGGCAGAGCAAGGCTCCAGTCTCACCCTTGCCAAGCCGCAGGAGTCTTTCCTGTCTCCTGCCTCCCCTGCCCCTCCCCCTCACCTCTCCCCCCGGGCTGGGCCCGGCCCCCTGTGCTCTCCCTGGGTCACAGCAGAGGGACGTGACCAGCCTCTGACAGGCCAGGACCCCTTCAAGCCTCACCTAGCTGCTGGCCGGAGGCTGGCTCTGAGCCCAGCGCTGCCCCGCGCCGGGGAAGACCAAGAGGGCCCTGCCAGGGCAGAAGCAGAGACCTCGCTGTGCCCGGGAGGGGCGGCTGCGATCAGGCTGGGCCGTGTGTGCGCTGCACCGGCACCACTGTAGAAGCATCATGGAGAAGCGAGCCCACGAGCAGTAACCGGGAGAGGGCCAGGCTGGGGAGCTAGGCACGGGGGTCACTCAGGCAATCAGAGCAGGGCCGCCAGCTCTCTGGTTTACTTTCAAGTGGTTCAGGGCAGTTTGGTTCTGAGGCCCGAGCCTGAAGAATGTTGGTTAATCCATGTGTATCCCGCATGTGCTCAATTCTGCATCCCTGGGGAGGCGGGGAGAGAGGCAGGGAGAACAGGCCCAGGGCATTGTGGTACAAGGGTCAGATGGGTCCCTTGTGTCAGTGATAGATGCTGGACCAGGTCAATCACTTGGAGCTGATTTCTGTATAGCTTCCCCTCTACCCAGGCACTTATGCAGCAGGCCCCATACTCAGGGTCCATCTGCTGCTCCTGACACATGGTAGAAGCCCTAGTTCAGATGAGGAGCCTCCTTGGCTTTCTGCGAATAAAGGCTAGAAGCTTGAGCAAGGGTTGCCAAGTCTTTGCATGTTGACCCAAACCTGTGGTTAGCTGGTTTTACAGGTGGACACATACGGGGGTGACGTTTGGAACTGGTGTATCAGGCGACTAGCGTGGGCGATCATGGCTTATTATGCTACTTTCACAGAGGTGCATTTACACCTCTCCAGTATAGATTCTCTACAGACCAGTGCCTTTTCCAGGCATGTCTCATCTGTTATGGTCACAGTATAAACGTAAGGGAAGAATTTAGCACCTGCTTTATCCTGCGCTCGCCCAAGGGATATGGCCAAGGACTCAAAGGTACACGCCCACCCTGGAATCTCACAGCCCATCGGTGTGTCTGGATGACGCCTGCCAGCGTTAATGGGAGTCACACCGGGCTGGACAGGAAGAAGAGAGCTCTGTGTGTTGATTCCCACCAAGCAAGTGCCTCTGCAGAGTCCTCCAAACTCCAATCTCTGCAGCTGCTGCTGGGAACCCTGCCACAAGTCCATTTCCTGCACGGCGAGTGTCTGGTGCCTTCATCCGTATTAGAACGGCATCCCCATGGCTATTATTTCTGCTCAGTGAATGGAGACGGTGATCTATCTATCCTGTGTAAGTAGGTAGCCTCCGTGCCCACTGGTTCGAGGATTTAGGTAACAGACGGAGCTAGGAAAGCTGTTCTTTCCAGCCGTATGTTGGGAAAAGCTGCGACTTGTCCCCGAGGGTTCTGTGAACCTTTGCAATTGTCTCATTTGTTCCGTACGACTATGTAACATGAGGAAAAGATTGTACGTTGTGTACTGATGTCTTCCACGCAGGCAGGTGTGTGTCCCTTGCGTTACAGTGCTGGTCACTGGGCTGGGACTAGTCTTTTGGCCTAACTCCGGCTTCCCATGGCCCTGCGTCACTCAGCTATGTTTTGTTGACCAAATATTATGTGTGTCTGTTTACATAAAAAGCAAATGGCCAGTGGCTCAGAGCCTGTTCTGGTGGAGACAGGACTCTGGGTTCTATTCCTGCCTGCCCCTGCTCCTTTTGACAGGAGCTTTCAAGATCCCCCAACTGGGGGGCTGCTGGGGAGTTGCTTCCTTCCCAGGGCTCCACTACCTGCCTGGGCTGCTCCCCTTCATGGAGCCTGTTTGGCGACAGACACACAGCAGAGCCCCCAGCCCACCAGGGGTTGTTTATTTTTCCTTCCACTCTTCAGGCCTTCCCACTACGTCTCTGGCCATGACAGACTCAGCCCGTTTTCGGGAGCAATCATGGACTTAGATAAACCTGGGCTAAAAACGTGATCTCAGCTGTTCTCTGCAAAGCTAAATGCTTGCGAGTGCCACAGGCCGCTGGCGTGGGGACAGCTGGGGTGTTCCTGGGGGCCAGCTCTGCTTTAATCTGTGTGTTCTCATAGATCCCAGTGCAGCCGCCCATCCCCGCCAGCCAGCCAGGACTCAGATGATGGGATGCCAGGGGATAGACCAGAGAGGCACATGCCATTGAGTGGCCCATCTGCCACCCCAAGTGCCTGAATGAGAGACAGACTGACGGTCACTGCCTGCCCCTTTGCGGGATCCAGGGGGCTGGAAGGTGAAGGTGCACTCAAAGTCTGAACATCAGTGAAAGTGGCAGCAGCAGAAGTCAGTGACTTGTACTTTGGGTAGGAAGATAATCTCATTCACACCTTTCCGTGGCTGGAGCTGGGGAGTTCACATCTGGTGCGTTTCTGCCTGAGGTTTACTCCTTTTTTTTTGCCTCTGTATAGATTTCAAGGGTTTCATTGCATGTTTGGCGGGAGAGCAGGCGAGCTTGAGAGTAAACGTAAGAACAGCCAGACCAATGGCCCATCTAGACCAGGATCCTGTCTTCCAAGAGTAGCCAGTGCCAGATGCTTCCGAGGGAATGAACAGAGCAGGGCAATTGTCAAGTGATCCACTCAAAACAGTGACACCTCCTTCTACCCAATCAACCCTGACCAACCAAAACACGACCAGGAAAAGCACCAAAGACTCTGTGGAGACCAGAAGGGACTTTGCTATTGCTAGCAGTATTACAGAGAGGGTGCTCAGATACTCCGCTGAGGGGCAGGTTGGCGGGATGGAGAGACAGACAGCCAGTTACAGTCAGGTATGCTAGGCCAGAGCACAGTGTCAGTGGTGTGTTCTTCTACCTGGTCATGCTATTTATGTCTCCAGAAGAAAGTGGGTGACGCCAGCTCTAGCGGTGCCAGCTCCATTCAGCGCCTGACCCCCAGACGATGCAGATTTACACAACGGTCAGGGATGCTTGTGGGTGGGGAAAATGGGGCTTTGGTTTCCCACCAGACTAATCCATACCGTGGTCACCAAGTGAGCACGAAGATGGGCAGCTAGGAGGAAAAGCCCTGAGCCGGTCACATCACCTGTCACATCCTGGGACACGCTCACTTCTCCTTGGTGGCCTCTGGCTTGGTGGGCCTGTGAGTTTTCAGTTGTTTGGTGGTTGGCACCATCTTGTGGCAGAAGCGTTTAATGGCTACATCGGAGGGCTGTAAATCTGAGCTAGCGTATCACAGGTGTGGTTCGGAGCAGACGTTGTGAGTGCTGCTAGCCAAGCAGGGAGTGTGGTCAAATATGTTCCTTTAAAACATACAAGCAAAGGTTCATTAGCGGCACGATGGAAGCGAGATCCAGGGGCCTCAGCTCAGGGAAAGCCTCTATTTCCATGTCCCCAGATGGAAAGGGCAGGCCAGCTCGCAATGAAAGGGTCTGGGGCTGAAATTTAGAAAGAGTGAAGTAATAATGATCAGCTGATGCTCTTCAGCCTTTAATGTCAGGGGCTCCTGGCAAGAGGTTTAACCAGCAGGGCCCCGTGCTCTGGGCCTGCCTCATTCGTTCCACATGACATTTAAGCAGTGCCAGGGGCTGCTCTAGACTCCGCAGTTCACCTCCGCGTTGGATCTGATCTGTGCTTGCGAGGTGGACGTCCTGCTCCTGACAGTATGACAGGGGGATCGCCAAGGCCAGCTCAGCTCTGAGAGATGCCCAGCAAAGGCCTGCAGGCTTCCACGGAGTGACTCTGAGAGGTCATGCTCGCAACTGGGCTCTGCTCTCTGCCAAGCCAAGCCAGGTGCTGCCGGTCCTGGACAGGACGGCTCCACAGCTAGGGCTCGGAGTGCAGCACTGCCCCTGAGGCTCTGCCGACCCCTCCCTCATATCCCATGGGCGGTGCAGCGACCCTCTTCTCCATCCTCTGTGGGGTCTTTGCCATGGCCAGCACTATCACCTCGCTCTGCACAGACTGCTGGCAGGTAACTTGCACGTTGGTGTCCTGTCTGTCCCACTGGGCCAGGGAAATGCCACTGGGGGACAGAGACCCCCACGCTGAGGAGGACTGCGTGACAGGTGGGAATGCAGCATTCCTCAGCAGCTTCTCTTAGCTGCCCTGGGTCGCAGTGTCTGGGAAATCCCTGGAGCAGCATGAAATACCGCACCTGACAGACCCAGTGCCTGCCCTGCCATATCCACGAAAGAAGAGCTGCGTGTGGTTCTAGTCTAGTCGGGTTCCTAGGTGGGGCCCATCGCCATGGTACCTATCTGAGCAGCTCTCCTGCGCTTGAGAGTTTGCAGAATGATGCTTGCCAGGATCTACACAGCCCCTGGCTTGGTGAATGAACTGGAGCTCTCTGAACACTCTCTGAATGACGCTTCGCTCCAGCCGGAGTTACTGGCTGAGCTCTGACGCTGAGGACTGAACTCTTCGGACCCTGACCCCACGTGGGGGTGCTGAGCCTCAAACTCTGGGCCCTCGCAAGCCAATTACAATTACTGAACAGAGCTGATGGGTTTTGCTGATGCTTGGCTGTAAACCAGGGCCTGGTGCTTCTCAGAGAGCACGGTCCCTCTCTAACACAGGCACAGGCACTAGAGAAGGCCCCGGGGGAGGCCAAAGTCTGAGGATGGTAGAGGAGAGGGCTGGGACAAAAGCAGGCTGTCTCATTCGATGTGTGTGAGAACATGATGGAATAGTCAAGGCAATGGAGGAGATGGGGTTAAACTCTCTGCCAGATGCAAAGTGTGTAGCCTCATAACTTGCACGTTCTCCCCTCAGATTAACAGCAAAGGCTCCATTGTTCTGAGCACCCGCTGGCGTGGCCTCTGGAGAGAATGCATCTGGGACAAGTTTGTGAAGATCTGGACCTGTGACGTCTTCAGCTCCTACCTGAATCCACATCCAGGTAACTGAAAGAGCCGGTGGGGGCGGGGGTTGCGGTTTTCCCTGAGGCCGATGTTTCATAACACAACACATGGTACTGAAAACTCCCCGGCCCGAGGACTTAGACCACTCACTAACTAGCAGGGGTAGGACGAGACCTTCCTGGCAGACAGATTATCCCACACCTGCTTCTGCAGGGCTCTGGCACCTTCAGAGCCCAGGTATTGGGCTAGAAGGCCTTGGTCTGAGCCAGGCTGTTCTTGTGTTCCTATCAACCGCAGCTGCCCTTGTGCTTTGGGCTAACCTTCAGTCAGGTCGGAGGGCTGCAGAATACAATGTTCTACAAATGAACCTTCATTCTAGAGTCAGGGAAACCTTTCCAGAGTCTCCTGACCTTAAGCCCCCTTCCCATCAGCCCACCGTCCCACTCCTGGAAGCTCACAGCCATTTTCCTTTGGAGGGGTGTGTTCTGTGTGAGGGACACAGAGCTGGGAAGAGAGGCAGGAGGGCACAGTGCCCCGCCGACTGCTCGCCCTTCCTGTGGCTAGGTGGCACTGCGAGACAGAGGCAAAGCACTGAACAGGGAGGGGGTGGGAGCACGGACCAAACGACATGGCTGGACTTTGCACTCGAAAGGCAGGAAGCAGAAGTCAACTGACGAGGCTGCCAGCCTCAAGGAGTCTCTTACACCTGGGGCAGGTGGTGTAATCATGTGTGCACGGCCAGCTCCCAGGGACTCCAGCAGGAGGCACATGAATGTGAAGGCAGAGTGGGGCTGTGAGCACTTCTCTGTGTTCCTGGCTCATCTGTACTGCACCCAGCTTCACTGATAACTCATATTAAAGCCTTCCAGCTGCATAACTCCTTACGTCCACCCTACGGTCCATGCTCCAGCTGTCCCAACTCTACAGCCCAGCAGAAACATTCAAAACGTTGACTCCCTCTCCCCCCCATCGAAACAACGTACATAACAATTTCCACCCATTTTTTCCCATTTTTTGAATGTGTCATTCAGTCCATCAGTGTCCATCAGGTGATAACGACCAGCAGTCACCACTGATCTGCAATGGGGTGACCAGCAGAGAGCCCATTACCACCCTTCGCATCCTCCATCTTCTGCTGGTACAGCCCAAAATCCAGGAAGACACCCACTAGCCCTGTGTCTCTGGACATACAGTCACTTTCCTGCTCATGGTTTGTTTGCTTCTTTTTATAAGCTGCAATTGTTCTCACAAGGACGCTGCTGGTCGTTTCCAGCATTGCTAGTGCTGGTGCATTTCTCTGCCTGCTGTTGGGATTTAAATATTTCAGCTACTGTCAGGAGCCTCTGGCTAAACGACACTGTCTCCGCCTGGCTGCAGGACTCTTCTTCCTTGCAGGTATGTTCTCCCCAAAGCTCAAAAATGAGCTCTGTTCAAACAAAAGAACTCCCTTCAGGAGATGCCATCCCACATGGTGAAGATGGCTGGGAGACTGAAAGGTCAGGCAAACTCAGTCAGCTAGGGAAAACCCCACAGGCATGCAAACATACTCATGCGCACGTATATGCACGCACATGCACCTGGCTGTCTGGGGATCAGAGATGGTCAGGGAATGATTTGGGGTTTTTTCCCATTAAAAATTTCAATTTTTGGCAAAAATTTTCTATGACAAATGTTGGGTTTTAATGGAAAAACCATGAACTTTCCTTTTTCAGTTTCCGAAAACAAATATTTAAAAAAAAATCAAAATATTTTAATTGACAAAGCTATTAAGAGCCATCGAGGGCGAGAGAGAGATATTTGCAAACAAATGTTGCTTTTGCCCAAACTCCCTTGCTTGACGGAAAAGCTGTTAATGGAAAACATTGCAGCCAGCTCTGCGGGGGACTCCCTGGAAATGCTCAGTGAAGGCCCCCTGGCATCATTCTGAAGAGCCCCTTTGGCACGTTGGTCTGGGGACGGGGCAGTGAGACTCCTGGTTCAGAGTTCTGTGGCTGCAGGAGACGGGAATGCCTTCTTCTGAACTGAGATTTCATTCTAGTCCTTGTTGACTAGGTTACGTGCCGCGACCCAACCGCTCAGCCAGCTAGAAAAGCAAATACCATGCCCTAACGAAACAAACCAAGGCTGCAATGACTGTCGCCCCTTCCTAAATAACACATAGCAGGATGGCAGTTATAGGGCCCTTCACGGAAATGCAGGGGTGTCCTACTGCCTTAGCCTGGCAGCTGGACCAGGCGTGTCCTGTTAGCTCCAGCCCTGGGCGTAGGAAGGTTTGAGCCTCTCTCTGTTTGTGGCAGAGGGAAGTAGGAGCAGGAACAGGGGGGTCCTGCAGGGAGCAGCACTGCGAACTAGCCCCACTTGGGCCCAGCACCCCAGGATCTACCCGAGCACACAATGAACCACAGCAGCAGATGGGAGGTTTCGCTCCTGGGGTCTGTCCCACGCGTGGGGGAATCACAGAGTTCTCTGCTTTGTTTCAGGCATTTCAACCTCTGTTGGTGTCATAAGATACTGTGTGTACGTCTACTCCCTGCACCAGCACGAGGTACTGTCATAGGAGTCACTTAGTTATTTGCTGAGCTCCCCCGCTGCACCTGGCACTTTGCATATAGGTGGGAAAGCAGATTCCCTGCCCAGGAGCTTACAGTCGAGGCCCAGCCCAGACGGGGTGATCCAGATAATGGTGCATTGCCCTAGGAATAATGGTGCATTGGGCACTTTTGAACGGCTCCTGTGAAGCTGTCCCACCCGTCTCTTTGATGACCAACAGCCATTTTGGTTTGGGTCTGTCAGCGAGAGAACATCTGGGAGGCACCTAGAGACCCCATGCGAGTCCCCTCCTGTCAGAGTAGGAAGCAGACTGGGAAGCATTACTGACACTGCTTCTCAGGAGAGAGCCCTAGAAATCCAGGCTCACTCTATTACATACGGCACAACTGCCGTGTGGTGCATTTCTATCTCCTTCAGGCCACCCTCTGCTCCCCTTTGTGCCCCTGTACCTCCGGCAAGCTCACTAGGGCTGGGTGTATGTCACAGTGCAGAATTTGGCCCTCCAAGAGTTCCTCAAATTGTCATGCATGACAACAAACCACCACACTGGCAAAATGCTCCCTCAGCAAATCTGACCCTCCTCAGGACTTGGGGTTCTACCCGGGCAGATGTGTTCCCTGTGGTAGCTTTAACAATAGATGTCATTCACCACCTTCATACTGAAGCCAAGGGAGTGCCCCCAGGGTAAACCTGACACAATTTCTGTTGGTCACACTCAGTTGTCTGGCATTTTGTTTTTGTTTTGACAGGTGTCGCTCAAAATCCCAGGGTTCCCAAGCTTTGAGTACGGTTACTCCCTATGGATGGCTGTGGGGGGCAGCCTGGGGGCTATTGTTGCAGCTGGCATATTGTGCTATGAGGTCCTGTTTCAGAAAGATCCCAGGGCAAATGCAGCAAAGGAAGTCATTGGGAGTGGGCGTGTGCATACGTACGTGTGAGCAGGAAGAGATCTCGTTGGGGACATCAGTAGTATCCCAGGGAGTCACCGATTTAGTGGGATGATGCGGGATTTTATACTTGAAACATGTTTGTTAAAATGCACGGTTGAGGGCAGATTCTGTGTCCTGTGTGCACCCCAAATTCCCCTGGATTCCCTTCATGGACTCACAGGAGAGTTCCTGGATGCAGCACCTAATCTCATGAGTATCACAGTCCCTCAGACTCCATGACGTCACGTCAGCAGAGATGGTGCATCTGTAACACTCAGCTTTCCTGCACTTGGCTCTCAGGGAGATCTCTGGGCCACCCCAGCCTGGGAGTCTCTCATTTTGAGTATTCTCAGCTCAGCAGTTTCATCGCAGCAAATACTTGGGATGGGAAAGGAATGACTCCATCATATTCCAACTTGGCTGTATTCTTTTTCTTGCATCTCTCCACTGGGAGCTTTGCCCCCATTAAGGCCTTGACAAGAGCTGGTCAGGACAGGTGAAGAGTTGAACAATTCTGGAAACTTACATTAGAAGGCAAATAGCTCCTACGGTGTGTTCTTGTTGCAGACAGTGGAAGTTTTGCAATGAAGTTACATAAGAACAAGGCTGAGGCCTCAGTTCACCAAAGCATCTACATATCTGCTTAACTTTAAGCAAAGTTAGTATCTTTGGCAAAGTGTTGAAGCACATGATTAACTTCAAGCATGTGCTTAAGACCCATTGATGGCAATGAGAATTCCCTGCCCAGAGTGTTTGCAGGGTTCAGACCAATAATTCTTACTGACCCACTTCACAAACATATTGTAACTAGTCATTGTAGTCACTCTGTGGAGCGTCCTCGCCAGGCCAAGAAAGGCCATTTCGAGAGAGGTAGGGAAATGGCTGCTAAATTGGCCTCGAGTTATTCAGCCAGATGGTGTCAGACACACGGCGGTGTGCGCGAAAAGCAGAGACTCGCTTTGTGATAGTGTCTCAGATGCTGTTCCCAAGGATTAGGCTAAAGTAAGGGGTAAAATTGATGTGTATCTCTGCTAGATTTCTGGAAATGTTTTTGATATCTAAGACCGGGAGGCATAGGCAGTGCAACTGTTCCCAGCTCTCCTGGCCTGTGGGATTCAGACATCGCTTTGCTGTTTTGGCCTGCTTTTCATGCATTAAATAAGAAGTCAAAATAAAGTGTGAGTCCAGGCAGGTAAAAGCTGCACATTCATGAAGTGCCCTGGGTTGTCATATGGCAGAGACAGTGTGATGTGAATGCTCTGTCCATGGTGCCCAACAGGGAATTTCTTGCAATAAAGTTCCCTGTGTTTTAGCCTTTTAACAGCCTATTTTCTATATTGTTTTTGGAAGTTTTTCCCTACATGGCACTGATGGTCTCTCAGCTGGAGCCCTGTGTGCTGTTCTGGGCACCGCACTTAAAGAAAGATGTGGACAAATTGGAGAGAGTACCCCGCAGAACAAGAAAAATGATAAAAGGTTTAGAAAACCAGACCTATGAGGAAAGGTTAAAAAAACTGGGCATGGTTAGTCCTGAGAAAAGACTGATGGGTGGGGGCAGCGGCCTGACAAGAGTCTTTGAACATGATAAGGGCTGTTATAAAGAGGACGGTGATCAGTTGTTCTCAGTGTCCACTGAAGGATAAGTTATAATCAGCTTAATATGCAGCAAAGGAGATTTAGGTTTGATATTAGGAAAAACTTTCTAACTCTAAGGATAGTTCAGTTCCGGAACAGGCTTCCAGGGGAGGCTGTGCAATCCCTGTCAGTGGAGGTTTTCCCTCCCCACCTTACATTTCTCTGATATGCTTCATGGTGCCACATTGCTGTCTGCGGGTGGAGACTGGGACGATAAAGGATCACATGGTGATGTACCTTGTTTAAAGCGAGTGTAATGCAAAGCATGGTTGCTAGTCCTGGGCATGGTGGGGAGCGCTTTTGTGTGTGGACACAAGGTGTCGTATAAACTGATGCTGGCAGCCCATGTGGTCCCCATGTCTCCAGGGAGCCCTGACAGATACTCAGCTGGAATCACTCTGGCTCACCTGTGTGATAGCATTGTTAAAGCAGCCATTAGGATAAGAATGTGTTCAGTGTTAGTCTTTACTGGATGCTTTTGAGTTGCTGCCTGCATTAATGTCACTCATGACATCTATATCCTATAGTGTAAGGTAATAGTCGAGCTGTGGTACCATGCAAATCTATGTAAACCACCAGGCAGGAGAGAGGCATTAACTAGTGTGAAGTGCTGATCATCAACAGGTGTTCTGTCCTGCCCAACGGGAAAGGTCCATTAACACCAGACAGATGCTTTGGGATGATAAAGGGGACAAAAGAGGTTTGTTGCTTTGCCCCTGCCCCTCATGAAGATGAATCATGCAAGTGGATTTCTCCCCTCAGCTGATCTTGCAGCTCAGAGCACAAGGGAGGAGGGGGATAAAACACCCTAATGAGATGCAACTGTGTCTCTGTGCTGCTTGGAGTCTGGGGGAAAAGGTCTTTAGGCAGAAGCAAGAGTTCCCCAGCTGCTTAGCTTGAGTTAGCCCTAAAAGTCACATAGAGCTTGCTGATTATAGAAATCTTTTTTTTTTTAAATTAAGATTGTAATTCATTGGTTTGTGTACATTTACCTGCTTTAACCTTGTAAATAACTCTCATCTCCTTTTCCTACTTAATAAATCTTTAGATAATTTATTGTACGACTGGCTACACGTGTTGTCTCTGGTGTAAGATCTAAGGGGCACTTGGCCTGGGGTGAGTGATTGGGCCTTTGGGACTGGCAGTAAGCTGAATATTGCTGTGACCCTAAGTGGAAGGGGCCATCTGTCACACAGGCAGGCTCACTCAGGAGGTGAGATTGGAGAAACCAAAGGGACGGTCTGTAGCTCCCTGGTTAGGCTGCTATAGTGCCTGAGGAGTTTACACTTGGTGGTTGGTGAAATCTAAGTACAGAACTCACATCCGTTTTGGCCTGTGCGCCCTGCTTTCTAAGTGGCTGCCCTGTCGTTGGTACTCAAGCTCGAGTCAGTGCAGGCAGCTTTACATAAACATGCTAGGACCAGCCTCCCATGGACAGCAGCAAACCCAATGTCTCTTGTGTTATTGCTCCCGTGCTCTGTGACATGGGGGCAGAGCCGGTTCAAAGTTGCAAACAGGTCTTTGGTCAAACCCCGAACAGCTGCTCACTTCGGCTGTATCTCCTACGCAAGTAGGTAACTGTTCGGTTTAGCCTTAGAGGAAGGAGCTCCTGCAATCAGACCCTCACTAGAATATTCAGCAGGACTGGGGACAAGCACTGCTTTGTATGGGCAGCATCCAGCACAGCGGGCCTAATCCTGAGCAAGGCCTCTGGCTGCTGCCCTAATACGACTAATCATCAGCATCATGCCTGGTAGCCACTTGCCTGTATCATGTTTGAAAAGCTGCCCCTGAGAGAGGGAGCACGACCAACTCTGACGGCTGATGGCTCTGGTTCACATAACCCCACCGGCTCGTTGTCTGGGTGCGGGAGGGGGGCACAGTCTTTGAGAAAAGGTTGTATTGTTGTTCATCTTGTGATGCAGTTTCCCTTGTGGACCTGTGGCAAACAGCAAGGGAGCGTGCCCTCTGCTTTAATCTCTCCAGCTAGAGCAATTCTGGGGGCCCAGTTGCTCCCTGGGAACCAGCATTGCTGCTGGCTGAGGTTCCTGGCAGGGGGTGTTTCTGGTGCCATTTGTGACCTGCTCTGTCCCAGGACTGGTGTATCTAGACAAAACAAGCTACACCCCAAGAAAAGACGCCAACTCCTCACCCCTGATTTCTCCTCCAGTGGAACACTGCCCCGCAAGGCCGACATCTGTTACCCGCAATGGCATGCGACTCGGGCAAGGGCTCACATGCCACTAGCCCTGGACAGCCGCAGCCTTTGTGGCTATAGGCGGGCACCTGCCTGGGCCCTTTGCGGAGAGCAGGGCTGGCCTGGCAATCAGGGAAAGGCCTGCAAACCCACCGCTCAGTGATTCAGAACCAGCAATGGCCTGCTCTGACTGGGGCAGGGGCAGGGGCAGGGGCTGGGGCAGGGCCAGCGCTGGCTGCCCGCCGACCGCCCTGCAGGGCACGGGCCCTGCCCTAAGAGGCCATGGATACCCTTGCCCCTGTGCCCGGCTCCTCACGGGGCATTTCCCTCCCCACAGCTCCTCCCTGGGGCCGCCTGCCCAGAGCCCGGGGCCTGCAGGCGGCCCGCAGCCGGCGGACCCCCTCCCGGCCCTGGGGATTAGCCGCGGGCGGGGAAGAGCCCGGCGAGGCTCCAGGCTGGCCCGAGGGGCGGAGCTGCCCGTGCGGGGCGTGGGATCGCGGCGAGCTCCTGCCCTGCCGCCTCCCGCCGCGCGTCTGTCCCCGGAGCGCGGCGCGGAGGCAGGGCGGGCTGCGGAGCCGCGGGGAGGGAGCCCAGGGCCATGCCGCGCGGGGCGCCTCGCCGGGCCCGGGGGCCACGGGCGGCCTGAGAGCCGGGCGGGAGCCAGCCCGCGGGCGCGGCGGTCCCCCCAGGGCGGTCCCGGGGCGCGGCTCTCCTCCCGGCCCCCGAGCGCTGGGCCCCCGCGGC
>ML675630.1:1642433-1740501 GCA_007922155.1 Mesoclemmys tuberculata | reverse complement strand
GAGGGGCGGCGCCGGCCGCGGCCATGGCCCTGGAGCGGGCTCTGCTCGCCGCCCGCCAGGGGGACGCGGACGCGCTGCGGGCGCTGCGGGCCGAGGGGCTGCTGCGCCCGGGGCTGCGGGACGCGCTGGGCGCCTCGCCCGCGCACCACGCGGCCCGCGCCGGCCGCCTCGGCTGCCTGCGCTACCTGGTGGAGGAGGCGGCGCTGCCGGGCAACGGCCGGGCCCGCAACGGGGCCACCCCGGCCCACGACGCGGCCGCCACGGGCAACCTGGCCTGTCTCCAGTGGCTGCTGACCCAGGGAGGCTGCTGCGTCCAGGTGGGCACCGCGCGGCTCCCTTCCCGGCCGGCCCCGGGCAGGAGCGGGTGGAGGCAGCTGGCCGCTCGCCCGGGGGTGCAGGGCACCGGCCCGCCTTGGGATGGAGCTGGGCCCTCGGCCCAGGCAGGGTGGCCGCCCGGGGTACCCTCGCGGTCGGTCGGGCTCGGGAATGGCGGGGCTCGGGGCCCTGCCCGGCCGCAGACAGGGAGACGGAGCGCGGTCTGGACCAGCCCCGCGCCGCTTGTTTCTCGTGGGTCACCGCGGCGGAGAAGCTGCTTTCCACAGACGCCAAAGGCCGCTGGCCGGGTGGCCGTGCCTGGCTTTCCTGCCGCCTCGGCTGCGGTCACCGCGCTTCCCCCGGGCCTGCCGTTGGGTCTGCCCTGGCCGCGCAGGCGGCTCCCTTGTGCGGGGCCTGGCCTGGGAGCTCGCAGCTCTTACTGGGAGGGGAGGCCTGAGTTTGGGGCCAGGGCTTTGTGGGCTCAAATCCTGGCTCCCCCACACAGCCCTTTGGGGCACTCCCATCGCCTCTGCAGGCCCCCATTTCCTTCCCCCGCCTCCCTGGACCCGTGGGGTTAGTGCGTGTTTGTGAGGTGCAGTGTGCTGCGGGAGAGCCCCTGGCCCCAGCCTTCCTGGGTGGCATTGTCAGGGGTACTGTCATCCCAGCTGGGAGCTGGTCCTGCTCCCAGGCCCCATGTGCTGCCCTTGGCTCCGGGGCTGGGTTCCATCCCTGAGTAGACAGAAGACTGGATGATGTCTGGGTGACACGTCGTCATTATGTGTGTTTATGAAGGTCCTGGGCATAGGCAGAGATGTAGCAGCAGCAAGTCCGGCACCACGAGCTCGCGCTCTCAATAGACCAGGCAGATAAAGAGGGGGAGGGGAGGCAGAAGCAGAAGCACAGAGAGAAAAGGGACTTGCTGCTGGGAGTTCTACAATCCCTCTGCTTGGCAGCTGCACACGGGCCACTTGAAGCAGTTGCTGGACGGCCTTATCTTCCTCTCCTGCCTGCTCCCGTCAGAGCAGGAGTCCTGGTGTTCATTGGTGGTGAAGACTGGCCTGTGGACCCAGCAGTTAGAACTGACAACCAGCCGGGACATTCTCCAAGTGTTGTGCGTCTCCAGGGTGCTTTGCAAACATTCCCTCGTTAATCATCACAAACACCCACAAATCATGAATGGAGCAAATTTCACCTTTCTCTTTTCTTGTCTGTGAATTGTCCATGAACAGATCGTGACAGAAATTATCAAATGTACCTTCAGTCACTGAGAACGTAATATTAACCATTCACAATGGCAAATACGGGCTGAAATCCTGCCCCTGTTGGAGTGACTAAGACTTTAGCCATTGTCTTCAATAGTTCAACAGGGTCAGGGTTTCACCCCCAATTTGCACATCACCCTGGAGCTCACTCCACTAAACAACATCCTCAATTTCAAATTCATGTTCACCCTTCGTGTTGTGTTGGTTAATTCCATAAATCATCCAGCGAGGGAACAGAACCAACGTGCCTGGCCAGCATGGTGCAAACTGTGAACTGCCCATATTGCAATCCAGCACGCAGCCTGACATTAGCTTCCATCAGCGCATCAAGGGTTCACGCTAAACAGCCGTTTTTGGTGGCCAGTTGTGCTAAGAAAAGTCAGGGCCTCGCATGTTCACCAGAATTGGACACGGTCAGGCTCAAAGTTGCTTTTCCTGAGAACACATACTCAGGTCAGCTTCCCTCTTTGCTCAGGTCCAGGAAGCTGCTGTCTTCATTGCTAGCTCTGCTTGGGCCAAGGCTAAGGAGGAAGGGATGTGCCCAGCCCACAGAAGGATTCGGTGCCATTGCCCAGGTGCAGACTCACCACTCTGATTCCCAGGCCTACGCTCGCTGTGCTGCACTGTGGCTGGGCCCTTTCACTGGGCAGAGAACGAGCCCCGTTAGCTCTGTTGTGACCAGACGTCCATCGCCCCTGCTCAGTGACCCATGCTTGAGAGCCAGTTAGCCTGCACTCAGAGCACTCTATAGTGCATGTGTGTCAGGAGACCATGCGCGGGGAGCAGCTACTGAGCAGACGTGGGAGAGGTGACTTCCCGTGCTGGTGCATGTGAAGTTGTAGCTGGGGAGCCGAACTTTGCAAGCCAGACTTGTGGAGGGTTGGTGTCGTCAGGCAGCCACGATGTTCAGATCCAGAGCTGGACTGTCCTAACGTTCAGGGGTGTTCGGGTCAGACCCAGCCCAGAGGCAATCAGCCTGGCCGGGGCCACAAACCCGTTGGTGTCCTCCTGGCTTGGCCCAGGTGTAACAGGTTGTGCCAGCTGGTTAACAATTGCCTCTGGGCTGAGGAGCAGGCTGTATGTCTGCTGAATAATTGCAAAGCCATGACTTGGCCTCTGAAACACCTGGACTTCCTTCCGTCTCCAAAGATCTCTCTGGAGCTGAAGATGATCCTCTGTTCTCTTCCTGCCATGCAGTTTCCCCTGGGTGAGCGAGTGAGTGTGAAGGCCAGGTGTCCCCGCAGGTAGGAGGGGGATGAGTGAGGGTGGGTGTGGCAGTGAGCGGGGCTCCGGGGGCAGGGGGTGGATGCGGGTGAGGGAGTAGATCGTGCAGTCAGTTAAAACACTAGTTTAAAATTGGTGGCCTGGCTTCAAATGGGGCTTAGGTCACAGCAGACTGAATTGGGTCCCAAGCTGCTCTCCAGCAGGGATGTGTCCACCACAGAACCACTCTGCTGCCTGCCATGCCAGGCCCTTTCTACTCTAGAGAGGCGCAGACCGTGATAGCAGGGCACTTCAAGAGAGAATGTGAGCGTGGACTTACGTTGTCCCGCACTATGTGGAGATTACTCAGGGCTGGGTGCAGGAGGACCTGCCATGCACGCTTGTACTCCTCAAGCTTACACAATGAGTTACAGGTCCAGCTGTCTCCAATAGCCAGTCTGCTTGAGCATCACAGTCGCTCCGTCTGTGACAGCGCCTGCTCATGAGCGCTGCCCTTTCAGTGGCACCAAGTCCCTCATCTAAGCTGTACGCCTGCAGTGCAGTGACCTTCCGAAACCTCCGCCGGACACAGAGGTGATCGGGAAGATTGTACTCGGGGCTGTGTTTAGTTTTTACTCAGTTCTCATTGTATTTACATACCTGCAACTCTTGCATGTAATGTTACTGACTTCAGCAGCTGCTTACTGGAGTCCAGTGCTCAGGGCGTGGCCCTAGTGCAGGCAGGGAAGAAACCAAATCCAGTCACTGTTCCCTCTGGGATTTCAATGTCCCCAAAGCACAGTGTGATTGCTGTGGCTGAACTAAGCTCTGTCTGTTGCTGTTCTTGTCAGTCATGCAGTCAAAGTTCAGTGATCAGATTAAATGCTGGCCACCAGGCTGGGAGAAGGCTGGACGCAGTATTTTTGTGCGGCCCAAACATTGCTGAACCCTACTGAAACAAGACAAGCAGACGCCATGCTTTGTGACACAGTTCTGGAGGCAGGAAGGCTGAAATGTAAATGGGAGCTGAGGTGCTCTTGCTTTGGGTGGCGTGCTGCATTCTGTCTGAGCGGTTCGGTCACATGGTTATGCAATCAGTGCAGACATTCGAGGGATAAGCAGCTTGCTTGCTGCTGGTTGAGAGGTGAAAATGTGATGTTCCTGTGACTTACCTAAAGTGAGAGCGGGAAAAGAGAGAGAGAGATGACTGAGCCAGGAAGAGTGGTTCTGCACACATCAGAGCCATCTAGGACAAATTCCACTTGCTCTTCTGCATTGTCCTGAGCGCTAGTGTCTGAAGTGGGGCTGTGCAGTTACCAAGCGACTGCATGCCAAAGCAGCCGTTACTTTCCTGCGGTGGCCACGTAGCAAAATGCCAGCATTCCCTGGTGCATGACCAATGGAGTGGTGGAATGTCGTTCCAGTTAATAGGCATGTCTGTGCCCAGGAAGAACAATCAGTGCATTGTCCATTCATGGGGCAGAAGCATCCGTGGAGGAGATGGTTGAACAAAAGCACCCGGATATGCTCTCAGTTTCAATGTGATAAATTACTGGGTAGGAGGCCTCAGTTTCAGTGGGTTGCACATCCAGTCCCTTGTAACTCAGAGGGGCTGTAGTTTCCACAGGTATATATGTTGCTGCTTTTTAAATAGCTCCTTCATTTTCCCTTGGAGATACTACAGCACATGGACAGGACCCGCTCCTATTTCAGCATCAGCGGTGAGGTGCCGTATTGCCAACTTCCTGCATTCACGAATCACGAGACAGACCCCAAGGCTCATAAGGCCAGCTTTAAAATAAAGAGATTTTAAAAGAAACATTGGGTTCTTGTTCTTTGTCTTCTGGTTTCTGGTCTTTGTGGTGCACTCAGGGCACATATTCAAGTTTTGCTCACCCAACCATGTGTGCTAGACATTTCCTTTTCATTAATGAAAGCTCAGGTTCTCATGTAATCAGCTGACTCCAGGAGCCGAGTCTTTAAGTAAAATACCTCACATCACGAGACTTGCAGTAAAGGCACTTGAGCTGCCAACACTGCTTGATGTGGTTAAACACAGCAGACAGAAATGATTCCATTCTTCCTGCTCTTGGGTTTTGATGAGATTTAGTTGCCTGTGATCAATATGTGAGGGCTGAGGAAAGGACTGTTAATTTGTGCAGGGAAGAGCTGTGAGGCCACGGCCACGCCGTCTAAGCATGTGGATATGCAAAAGTTTCTTTATTGCCTGTGTCAGTGGTTGTCAAACAGGTATGCGTACCCTTGGGAGTACACAGAGATCTTCCGGGGATACATCAACTCATCTAGCTGCTTGCCTAGCTTTACTACAGGCTACATAAAAAGCACTAGTGAGGTCAGTACAAACAGTTTCCTACAGGCAACGAGAAAGGAAGCGATTTGTCAGCTGCAGTGTGTGTAACACTTGTACTTTTGTGTTTGACTTGGTAAGCGAGTAGTTTTTAAGTGTGGTGAAACTTGGGTACGCAATACAAACCAGCCTCCTGAAAGGGTACAGTAATCTGGGACGGCTGAGAGCCACTGGCCGCTGTTGTGGGTAAGGCACTGTACACGTGTTTCTGGGTAACGCCTCTCCTCTTGGGTATCTTAGTCCCTTCCTCAACCCTGCTGGAGTTCGGGGTTCCAGACGCCCCCAGCAACATTTCTTGCAAGGTCATGGCTTCTTGCTGGAGTTTTGTGTCTCCCCAAAAGCACTTGGGTTATTGCACGGTGCGAGTTAAAAATCACCAGCTGAGCAGATGGAGGAATGAACAGGTTCACATGCAGGGGCAGAGCCAGCATAAGTGTGTCTGAGCTGTTAGCACTAGCCATGATGGAACTTCCCACTCTCACATTGTCCAACCAAGGCAGAGTTTGCAGAAATGCACCTCCTTCCTGACAAGAGCGGGCCTAGCGTTTGGCACAGTCTCAAGTTCCCGAGCTGTCCTGCTCGGTTCTTGTTTAAAGTTCCCCAGGTGATGGCTGAGGACCCAGACCTAGTGCTGTACATGCCCATCTGCCCTGCTTCTCTCTCATTCACCGTGAGTAGCCGAATAGTTCAGCCTGGCTGAGCTGGGAAGGGAGAGCAAACGTGGCTTTACTTCTGCAGTTCTCCTCCCCTCAGACGCTGCTTTGTGGTTTGTCCCTGCACTACTCAGAGCAGCCCAGGGTGAGGCTCTGGCAGCTTGGCTCGCTGGACCACCCCGTTTCCCCCAACCCTGTGTCCCATGGGGTGACTGAGGGTGGTGGAGTGCAGCACTGCACCGGCTCGATGGGGATTCCTCTGTTGGGGAACTGTCAGTGCACAGCCACACAGCATTACGGCTGAAGCAGCACAAAGGAGCCACAGTAGGGCTGAGCATCACGTGGACTCTAATGTGAGGCGGGGAGAGGTGTGAGTTCACGATACCCAGTGTTTGCTTCTAGCTAGCACGTTCTCTCTGTGCCCGTGAGCCCTTGGGCTCTCTGCTGAATCTCCCCAGAAGGAAGCTATTTATTTGTTTAATACCAAGTCGGGGGGGAGGTGGGGTTTTTTGATGTGGACACTTTCCCACGAGGTACCTGGCTCAACCCCTTCACTCATTCCACAACTGCCCCGATCATTCGCATTTCATGCTCCATGCAGGGCTTGGCTGCAGTTTCCCAAGTTTGTGGCCATTGATAAAACATGGCTGCAAAAGGGGGCTGGAGAGTCTGGCACAGGCGTATGTACTGGAATGTGCAGTCCAGACAAACCTCAGCGCCCATTCACTGCAGTGTCATGAACAGCAGGTGCCCCGTGATGTGATGGCACTGGTAACCGTCTTGTTTTATTTCTGCAGGACACAGACAATTGTGGTGCCACGATCCTGCATCTCGCCGCCCGCTTTGGTCACCATGAAGTCATTGACTGGCTGGTGCGCGTTGGAGGCAGCGACCCGAGGATAGCCACAGACACAGGAGCGTTACCGGTTCACTATGCCGCAGCCAAAGGAGATTTCCCTTCATTGCGACTTCTCTTAGGGCACTGTCCAAAGTAAGATAATTTTGTTTTGGGGGGTGGATTTGCAGCGAGCTCAGTTGGGTGGTTTCTGTGTGTGTGTTGTCTGTGTCAGAATATTTAGCGCAACTCTAACATTCGCTTGTTCTTCAGCTTTTGCACAAGAGAGCTGACACAAGGCACGGGTTTATAGAGTCCGCATTGCCAAAAGCTGTTGTAACTTTGCCATTCCATCCTGAAGCAAAAATTAATGTGTCTGATCTGCTGAATAGCAAGGACTAGAATTTACGGGAAATTTGCAGATTCATATTAAGATTCTCCTTTTTATACATTTATACAATTTTCTGCTGATGCTTGATTACAGCTAGTTTTATTTTTGTAAAACAAGTAAAAGGGCTTTCTTACCAACACGAAAGATTCCTTAGAATAAAATCTAGTTTTTCTAAGATTGTGACTTCCTCGGAGCCAAGACTGCTTGGAAAGAACCTAGCACATAGTGGGCATTGCTGAAAATAAATCCTAAGAACATAGTAACAAATTTAAATATTAACTTCAGATTCCAAATTGTATTTGGTTTTGGCCTGCCCAGAGAATAATGAATACAGTACAATACATGGATTCCTCAGTCCGTATGTGCTGATTGTCCAGGCCCTGGGACCTGGCTGTAGTCACTTACAGCTGTGCAAATAGCATGTAAAACGCCCCCAGAGCAGAATCCTTCATACAGGTGCCGGACAGTGGAGAAGCAGGCCCATGGGGTGTGTTGCACTGGTCAATTATTAAAATCCTTTCGCTTCTCTTTAGTCCGTTCTTCTACAAGTGGCAAGTATACCATGTAAAGCTCTTGCTGAGCAGGACTTGCCATGTGTCCGCTGCCCTAGGGCCTCATCTGCCAATGCTGGTGCAGTCATTTTATTCACAGGAGCTCCTTAGGGAGAGCACTCAGCTGAATAAAGTTACTCACCTGCCTAAGTCTTCACAGTGTCTGGCCATAGTGAGAAAGACGTGGCTTGTCTGGGTTGGACACAACACCATTTAACAAACAATTGAGGCTGCTTTGGCTGCTAAAAGAATTGTTCTCATTTGTAAAACCTGGGCTTTCGAATGACATGACAGTTTTATCACAGTGGGAAGTCAAATGTCCATTCTTTATTATCCCAGGGACAAAGAGGAAGAGGGTGGATTTTAGCTTGTGATAGAAATATTGCTCCCAGTTGCGAGTGGTGCTGCTGAGGATTTGTTCCCTGTGCTTTTGGAACTGAGTGATAACAGTCGCCTTTGTCCAGGCTATAGTTATGTAAATGGATTAGGCTGCCCTGCAGGAGAAAAAAAGGCTGTTCAAATGTGTGGCAAGACAAGCTTTCTTGTTGTTTAAGGAATGTAGGCTTGTGAGGGCTGTGGACGTCAAGGCCTCTGTGTATTTTCAGATGACACACTCTGTGCATGGTAAAATCCGGGAGTACTGGGGTCTTTTGAACAGGTTATTACAGAGTAATATCAGAATGTGCTGAAAACAAACCAGTTCTTAGGCAGCAATAGCCGGCACTGCTGCTAGGATGTCCTCGTGATGGGCTGCCATGCTCATTCCATTCTAATGCCTGATTTCTGTGGCTTAGAACTTGCTGAGATCCAAGCTCACAGGTGATCAATCAAACCCAGGCACGTTATCAGAAATCTGAGGCAAACTCACTGAGTGAGCGAGCGAGCGAGTTCGGCTCTTCACTTTGAAGGAGCCATGCCCATGCCTGCTGTGGGAGAGGGCGTGGGGTGAAACCCATCCAAATGTAGAGATGGCACACAGCGCAGGCAAGCTGTACATTCCACATAAACCCAAGAGCGATGCACAGACCCAGGACAGCCCTCTACACGGGTGAATTTCACCTGTGCTGATAATCTCTGTTCTCTGACCATGAACCTGTCTCTGGGTTTAATGCTCCTACCTGGGGATTAAACATCTGTCCCCAAAACAGCGGCTTTCTCTTTGCAGCTGGGAATGGGGGTTCCAGCTCTCGACTGTGACCCTGCACTAGTTGCCTCGTAGCCTGCTGGCTGTGGAGCCACAATGCTGGAAGGTCAGCAGAGAGCAGCTCTGAAACGATCAGGGGTGAGAAAAGCAGGTCACCCAACACCGCACGTTACGCAATTTCTAATCTGATTTTCCGTGCTGGGCAGGAGGGTGGGTCTATAAATACCCTGCAGCTCTTTGAGGAACCTGTGTGGTAATTACACGGGAACTTTTCACAGGAAGATTCTTTGTAAACAGACTTTGACAAAGCGGAACAGAATCAAATACTCAGTGATACAACAGCCAAAATGCAGTCACCTCTGAGCCCCCACAGAATGTCAGCAGCCTCTCCCCACACATCGCAACTCACGCTCACACCGCGCCAGAATGGGGGAGAGCAAAGTAAATCCCTTCCAGCAAAAACCCCAGCCCCCCAACTGGGCACAGAGGTCACAGGGCAGCAAGTGATGATTCTGGATCATGAATAAGGTGCCGACAACTGGTCACGAGGCACCGTGATGGATAGTATTTCTCTGGTGGGCAGAGGTGGACTGTCATGTGAGCCAGATGTGCTCTTGTGTCCAAGAGCATCCTGAGAGGCTGAGGCCTTTCGCTGGCTGGCGACACACTCTCCTGATCCGTTGGAGAGGAATGTCACAGCTGGTTACATCTACCCAGTTTTCCCACCGCAATGTACAAGGTGCGTTCAAGGTCCTGGCACAGCCAGTCCACAAGTCTCAGCCCAAGATGGCTTTCAACTGATGCTGAATCACCGTCTAAAAAGGAGCAGAGCATTAACTAGTGGGGTTGGCTGGAAATTGTGATGGCAACCCTAGCAGCGAACGGTCTGACTGCACACACGGACCCAGCCGGAGGAGGGGAAGTCATGTAAAAGCTATTGCTCACTGCATTGGTTAAGGTGATGGTCAGGGCTGTTTGCCCAAGCACTGTGTCAGTGGCAGGATGCCCAGGGGTGCCCAGTATGTACAAAACACAGCCCTTACCAAACTCTGGTAGCAGCCAGAACTTTCCTTTGCTTGTGAGATAGTCTCTGAAATCCCTGGCTGCTCTGAGAAGAGGTGCGCTGGGATACGGCTAGACAGAGACTGTCTGTTTATTGCTAGGCATTTCTCTTTCTTCTCAGCAGCGGCCTTACTATGCCCCTGTGACCTCACCCACCTTCTCTCTGTGGATCTCCACTGTGTGTTGGGGAGGGTTCACCACTGTCAGGACCTAGGCAGAGGAGCCGGAGAGGGGCTCTGGGCTCAGCGTCTATACCCCTCCAGATGGCACCATGGGGCTGGGGAAGGTGGTGTGCTGGCAGGCTCCCAGGAGGGCACACAGACACGTCAGTTCCACCCTCCCACCGTAACAGACAGGTCGGCCTGGCAGACGTCGCTCAGGTGTTCCACAACGCAGAACTCCGCAGCCCGGATTTCCCGTGGCCGTGGCGAGGGCTGCTGAAAAGGAGTTAGCCACCAACATGGGACCAGAGGAGCTGGAGGGGACGTGCACCCCAGCAACGAGAACTGGCCAGGAACGTGGCAATGTCCGTGGGGCGGACAGGCAGTTGCCGGCAGAGCGGCTAGATCCAGAGCCTGCGTTATTTCCAAGGCAGGAGCATGCCTCCTGCAGGAATGGCAACCCTCCTCCTCTGCTGGGCTCCTTTAAAATGTGTCCCGGGGAGAGTTAGACGTGGGGAATTTGCAGGGGAAGGGGTTTGTGTTGGGAAATGCTTTGAAACCTGACATCTATTTGGGGTGGGCTTGTGGACAAAAGGCCCCTTCCCCCAGCCCTCTGTCAGGCCCCACTCCAAGCAGAGAGTCAACTCTGTGGCAGTGGTTGGGAGATAGAGGTGTCCCCTCCCTGTGTGGAGAGGGGTGAGTCTGCTGGCCTGGGGAAGCAGCTTTGCCCACTGTTGGGGGCTATCTGTGTCTCACTGTGGACAGCGCTGCCCAGCCCCCCAGCCTTAGAGAAATGGGCCCTGTGAATAAAAGGCCTGAATGTGGAAAAACCCTTGAGTTTCCCTTCCAGTCACTCCAGGGGAGTTTTCCCTGCTCCTTTTGCTGCTCAAGCCGTATCCTGCATGGTGGTGGCTTCGATTCACATTTCTGGTATCACTGGGCTGGCTGCTTTGGCAGAATCAGGTGGAGGTCTGTGCTGCAGGCTGGGAACCAGATCTGGCAAGGCATGGCATGGCAAGGCCTCTGCTCCTAGCGTGCGTGGGGGAAGGATGCAGTTACTGCCAGAGGGCTCTGTACTCGGCCACAGGGAGAACACGGACAGTACAAAATCCAACCCCCCCACCCCGCCCCCATCCAAAATTGTCTGTTTTGGATTTCCCCCAAAAGTGGGGGGCAGGAGAAGGGGGGAGAGCGGACATCTCTAGGTAGGCGGGATAAATATGGCCAGGCTTTGGCTTCAGAGCCATGGAAAGTGTTCGAGGACAGACCCAGAGTTGAATGTGATCACTGAGGCTAGGAAAGCCCCTTTTCCCATGGAGGAGATGAACATGAACGTTGTTGGGGTGTCACTGCAGCCCTTCCATGTGCAGCTTTCTACCACGAGAAAATACGCCTGTGCTCACAGCTGTAGAGGCAGCAGGAAGCCTGGCTTGCTCCACGTTTCCTAGTTTCAGAGGAATTGAGGGAATTCATTCAAGTGCTGTGTAAGAAATACCACTAGAGCGTGTCTCAGCTGCCCTCTGAAAGGGGCATAGTCATTCAGGCCTTGTACGCAGCTGCAGAAGCTTTTGAGAGCTTGGTCTGCACCCCCAGTAGTGCTCGTGCAGACAGCACACATGTGGGTGCAGCCGCTGGCATGGATGGGCTCAGAACTTTTGAGACCTTCTTGTGTCTGGGTGTGCGAGGTGAGCACAGCAATAATGAGGCCAGAAGAGGGGGCGTTTAAATACCTAGCTCTATGGAAATAGCCCATGCCCTTTACATGTCAAACCTCCTCCCAACAGGGCTTCCTGCAGCCAGGTCTGCTCCGTGCCTCCCACTGGCCCCACCCTACTGCTCCCAGTCTCTCCCGCCTGTGGTTTATAGAGCTCGCCCCTCCAGGAATCAGCTGTTGCTGCCAGAGCTTGGCTGGGTCTCTTCTCCCCAGCTGATTGCTACAGAGACCCTGACTAAGGAAACTTCAGCCAGCCACGGGCCTGCTGCCAGCTTGGCAGGAGCATGCTGCACTGCACTGTCCCACTGTTGCAGACTCTCTACCGTGCTGTGGACGAGAAGATCGGAAGATCCAGTGCAGTATTTCCACTAGGACGTGCCGACAGAGCCACATCACAGAAGCCTCCGGAGGGGCTTGGCAGAACGGCCTTGCTAAGGCGGCTTACATACACAGTCTGGAAGAACGGAGACTTAATTAGAACAAAGCGTTTGCCGGCGGAAGCTGCCCCTTGAGCTGATGACAGCTACCTGGCCTGGTGAGGATGCTGTTCCAGAACACCCCACGGGGCTCCCCCAGTCCCGTGCACGGCCCATTCCACGTGCATGGATTTAGTGTCAAGTCTGCTGCACAGCTATGGAGCCACCCCTGAGTCACTAACGTATTTACTGAGGTTGGGAAGTGGAACGAGGTGACTGCTCTGGGACAAACCACTTGGTTTTTTCTTGTAGATGAATGGTGTCTGCAGAATCCCACTTCTAACATGCTGGCATTGGGTGTGATTGTTGTGGAGCAAAAGAAACACACAGGAGTGTCAGAAAGTTTGTTAGACAATCAGAAGTGCACGTTACTGGACAAAGCAGGGTTTCTGGATTTTCCTGGGTAGTTTTGCTGTCTATTGTATAAATCAGCACTCTGTTTTTAGAAACAAAGAAAAGCATCAAAATATCTTGCTCTTTTAAATGAAAGCCAAAACCCCATGAATTGGATATGCTAACGATCGAACCTGACGTTAAGATCCAAAGGGGATTTGCCGTGAGTGCTTTCACAGAAGCAGCAGCCTTTCCTTTATGTATATTTTATATCCTTAATTAAAAATCATAACAAATTATAGGAGTAACCATGGCGATTGGTCTCCTCCCAACACTGCTATGGGACCAATATGTATTTAGGCAACCACTTGATCAGAAGACGTAGTCTATGCAGTAATGGACTGCAAGGCTTTGTGCAATGTGTGTGTGTGCATTTCCTTGGATGCACTGAAATAGCAGCTTGCAGATCAGGCACTCGCTTGCAATCCACTCATTGGAGAGCAGCACAACAGAAGCCGCTGCTAATTCCTTGACCTAAGTTTTCCACAGATTTCAGCTACAGTGGCAGTCAGCCCCCTATGGGCTGGAAACGTGTCGCATCTGACTTTCACAACTGACTGAGTAATGCCCTGACTGTAGCGGTGCTACTGGGGGAGCGTCCTAACATACATGACTTCCAACAAACGCTCCTTGTTGCCCTTTACTTTTACACACTGTCTCCAGCACAGGAAATCAGACACAGGTAAATACAAGCAAACTAAGTGGATTACAATATCTCAGGCAGACAGCATCTGCTTATGTGGCAATGCAGAGCATGGGGGGGCACACTGCTCACATTTCCAGGGGAAAGAAGGGCCTGAGCCCAGACAGAGGAGGAGGCAAACTAGGAGACTCTAGGCATGGTATCCTTATTAGGGAAAGGGCGAAGCAATGCAGATGAGCCGTAGAGTCAGGGGGTCGGTTAGGTGCATGGAGGTGGTTCCAGACCACTCTCACAAAGGGTACATGGGAAGCAGCAGTGGAATGGCTGAATATCCGTTTAGTAACATACAGGGGTTTAGCTGTGAGACTCCCAGTAAAATCCATGCAAGTGATATGGCAGGAACCCCAGTTATCAATGAGAAAAGTCTTCCCCCCCCCAACTCACAACAGAAGAAGGGTCCCTGAGTTCTGCTGACTAAGTAGGCTCTTAATTAACCATGTCTTAGTCACAGCCCTTTTACATTTAATTTTATGCTTCTCCTGCAGTTACTTTTGCTGTGATCATCCGTCTTCTTTAGTTAAGAAATCACATGAATTATTGACTCTGAGATAAGCTCATTCTGCGTATGGTCCCTTCTGCTAACTGCGGGATGGGAGGCTCCATTACAGACCCTTGAAATTCTATCTCTGAGTGCTGCAGCACCAGCTAGCAGGCAGGACGCAGCAGTAGCAGTTCAATGGGAAGGGAGGTCAGTATCATGGATGGGTTTGTAGATATATTACAGACAAAAACTATGTTGAAAGAACATTATAGATTGCAAATTGAAGCACTCAGAAGCTAGGAAATGCCAGAATTAAGGTCCCTTTTTGCACCTGAGGTAATCAGTAACTGGTAGTAGTAGGTTTTTATCTTTGATGTGGACCAGTCACAAGAGGGCAATGAGACACACCATTGGCCAGGCAGTGGAAGAATGTTGGGCCTCAGGAATTTTGGGTTCCATTCCACATTCTGGACAGGAGTCTTCTCTGAGGTTACAGACCCTTTTACTTCCATCATTTCCCCCTCACTCACACATGCACACCCACCCCCCATCTGACTCCTGTCCCCACCAGTTAGTTTCTTTGCCCCACTGCTTCTATGCCCCACTGCCGGACTTTGCTGCCCACTCCCCCCTTTTGTATTCAAGTCAGTTTACCTCCTCCTCCTTCTCCATGCTGCCTGGGTGCCTGAACATTCATGAACTGTGATTTTCAGAGCTCATAACTCGGCCAGATTTGGGTGGGCTTGTCACAAGTCACCCTCTACCCTGCTGCTTTTCCAGTCCCTGCTGCAAAACATGAAACATGAGCTCTGCAGCAAAACGGCTGTCAGAATTTTTGTTAACCTTAACCAAAAAACATATTTTTCCTTTATTTCATTTTCATAGCATCACAGAAGTGCAGGACTGGAAGGGACCTGGAGAGGTCTTCTTATCCAGTGCCCTGCACTCAAGGCAGGATACGGACATGACTGAACTGATTTTTGCTGAAATTTTGCTGAAATTTACCCCCCAAAAATCAGCTTGAGGCAGACACCTGGCCTGGAGAATTTCAACTAGATGGTTATGGTTTGACAAAGTCATTAGCAACTGAAAACAGACACTCATAACGGAAAGCTTGAGACAACCTAACAGAATGTTAGAAACCATTAGGAAAGGGAGAGATAATAGGCCAGAAAATATCATAGTGCCACTATAGAGATCCAGGCACAGCCACATCGTGAATACTGCATGAATGCTGGTCGCCCCATCTAAAAAAAGATACATTAGAATTGGAAAAAGTACAGAGAATGACAACAGAAATGATGAGGGATGTGGAACAGCGTCCATGTGAGGAGAGATTAAAAAGACTGGGACTGTTCAGCTTAAAAAAGACATGACTAAGGGGGGAGGGTATTTACGGAAGAGTTCTATAAAATCATGATTGGTGTGGAGAAGGTGAATAGGGAAGTATTATTTACCCCTTCGTGTAACACAAGAACCGGGGGTCACCCAGTGAAATTAATAGGCAGCAGGTTTTAAAGAAATGTACAGAAGTGTTTCTTCACACAGCGCACAGTTAACGTGTGGAAGTTGTTGGTCAGGGAGTGTTGTGTAAATGTATGCAGAAGTGTAAGTGGCTTCAAAAAAGACCCAGATAAGTCCATGGAGGATAGGTCCATCGCTGGCTAATAGCCAAGAGGGGCAAGGACACAACCCCATGCTCTGGGTTTCCCTAGACCGTGGGCTGCCAGAATCTGGGACTGGATGAATTGCCCCGCTCTGTTCATTGCCTCTAATGCATATAGCGCTGGCTGTGGTGGGAAGACAGGATATTGGATTCGCTGGGCCGTCGTTCTGATCTAGTGTGGTCGTTGTGTTCTTAACCTTATCCATGGCGCCACTGTAACACACGCACACACAACCCATTGTTCCTCTTGAGTTGGCCTCTGCTGGGGAACGGGCGCCTTGAATGCTGCTGCAGATGCCATAATCCGGCGGTGCTCACCAGACTGCTACTGACTGGACTGGCCAGTCGTCCCTGCCACGTCCTGTGCTCCAGCTGGGCCCTTCCCCTCTAGCGAGGGGCTGCAGTGCAAACTGGCTGTTTGCTGCAGGGCGCATCCAGGTAGCTCAGAGTGTAACCCAGGGCAGGCCAGCGCGGCCTGTCTAGTGCGGGCTGTGGGCTCCCAGAGCAGGGCGCTCCAGGATGCCGGGAGGGAAGCTAGCTGGCTCTGCACTGGTGCGAGAGGCACATGGGGGCTGGCGGACAGGGAGCTGCTGCAGAGGCAATGCTGCCACGCTGGTTCTGTTGCTCACTTGTGTTGAACTTTGAAAAGTGAATTTAAGTCCGTTTCCCCCTCTCCCCCTGCCAGCATCTTTCTTTCTCGGGGTTCCCTGTGCACCTTGAGGCTCCAGCCATGAGACAGGCTCTCATGGGATCTTCAGCCTGGTGGAAGCTGGCAGCACTGGGGATCTCTTGGGATCCTGTTCTCCTGTTTGCCTCCACCACCCCGAGCTGCTGACAGCGCAGAGAAGGCCCCAGGCTCAGGGATGTTCTTCTGAATGATTGTGTGCAGTTTGCTGATCGCTAGTGCCTGGGGGGGACTCCCCGCCCGCCACGCTGAGCATCTGCTGCACAGCAGCCTGGGGATCGACCCAGCACGCCCCCAGAGCCTGCAGAACAAGAGCTGGAGGCAGTGGGCCTAGCTTTCCATGTCTCAGCTCCCGGGGTGGAGTGAGATGCCCAGGGGAGTGGGCACGGGCCAGCAGCCTGCTGGCTTCATGCTCTTTGCCCCTTGGGCTGAGGCAGACTGAGTACCAGGTCTCCTTTTGCTGGGGGAAGTCCCACCTTTACCTCTGCCTCATGAGCCAAGGGCAAGCATTCCCAGCAAGAGGGCAATGGCTGGTTTCCAGTGTTTCCAGGACTTGGCATGTGTCTGAGTTCTGGTGCCGGAGTTCCTGGGTGCACAGCATACCAAGGGCCTCTCTAACCTCCCCGCTGACATGGGGAGGCCAATTCGCTATCTGCCTGGGGCATTTCTAAAGGATCCTTCCCTACTGTCAACTGCTGCTAAGTAAAAATCCAGCACATTAGAGCCAGAAAGGAACTGAAGCTTTTGCTGCCTCTGGCCCAGGTTGCTGTGCTAAGAGCAGGGCCTTTCCACTCCTGACCTCTCTGTGCGCACTGAGTTCCGCCTGGGCTGCGGAGATGGTATTGTTACCCAAATAACAAATATCACAGGATCTTTTTAGGGGATAAGGCAACAAGCCGCATTTATTGTGAATATGGAAACGGTAAATAGTATCAAAGAAAAGAAAAGTATCTACACTGTAACAACATCAATACTATGCTTTAACTAAATAGTATCAACAATGCAACCACTATGGAAATAGTATTAACATTATATCAATACTTCAATGACAGAGATTCTTGCTTAATAAAATATTCTTTGTTGACGCATGTTCCAGTTGGTATTTCCATTCACACTCATACACACTGACAGGCACACGCAGACAGGGAGACAGACAGACATACACAGGGGTCCCACAGATGTCATAGTTACCAGCCTCTAGGTGCTCGTGGTAGTCACTGGCCAGGTGACTGTAGCACGAGGGTGAGGAGCAAGGTTCTGCTGATGCGCATCGGTACTCCTGGCTGGTGTGATGTTGTAGACCCGAACCTCCAGCCTTCATCTTTCTGTCCCATTTTATAGGAAAGGACCCCATGTATCTCTATGGGTTTTGCACTGTCATGCTGCAACTGCATCTTTGGCGTGATCCTCAATCACCCACATTGTTGCAAGCATGATTGGATTTTGTCCTTTGAAATGGGCTGGCTCTGAAAGTATCAGGGTGGACTCCTCTTCAGCCAGTTGCTATTATCTTCACTCCTTTCTTCTTCCTTCAAACGTTTTTAGGTGAGGCTGGTGTTTTCTTGTCTGTTTTGATGCCCCTCACTCAGACCAATTGTTCAATCACTCCACTCAGCTCAATTGCTCAGCCATTCACACTTATATCACTCAGTGCCAACTCCTAGCTGAAGAATTCACATATTCATTTTGACAGTGTCTTTTATAATTAGATACAAACATTGCATTGCAGAGTGTGGCTTTTTGTACTTCAAATAGGATTTTTACAAATATCTATGTATTAGAAGCAGGTAAAATTAACAGATAAACTGGCCAGTGGCATGACAAGTACAGACATTTACAAACAATCTCCAAATTATACCAAGCACGGACAGATTTGAATTATTATTTAAAAGGGTAATGTCTCAGGCTGGGGTGCCTCTTGGTAGAAAGCGGGGGGGAGCAAGGTTCTGTTCAGAGCCAACAGTATTTGGTGCTGTTTGTCGCAATGAACAGTTGGGCCCTGCCAGACGTGGGCTAAAGCTCCCAAGCTTTGCTTCTGGAGACGTTAGCCAGCTCCCGCCCACACGCCGCCCCCAGCTCAGGCCAGCATGACGAAGGCATTGCACGTCACCGATGAAATGAATTGCATTAGCACCGGTAATGCAAGGTGCTGACAGGCTGCTGCACTCTGGCTGTGGGCCTGCGAAGCCTGCCCCTAATCTAAATGCTTTAAACCCCATCACGGCCACAGGTTCAATCTGCAGGCTTCGTCTCGTTAATTCTTAATCAGCTTGGCTAGTGGCAAGCGGCTGTTTATTGTTTGCTGTAATCACTATGGGAACCAGGGGCAGCTAACCTGTGGAAAACTAACCCAGGGAAAGGAGGGCCAGGCTGGCTCCTGTGGCCTGGGGACCAGGGGGCAGCTTACTGCCACGCAAAGGATAAGCAGTAGGGGAATCCAATGTGATCCGCTACCCCTCCCATCTTTAGCTCTCCGCTCCCTGCCTCTGCCCCCTGGAATGCTGCCCCTCGCCTCTCCATTGGTGCTTCGCTAGCACCTCCCTTGGTCTGCAGCCCCCCGCCGGTGCCAGACACCTCGCTTGTCCCCACAGACGCAGCATCTGTTGAGGCTGAGGTACAGCTAGGCGCAAAGGCAGGGAAAGCGAGGCGCAGAGTGCGGGAGGGGTGATCAGCCAGGGGTGGCGGCGGGACAAGAGGCAGTGGCCTGAGGTAAGGAAGGGAGAGGTTAGGACCAACCTCTCTAGAGCACAGGAAAGGGGCTGCACTCACAGGCCCAGCATGAGGAGCAGCCCGGCAGGCTTCTTGCACACTCTGGCCATGAGCCCAAGGCTCGTGCCCTCAGAGGCCTTTCTCCTGCTCATTCAGTCTCTGTGCCTGCCGCCCCCAATGCTGGGCTCTGCCCCAGCCGTGCTGAGCACACGGCACTCTTCAGCCTCCCACGCTGGGCTGGCGGAGGCAGCGTCACAACAAGTGCTCATGAGAGCAGGGAGAGCGAGGTGCCCACGGGATTCCCTCTGGTTCTGTGGACAAGGGCCTGTCCCTGGGGAGGGGGAGAGCTGAAGCTGCACTTACGAGATTCCTGTTGGGGTGAAATTCACCTCCACAGGGAGAGACAGGACAAACCTGCACCGCTTCAGACCTGTTCCAGGGCCTGGAGTTGGAGCTGGGTGATGTCCAGACCTCACATGCACCTCTGCTCCCAGGAGAGCTGTCTCTTTAAGGTGACAGTAAAACCCCACTGTGCTGGATTTCCTCCCAAATGCTTCCTGTGAGCTATAGCAAGGTAGCCATGTCGCCCCAGTGCCCTGCCACGTGTCTTTCAGGGTGTACCACATAACCCCAGGCATAGAATCATAGTGTAGGGCTGGAAGAGTTGTGGCGAGGTCGTCTAGCCCAGACCCCTGTGCTCAAGGCAGGACTAAGCATTATCTAGGCCATCCCTGGCAGGGGTTTGTCTAACCTGCTCTTAAAAATCTCTGATGATGGAGATTCCACAACGTCCCTGGCAATTTATTCCCGCGCGTGACTGCCCCGACAGTTAGGAAGCTTTTCCTAATGTCCAACCTAAACCTCCCTTGCTGCAATCTAAGCCCATTTCTTCTTGTGACGTCCTCAGAGGTTCAGGAGAACAATCTTTCTCCCTCCTGTAACAACCCTTTATGTACTTGAAAACTATTATCATGGCCCCCCTCAGTCTTTTCTTCTCCAGACTAAACAAATCCAGTCTTCCCGCATAGATCATGTTTTCTAGACCTTTAATCGTTGTTGCGTTTCTCTGGACTTTTCAGTTTGTCCACATCTTTCCCGAAATGGGGGGCCCGGAACTGGACACAACATGCCAGCTGAGTCTTGTGACACTTCTCCTCTCTTGCTTACAACACTCTTGCTAGCACATCCCAGAATGAGGGTTGCTTTCTTTGCAAGTGTGACACTGTTGCCTCATATTTAGCTTCTCATCCACTATGACCCCGAGATCCCTTCTGCAGTGCTCCTTCCCTAGGGAGCCAGTGCCCATTTTGTACGTGTGCAACTGCTCGTTCCTTCCCAAGTGGAGCACTTTGCATACGTCCTCATTGAATTTCCTCTTATTTCTTCCAGCCCGTCTCTCCGCTGGTGGTGGCACTGCCAGTGACTGTCTGTTACGGCTTTTAGGGTAATGCTTGGCCCGCTGTCTGCTCCTGCGCTGGGGCAGAACAAGCTGGGCCCTGCCTCGGTGCTGGGCGGCGCCTGCCCAGTTTTGCCCCAGCAGTTCATGCAGGCCGCAGCCACTGATACTGAATTAGTCTGTCCCCACAATGCATGGCTCGGGCTGGCTAAGGAAGGCCCCCCTCAGTAGGAGACACTCCCCATATGTCCTGCACATCCCTGCAGTCCGGATTCGAGCTGGGAGCCTGCTGGTCCATACGCAGCCGCCCCAAAAGAGGAGCCAGGGAGCTGTTACCCTAGGAGATGGTGAGGGAGGTTCATCACCAGCGGCTGCCTCTCTCCCAGTGCTCAGAACACTCCCAGGTGTGGGGGAGTTGGTTTCTGTTGTGCATCCCGGGCTCCAGGCTCAGCCTCAGAGCAACTCTGGGACTCTCAACCCCAGCACAGTGGAGCAGTGTCCTAAGCACTAATTTGCAGCCGCTTGTTAGCCAGCTGGCAGGCCCAGGGCAGCAAATTGTGCAGCAGGATCTCTTTGCTCTGGAGGCCACGGTGAACCGACGAGCGGTGGCTTATCTGCATGGCTGCAGGGCCTGGTGGGCTGCGAATACCAGCCCTCAACAGAGCGTGCTGTGAAACGCAGCGTGTGACCAGCACCGCCAGCTGCTCGCCCCCGATGGGGACAGCGAGCGGCGGGCACGCCTCGCAGGAGCTGCGCCACATTGCATCCCAGACATAAAGTTGCCTCTTGCAGCAAATGCAGTTTGGGGATTTCAGACAGACATTTTACCCTGCTCAAAATGGCAACGTTTTGGTTCTGGGGCCCTGCCAGAAATTCCCCAGAAGTCAGTGATGCGGGGGCACCTTTCATCTAGGGCTGGGAAGAAGAAAGGGCCTTCCCCTTTGCCAAGACCAGGGTCATATTCCAGCCCATCCACCAAAGGTTTGCTGCTGGTGCCTTTTAGCACCAAGTCTGTGCAGTGGAGGGCAGGGCCTGTCCTGCAGACAGCTGCTGCTCAGCTCCCTCCACGTACCGCCAGCCGCTTGGGCCCCGTCTGCCACGGGCACTCACCCCATTTGCTGCACAGCATCATGTGCAAAGCAAAACTCAAGGCCCTGGATTCTGCTGGCAGGAAAACCTGCCCCTGAGCAGTGTGCCTGGTGTGCCCTGGCCTACCCAACCGTCCGACAAACAGTGGTGAGCACAGGGCTAGTCTGGCTCGTGTCTGTGTCTGTCACACCCAGAACCAGTCGCAGGCAGGCCGGTCAGTTTGTTAGGAGGACACAGAATATGCCGGAGAGCTCCAGTGCCCGATTCTGCTGTGTAAATCCAGAGGACCCACTCTGAAGTCAAAGGAGTTGCGCCAGTGAAAAGCCAGCAGTCGGTCAGAATCAGGCCACATGCATCTTCACTGGACGCCGAGATGGTGACCCCTGTGCATCCCCCGGCTGGAGCCGTGACCACACAGGCTGCAGCTCCGGAGGGTGCTGGGGCTAGCACAGGCCTTCATTAGCTGGCCTGAGCCTCCCACGGGGCCAGCAGACAAATGTAGAAGAATGTACAACGCCCCAGCTGGGAGCCAGCAGCTGGTGCCGAGACAGGTGGCCCAAGCTGGAGGTCACTGGCATATGGCAAAGCAGTTTACTCCCATCTTCAGTGTGCTGAGAGCCCCAAATCACCTGCTGCATTCAGCAACACAAGCTTAACCCGTTCTAGACGACTTGGGCGTTGGCAATTATGGGTTTAAAATGTGTCCGTTCCCGTGACTAGCAGGTGATCTGCTCCAGTGCATTAGCTGGGATTTCATTGACAGATTTAAAATGTTAAAAAACAGAAGTGTGCTTAAGTGCTGCCCACAGCTGGGCCCCTTGTATGCGTGTCCATGTGCCTGCTGCTCTGGAAGTATGGGCCAGGAAGCCTGCTGCAGGGGCATAGGAGTGCCTGGGGCAGGGGTGTGCCGGGGGGGGCAGTCCGTGTAGGGTGGCAGGACGTGTGGTATGCACGCAGGAGCAGCGGTGCACATGGGGTGAGGGTGTGCCGGGGGGCAGATTGTGGGACATGGTTGGTGTGCCCGGGGTGGGGCAGTGCCCGAGGCGGCAGTGTACATGGGAAAGGGGTGCATATGAAGGCAGAAATACCAGGGGGACCGTGATGAGGTCGGCCTGCGTCGCCTTTCCAGAAAATAGCTGAGTTACATGGGATGAGTCAGTGCATTGTCTCAGAGCTCACTGACCTGCTTTATGAGCGATTCTGGCCTATGGTGCCTGGTTGCTTTCCATGCCCGGGGCTCCCTGCTGTCTCGTGAAGGGACAGGGAACACAAGGGTGGCTCTTGTATGTTCACAATAGAGAGAGGAGAGGGAATAAAGCTTTTCCATGGTGAGAATGGCACTGACAACCCGACACCCCCCCAAACAACTCCCAACCAACCAAAAAAGAGCCCTGTGGTGATGCCCACAGCCCGGGCAGCTGGTCCGGAGCAGGGATTGAATTCTGGACCGCGGCATCGTTATGTGTGGTCTCTGCTGCCTGAGCTCAGCGATCCTCTCCGTTGGGTAATGCGGGAGCAGGCTCACGAGTCTGCAGGGATCTCACCACCTCTGGAGGGGGACAGAGCGTGGCACCAGGCGGGCGTGGCTCACACGTTAAAATACAAACACTCACAAGGGAAAGCCCTCCCCCAGCAGAGCTGCTGCCCCGACAAGGGAGACGTGCAGAGACTCCCTGGAGTCTGTTAGGGACTTTGCTGTTGGGTTCTGCTCACTTGGAAAGCAAGTGCTGCGAGTCTGTGGAATGGCCCAGGAGAGCAGCCAAGAAACCAGGTTGCTGCTGCCGCAGTGCCCCAGGCAGGGACGTGAAGGCAGCTTAGCCACGTGCAGTAGGAGCCCAGCATGCACTCTGGGCCCTGCGTCCTCTGCAGAGGGCGCGGGTGTGGTCCATGAAAAGAAGAGACTCCTAGCTCTGGCTCGAGCCAAGCACTGGCCCATCTCCCCACCGCAGAGCTGCGGATTCCCCTCATTTGCCCTGCCCCCCATTCTGTTCCTAGTCATCTCTGCGATGCATGCCAGACCTGGCAAACTTGTGTGGTGCTTGCCCTGGAAGTGTCAGCTTGGGGGCGTTGGGAAGGGCCCAGGGAAGCATCAGGTTCCTCCAAGCCTCCCTCGCCTCGAGGGAGAGCAGTGTAAGACACGTCCTGGCGTGCAGCCAGAGTGATGGGGTGGGACTGAAACAGGACAAGGCAGGGGGGCTACGGCGGGACGCCTGCCCCAACTCAGATCTCACCCTGTCTTCACACCCTAAGCCTAGGCAGCAGTGCTACTGAGTAAGCAGAGCATAAAGGCGTGCTGGGAGACAGCATGGCCGAGCCCAGATGGGCCCCATCCAAGGACATGGACGTGCTGCTGGACGTGCGTGTCTGCAGCAGCCCGCTGCGCGCTGGTTTCAAGGCGGGGAGGGTGGGCCTGCTGAGGTGTGGGAGAGCGACAGCCGGGGGTGCTGGTCAGCCTTGTGTGCTGCACTCGGCCTTGTGCCGAGCGTGGAGCTCAGGCCATGGCCGGGCCTTGCTCAGGACGCTGCAGGAGAGCCTGGAGGCCAGTGCCAGAGCTGGGCCCGTGACACAACGCGCTGGGCAGCGAGGACCTTACTGCAGCTTACTCAGTAGTGGCTGGCCAGCGCCTAGCTTCCTGCTGCTTCCTGAATGGTGGGGGTGTGGGGGGGAGGAGGGGGCAGAAGCCTGGCAACCAAAGGAGCATGAGTGTAAGCCACACAGGCGTTTGAACTGGGAGCTGGTGGGTGGCCAGGGCCCGGCTTGGCTGCGTGGAGAGCACACTTAGCCTCAGCCCTTCTCACAGTTACAGCGATCAATTATTAAGGTGCCTGGGATCTTTTTGCTACCAGAGCGGAGTATTTATTGCTCTTCCTTCTTAAAATATTCAGCAGGTTTTTACTGAGGGCTTAAGAACCCAGCTCCGTGGGCAGCAAGCCCCAGAGCCGGCAGGGCCAGCCTGGTGATGGATGAGCCAGGGGCTCTGCAGAGATGCTGGCTGATCACTAACCCAGAGGGCGAGGATGGGCTGTGAGGAACTGCCCAGGGGCCTCTCGCTAGCAGTAGCCAGGGCTGTAGAACAGGGTCCCTGTCCAAGTTGCCAGCTCCAGGTTGTTTCCAAGTTGCTGGTTTCTGGTTGCCAGCCTCCTAGCTGTGCCCAGGTGCGTTCTGAGCTGGCCGTCACATGCAGGATGCAGGGCACTTGGGATGGTCAGGGTAGCACCTGTCACCTCCAGGTTGTGGCCTGAAATCCAGCCAAGGGCTAGTCCCGTCCCCTTAGGAAATGAGTTTGGGGGTGGGTGCAGGTGTCCATGCCAACAAAACTCCATCCCTGCTGGGCCATGGTCCCACGGCTGGCAGCGCGCCCAGGACAGAGGGCAATAGGATGCACTCCCTGCGCAGTGGCCCTTGCTGACATCCGGGCTGCTGCTGCCCAGTCTGTCTGTTTGCTGAAGCCTCTGCCTGCCCAGGGCACGGTTCCCTCTGGAACCACTAGCAGCCTCTGTCACCGCCTTCTCCTTCACGCCCGCGTGCAGAGCTCAGGGCAGTGACCCGGAGAGGCACCAGCTGCTTCTCTGCTCATCCCCCAGCACCGTCAGTGCCGCCTCTGGGGCCAGGGGCCCTTTTCCACCTGCCACTGCCCAGAGGAGACGGCTTAAAACTGACCTGGCAGTGGGAACCTGGCTCTCCCACCTGGGCATCCGGGGCAGGCTGGGGTGTGGTGTAAGGCCTCTAGTCTGGGGTGGGCTTGCCCCAAGACTACGCAGACAGACCCCACTGAGAAGCAGTGACTCACTGCTGGGCGCTAGGGCAGAAGCTGAAATCACAGCAATCCTGGTCCCTGGCAGTTACCTCCTGACCCTCTGGTCCCCTCGCCCGCCGTGCGCGGGGCAGGTCTTCTCTGCTTTCAGTGCGTCTCCACCAGCTGCACCATGGCTCCACAGCCTGCTCGGCTGTAGCGCCCTGCCCCTCTCCCAGGCAGGACAGGCCCGGAGTTTACAGCCCAGCAGCCACGCCCGGCTGGGGCAGCCACGCCCGTTTGTCGACCCTGTTTAGACAGGGAAGCAGGCTGGAGCTCTCGTCCCACAGTCTTCTGTGTGTGTGTCTGCGCGAGAGTGAGTGTGAGTGTGTCTGTGTGTCTGGGGGTGTGTGTGTCTGTGCGAGAGTGAGTGCGAGTGTGTCTGGCGGTATGTGTGTGTTTGTGCGGTAGTGAGTGTGCGTGCGTGTGAGTGTGTCTGTGTGTCCGTGGCTGTGCGTGATATGAATTTGACACCACAGACTGACTCACGCTCAGTGCAACGCCACCGAGTCCCAGGGATTGACACCAGTGATGGATTTGGCCCAGAGCTCTTTGCTCCTGCTGACTGTGCAGCCGGTCGGGCTGTTGCAAACACCGCCTGCCTTGCAGCCACGAATGATATTCCCTGCGGCCCCTGGTGTGCCGTGCTGCAGCTGCGAGCACCAGTGCCCCCTGGCGAGGCTCTGCAGACGTGGAGTCAGGAACCTGCAGCTGCCTGGCATTGAGGGGGAGGAAGGGAGCTGGAGCCTGTTGCGTGAGGGATCTGAAAGTCAGTGGTCTGGAGCCCTGGGCCGTGGCTGTGCGTGAGGTGCAGGGGAGCTGCCGTCCAGGCCAGAGCAGGGCGCTGGAACAGCTAGTGCAGTGGGGCACTGAGAGCCGTGAACCGAACGGTCAACCTGCACGTGACGGAAACCACTTCAAGCCAGGCCTGCGACCGCACCTCCAGCGCCCCGAGTCCCAGCACCCCGGGCCAGAGCCACCTGCACACAGCACGCGGGTGGATGTGGTGCTGGGGCTGGGCATGGGAGGGCAAGGCTGTCACACAGCTAAATGTAGTTACCTCCTAGACACTGTCCCTATGTTTACAGTGGGCTACTAAAAGCAGACCCTTGGTAGCTCACAGCTCTGCCATCCTCTCAGCCACCTCCGCAGTCCTTACTGCAGTGGGAGTGGTGCTGGTGAAGGGGTGTGGGGTGTGGTGCTCGCGTGGGCCCTGCCGTTCTGCACCACTGCCCTCCAGGGCTGAAAGGGGTTTAGCTGCATGTGGGTCAAGGCAACAGGGCTGGGGGTCCAGGGAGGGATCTGCAGGTGCATGCCAGTAATGTCAGGCTCGGGGCACCAATGAGATTGTGACAGAGGTGCCAGAATCCTAAGAAAACAGCATCTGGCCATATTAGCACATCCCCAGGGAGCGTGTCTGCCCCAGACGGTGCAGAGCCCACCCCGAGCTGCGCATCAGCCAGCAACAGGGCACGTGGGGCCCGCAGCACTGGCCTGCTTTCAGACCGGACTGGCACAGAGCTTGGGAGCTCAGGGCTGGCTGGCGAACTTTGCTCTCCTCCTTTCACTCGTTGTTGTACTCCTGGGTCCCAGCTGAAAGGAACCGCAGCTGGGAGCTGCCTGCGGGTGAGCCCCTGCTGCCACAGCATCCACACCTTGCACCTCGAGTGAGCGAGAGGCTATTCTGCCTGCTCCTGTTGTTGCCAGCATTGGCTTGGGCATATTGGTTAAGCCACCAGCCCAAGTAATTAAGTTCCTGGGTGGTTCTTCTGTGTCATCCCCATTATTTCATTACAGCTTCTTCCTCTGTTGTGAGGGCAGGGCCAGCTGCAGGGTCTGTGCCGATTGGACGCCTAATCTGCTTATTTAAGAATACTGCTAAATTGCAGTGTCCAAAAGCAGCCGAAGGAGCGAGATTAGCCTAAGCTTGCTTATTAATGGCATGACCTCCCGTGGCGCTGCGGCATCTGCCAGGGGAGGCGGAGGAACACCGATCGGAGAGCGGGGCAGGACGAGGCAGGCGCTGGGGCAAACGGCATAACTAACCCTTCTGGAGGAGGCTGGGCGGGGGCTGCTCCCCCTGCCTTTGGCACATGCTCTGTAGTTCAGTGCCTTGCTGTCTGCCACCTGGCCTGCTCAGCCTCTCTGTCTGCCTGGCTCCTGCCGGCCCCAGGCCACTGAGCATCTCCAGCCAGCTGCTGCGTCCTTCCCTCTCTTCGGCCGGTCTGGGCATCACATCACACCCCTGCCCGCAGGGTCTGACTGCTCCTGAGTCCAGAGAGAGTTGAGCACGCTCAGCCCCCCTGTGGTGATTGAGTCCTTCCGCTCCCCCATCCGTGGTCCCTGAGCTCTGGCCTTGCAGGGGTGCCCGTGTCTCTGCGGGCTCCTCCAGCCCACGTGCCACTCTCTGCAAGCACATTCCCGGGGTGTGGGGCATGTGCCTGTCCGGGCAGCACAGGGCGTGCGTGTGGCAGGTGTTTGAGAATCCCCGTGGCTGGCTAGGCCAGCTGAGCAGAGAGCCACCTAACATGCAACAGCCCCTTGCTTGGGTCAGCGGGGACTCATCCTAGGGCCTGAACCACCAGAAACTCCCCTCTCTACCGCCAGAGCTACAGGAGTAATTCTGTTAGCAGCTGTAGGCTTTTATCCTCCATGCAGAGCAGCCTCTGGAACAGGGGAATTACATGTGATGTGTGTGATGCTAAGCATCCCTGCCCTCGGGTCCTATCTTTGTATGGCAGACGCTCCGCGAGGAATCCGAGCTGGCTGAGCGTTCATGTTTTTGTGTGACGGATGTACACGGGTGGCAGGGTTGTGGCGATAGGCTGGACTTGTGACTGAAGTGTGTGTAAGGCAGGCAGGCCAGGAGGGGTTGGTACACAAGCCTGCACTAGACACAGCCTGCTCTGCACTTACGTCAGCGTCTGCATTTAAATTTCACTCCCGCAGAGGTAACTGCCCCTTTACGCCGTCGCAGTAACCGCACCGCTGCAGGAGGGGTAGCGCCAGTGTCGCTGCTGTGTTGGTGTAGATCCTGCGATGCTGACATCGGCTGTTACCGGCTTTCAGCAGCCGGCATCCCACCATGTCCGGCAATACAGGCGGGACAAGTGCCGCTCGTGAGGACACGCACCATCGACAAGGAGTGGAATGTGGACGCTCACAAGCACTTTCTTTGCTGTGGGGGCTGTGTGCAGACGTCTCTAGGCTTGACATCATTTTGTAGTGGAGATATGCCCAAAGAAACCTCTTTTCCCCACCAGGAGTTACTTCCAAAGCGCTTTGAAAGACAGTGAGAATCTATTTACATATCACGGACAGGAGAATCCGTTTCAGAGGTTTCCTGGCCTATGAACATGGCATGGGCTGAAACTCCCGTGATAAGCTATTGACTCGGTATTGTATGCAATGGTTCTGGATTACAAACGTGGACAGAGCAAGGTGTTCTCTGAAAGCTAATGGCACACTGGCAACTGAGATCTTTGGGACTTGTCTGTATTAACACGCTATGAGGAAAGATGGTTACTGAGTGATATCATGCTTTAAAGCCTGTGGCGAAACAGGAAGAAAGAGTCTCCCTTCCAGACAGGAGGGAATGTCAGCTCTCGGCTTGTCTCGGATGGAAGTTAAGCAGGGGAATCAGAAACAATGGAATCCCCATTTACACAGAAATCATACAGGGGGTGGGAAGCCCACAGGGAGGGAAGAACAGCATGATGAAATCCTGCCTCTTGAAACAAGTTCATTGGACTTGGGAATATAGAAGCAAGGAAAGACGCCCTCCTGGCCTCCGTCACTAGGGACCAGAGCCCTGGCAAGCTGAGAAAGGCAGGTCCTTCACCCAAGAGGGGGATAATGTCTCTGGGATCTGAATGTGGGTGAGAAAACTGCTTAGGCAAAGCGTAAACCTCGCCAGATTTAGCTGTAGACGTTTAGGTGCGTTTTCGCTGTCACCCTTTCTAACATTCTTCCTTTTACGGGGCATCTGTACGCCAGCTCAACTGTACTGCACCCCAGCTCAGTGCTGGGTCTGCCGGGCAAGGTGTGTTCAGCCCGTTAAGTTAAGCAGCTGTGCTGTGGTTGTGTCTCTAGAGGAACAAAGGGCCTGTATCATTTCTCTGAGCTATCCAGGAGAGGGCTGGGCATTGCAGAGCATGGTTTGGGGAATCCCCGGGACAGGGCGTGTGCTGGGGTCCCGTTGCTGCGTGTAGCCCAGGCTTGTGGGTGCTGGAGTGGGGCGGAGAGGCTAGGGACTGGCTACTCGGATCACAGGTGCTGACTCGGAGCTGTTTAGCACACGCACGCTCAGGTACGGCCTGCACGCTGACAGGCTGCTTGTGAGTGTCCCAGGCTGGAAGCTGTAGCACCAAAGCACTGTGGGGTGCCCAGCCCGGACTGCACACAAAACCCATCACAGTGTGTCCTACCCACTGGGCAGTCAGACCCGTGCAGGGCGCAGGGGCAGCTGAGCCAGTGTGTCGTGCCCATGGGGGTCGTGCCATAACGGCCTGGGGGCATCTCCGCATCACGGATGACAATTGCAGGAGACAGTGATGCGGAGCGGTATTTCCCCCGCTGTGTGGATTGGCTGGGGGCCGGGCAAAGGATGATATGGAGCAGCCTGCTCCCCAGCCTGTATTGTTCTCATTTGCAGCAGCGTTAGTGCCCAGACCAAGAACGGTGCCACACCCCTCTACCTCGCCTGCCAGGAAGGCCACCTGGAAATCATACAGTACCTGGTGAAGGACTGTGGAGCCGATCCCCTTGTGCGCGCCAACGACGGCATGACCCCTCTCCACGCAGCTGCTCAGATGGGCCACAACACCGTCATCGTCTGGCTGGTGAGTTCTGCCCGCACCAGGATCCGTGCAGCCAGGACGAGGTGGGGCACTGCCCTCTTCCTGGCTATGGGCAGGCGATCGCCCCGGGGGGGCAGTCTGAGCACAGGGCAGGGGTGGTTCTTCTGGCTTTGTGGGTGGGGTTTAAAGCAAGAGCTGCACCATGGCATAGCTTCTGTAATTGCACACCCTGGGTTTGCACGTCCCTATTTACAGGCCCATGGAATTTGCACCCACTTTCACAAAGCAGGGGGGAGCCTGCGGGGAGCTCTGCTCCCTCTGATTGCAGCTGAAAGGAGGCCAAAAAGCTGTCGGCACAGCCAGGCAGGAACTCACTGCTGCAGGGTGCTTTGAGACACGAGCCGGCTGCCCGCTGATGAGAGGGAGGAGCACCCCTCCGGAATTGTCTAGTGGGGGTGTCTTTTCCTGCCCCTGAAGCAGCTGGGGCTGGGCACTGCCGGGCTGCTGGGATGGATGGACCATGAATCTGGTCTGGGCCAGCCTGTCCCTGGGCCAGGTGCGGGGATCTGGTTACAAGGCAGTGGGGGTGTGTGGGGGGTTGTTGGGTTCCGTGGGACATGGTCAGAGCCTTGCACTGCCCAGGGAGTGTCCGAGGGCTTGTCTGACAGGCAAGTCACTGCGGGGTCACCTGAACTCGTCCCTCCGGCGGCGAGGCTGTGTGCGTGCCCTGTGCCAGGACAAGCGTTTAGTTGCCTTGCTCCAAATCGCCTGGAACGGGATCCAGACAGCTGCGCTGACATCGGGATACACAGCCTCTCGCGCTGGGTCAGTGCACAGCTCGCCTTAGTGGGGTAGGTGGGCCCCAGCCACCCCTGCCAGGAGAATCCAGGCTCCGGCCTCCACTGGCACAGAGACCAGATGCTGTTCACTGGCTGGGGCCTTGCTGCTGATGTCCAGCAATGCCTGTGCGGGTGCCAGGGTCTGCCGGAGCTGGAAGCCGGCGTGCCCGGCAGCTGGAGGGTGCTGTGTCACGCAGTGGACGGGGCTCTGCCACACGGCCTCTCTGCACGTTACAGATGAGCTTCACCACCGTCAGCCTGTCGGAGCAGGACGGCGACGGCGCGACGGCCATGCATTTTGCTGCCAGCCGCGGCCACGCCAAAGTGCTAAGCTGGCTGCTCCTGCATGGGGGAGAGATCACCACCGACCACTGGGGGGGGACGCCGCTGCACGACGCGGCTGAGAACGGAGAGCTGGAGGTCAGTGGGCTGGGCCCTGCGAGGGGGGCACAGAGCCGAGTTGCCCTGGGGGTGGCTGAGCTGTGGGAGGAAATGGAGCCTGCCCCGGGGGCTGGTGCAATTGTGATCAGATGTGTGCTGCAGTGGGAAAGCTCCCATCAATGAAAACTTATTGAAGGGTCCGGGCGATGGCGGCATCGTGCCATGGCACCGACCTAGCCCTGCATCGCCTGGCACTGCAAGGCATCCTGGCACCGCCCTGTATGCTGCAGCAGCCTTGCCAGAGCATCCCAGCACCATACCACTCTACAATATCTGGGCACGCGCCAGCATGGAATTCCAGGGCCACAGCTAGAGCCTCCCAACACAGTGCCAGGCTTGCAGGGCACTGCCACCCTCTGTAACACCCTGGCACGGCATTGTCCTGTCCTGGGGGACCGCACTGAGTGGGGTCCAGCCTCGCCATCTCCCTGCCTCCGAGCATCTGGTGTCTCACTGCTGCCTGGTGAATTCTCCGCCAGCTAGATCATTCCCAAGTGGGGTTTGCCCCTGCCAGCCCTCCCTCACGCCCTCCTTGTGTCTCCTTCCAGTGCTGTCAGATCCTCGTGGTGAATGGTGTCAACCTGGGGGTCCGTGACCAGGACGGCTACACAGCCGCTGACCTCGCCGATTACAACGGGCACAGCCACTGCGCCAAGTACCTCCGCACTGTCGAGAACATGGTGTGGCCCCTCGCACTGCCAGCTCCTGCCGCGCGGCCCCTCTGCAGCAGCCTCCCCACTCAGAGGGGCCCGCCAAGCCCCGGGGCCCGCAGCACTGGGTGGGATGAGGAGCAAGTAGCAGAGAGAGGCAGAGGAAGGGGTGGGAGCTGGGCACACGTGTACCAGCGTGGGCGCAGCTCTGGCTGCTTTTTGAACTCATGTCGTTTGCTGAGTTCAGAGACGGGAGCTAGCTCCAGAAGCGGCTCGGGGCTGGACATTCAGTGGAAGCAGGGCCATACGCCCTTCTCCTAGCATGGGTGAGCTCAGGCCTTGTTCAGGTGCCCAGACAGCTGAAAGAACACCAGGCCGCCGAGAACGGGATGTCCACAGCCCACCCCAGCGGCACCAGCAGTGCAGTGCTAGACTGCTGGCGCTAGGCAGGCATTACCCTTCCCTCCGGCAGCAGGGCCTGTTGGAACCAGGGGCCCCAGCCCCCCTCCTGGCCAGAGCCTGCGAAGGGGTTGGTTGGTGACGGTGGCCATCGCTGGGTTCCCGCAGGCCCTCTTTGGTCAGCAGCAGCTGATTTGCTGGTAACTTGCTGGCTGTTGCTGGGCCCCTTTCCGTGCTGAGTGTTGCTAGAGGGCGGGTAGCACCACGCCCCGTTCCCGAGGGAGGCAGTGTCCTGCCATGCTGCTGGAGAGGCTCTGCAGAGCCTCGGGTGTTAGCTGAGCAGTCGTGGCGCTCCTCCCTGCACCAGCTCTGCTCCGACAGACCGACTCCCAGCACACCGCCCTGGCTCCCTAATTAGGAGGGCCAAGGAGAGCATGGCAGCTGGACGCTTACCCCGAGAGCAGGCATAATGAGTGCCGTGGGGGCTCCCTGAGGAGCTGGGGCACATGCTCCAGCCCCGTGGAGGGAGCCAGGCTGCTGCTAGTTATGAGCTTGCCTCCGGCAGGAGAAGGTGCCTGGCTGCTCCATAAGCGTGCCACAGCGGGGAGCGGGCCACCCAAGAGGAGTCTCCCAAAGCCACCGGGCAGCCATTAGCATGGGCAACGTAAGCTGGGTCTGTGGGCGCAGGTGGGGGGCGGAGGGCGGAGGCCCCTTGCTAGCCCAGCCCAGTCAGTGTCCGTGTTTTTGCAGCCCCCAGGGTGCCAGGCACATCACAGGCAGGTGGGAGCCCTGGGCTGGCCTGAGGATGTGGGACTCCTGTGACCTCTCGGGATGGAAACTGAGCTTTCTGCCAGGGCCTTTTACACAGAGACTGAGGAGCAGCTGGGGGTGCTTTAACCCTTTGCTTACCACTGAATAGCTGCCCCGGAAGGAAATCCTGTCCTCTAGTGGAAAGGGACACATTGTCTCAGGGACATGGCAGGGTCCTCCAGACCCACATCGGGCTAGGACCATGCCCTGTGCCTCCAGCTTCCGCCAGGGCAGGAAGGGTCCATGGCTTAGGGGCAGAGGCAGGGGCCGACGGCCGCACTGCGTGCAGCTCACAGCTGCCAAACCCTTGCTGCTGGTGTGGGATTCAGGGAGCAGAGAGTCATCAAATGGCCCGAGGCTGTGGCCATGGGACACACACTTGTGTGGCATATGCGACTGGCTCTCAGAGCAGGACTGGAATCCTTTGTGGGGAGGGTCTGGCTGATCTGAGAGCAGGTCTGCGTTAGAAAACCCCTGAAAAATCCATGCCCAGAGCAGCAGAGTTAAGGCACGCTAAGTCCCTGCGTGGTCAGTGCAAGGTCGACAGAAGAATTCTTCCATCAGCCTCGTTACTGCCTCCCGGGAGGTGGGTTACCTGTGCTGATGGGAGACCGCTCTTGTGGGCACTTCACATTGTAGCATTTCAAGTGTAGACAGGCCCTGAGACGCTCACTTCACTTATGTTGTGTCTCTCACTCACCTGGGCAGCAGAAAATAAATCTCAGGGCGAACCCACTGCTGCCCCTGCTGGCCGCTCCCTGGGCACCGCACATGCCCACTGAAAAGCAGTTGGTAGAAGGCCTGCGTGTTTTCTGACCCTCTTGCTGCAGAGTCAAAGGAGCAGCTTCCGCCTCTGCACAGGCTTTGTCTGCAGGAGGCACATCACTGTCTCTGTTAGCAGAGAGAATAGTCCAGTGCTGTTCAGCGAAGGGCCCGGGAGTTCACATGGCAGGGACTGCAGTCGGTCCCGGGGGCAGGGCCCAGGGACGTGGGAGCCGGGACAGCAAGCAGGTTGCTGGGTGCTCACTGGAGGAAATGTTCCCTTTGCTGTGGAGAGAGGGGCCCTTTCCCCATGGGTGCTCGTGCAGATCCCCCGGGAGTAGGTGTGCGCAGCGCAGGAGTCTGTGACAGGCAGGTCCTTGGCTCCAGGGCCATATTTACACTGTATGTGCCCCCCCCCCACAGTTGATCTTTCAGGTGACGGGAGCCAGCTCCACGGGGGGGGGGGGGGGGGCTGGGGCCACCGGCTCGGCCAGCTCTGGGGCAGGGGAACACGCCAGGGGGCGGGGATACAGGAGGAAGAGGAGGAGGAGCAGGGGGTGGGTCCCAGGAGCGAGGAGGAGCGGGGGTGCGAGGCCAGAGTTCCAGCACTCATGTGGGGCCCCCAAGTTGGCCGAGGCCTCACTGTTTTGGCACCCCGAGGCACACACACTGGAAATCCAGCCCTGATTGGATCCCCTCCCAGGCTACACCAGTGCCACATCGTGCAATCGTGGGGGTCGCCCTGATGTCTCATTTCAGCAGAGCCCCCAGAGTTCAGCGGCTGAGGCTGATGGTTCTGGGCATTGGCCCGTCCCTACTAATGACGTGTGATCCCTCTGATGTCCCACTGAGGGCCAGTGGGCCACAGATTAACTGTCAGCTAATGAAACCTTCGGGGCACGTCTCTGCATGGCTGCAATCAGGATGACACTGACTCGAACCTGGCGTTGTTCACTTGCCACGTCTCTCTGGAGCTGTTTGCTGAGATCCCCTAGGGTCCTGCCATTGGCACTAAGCAATGTTAGTGAATTCCTGGCTGCAGCTGCCCATTTCCCAGTGACTAACCCAGCCTGCGTGTGCTTGGCCTGCAGAGCCTGGAGCACAGAGTTCTGTCCCGAGACCCCTCCGCCGACCTGGAGTTCAAACAGCCCGATTCCGGCATGTCCTCTCCCAACACCGTCATGTCTGCACAACAGGCGCACTTCGCCATGGGGTCACCAGCCAGCACCCTCTCCAACTACGACTCCTGCAACTCGAGCCAATCCAGCACGGGGGAGAAAAGGAGCAGCCAGGCCGGGGGTCCAGGATCCAGTAAGTCCTGTACCGTGAAGGGCTCGCTTGTACCAACCAAGAGGAGATTTGCTCTCACAAAGCTACTGCCCAGAAACGTGTGTGGAGAACAGAATCTGACTGTAGAGCAGCAGTGGGCATGGCTGGGGGGAGCCAGCTGGGCCCCAAGAATTCCCCAAAGCCCTACACCCAGACAGGCCTGCATACGTATCCAGGTAAGGGTGGGATAAAGAGAAAAGCAATGTCTGAACCACCTCCCTGCCTCTAGCAGTGGCACAGTGCGTTGGGCCCGGGTCAAAAGAGGTGAGGCTGGATGTCTTGGGGTATGTAGATATTGCAGTTGGACACCTGCGACTGGCCCGGGCTCCCAGGGCTTGGCCTAAGGGGCTGATTAATTGCGGTGTGGATGTCCAGCTTCTCTCTGAGACCCTCCCACCTGACGGGGTCCAGGGGCAAGCTGCTCATTGGGCCAGCAATGGTTCATAAGAAACCCCCAGGAGTTGCTGATTCACTGCCATGTCTCAAGCTAGAGGAGACATACGTGGCACTATGGAGGGTGGGTTCTGAGGGCTGTCGCTGATCAGGAGACAGGGACTGGCAAAGGTTTTCAGTAACTGCAGTGCCTCCCTGTCCCTTGATTGGCAGCCCCTGGTCTCAATGCCCCAAGAAGTGAGAAAGCTCCAGCCCCGCGTTCATGCCAGTCTCTCAATGGGGAGCTCCCCGGGCAGCTCCGACCTTGACAAACACATCACAAGAGGAGCTAGCTCTCCAGCTGACACGTAGAGAGCAGGCAGGTGCGGACACTCTCCCAGGGCTCTGGGACATGGTGCCTGGACCGCTGTGGCTATGGATGGTGGCGTGGCCTGGCCATACAGATGTGCAGTGCACAGAGGGAGGGGGAAGCTGTCTGTGGGACGAGATGGCGAGAGCTGAAGGTGGCTGGACATTGCCGTGCCCAGGCCCTGGAGCTCTGATGCTGCCTCACAGCTAAAGCCACTCACATTTGTCTAGAAATATGGTGCTGGGTTTCCGTCGCTGTAACTCCAATGGCAGAGCACAAGAGCTGCTCCGGCAGCTGCTCCGCCATTTGTAACAACTAGCGCCGTCTGCTGGAAGGCGAGCTGGGAGCCAGGCACAGGGGAGGCTTGGTATCGTGGCACCGTGCCAGGACTGTGCCCTGGTTTCACTGCCTGCTTCTGCTCTTGGGGATCGTTAAATGTTTTGCTGCTGGTGAAATACTCAGGCTGGGGCTCAACTGCTGCCCTCACACCTGCATCAGTGCCAGGCCTGTCGGCACCAGTCCCAGCAGGGGCATGAATGGTAAAGCCAGCGGATGGGACATGGACCGGTGTGTTTGCAGCACAGAACCATCAGCACTGCACGTGAAGCGGCTCTTTGGCCAGCGCTCGGGGGGGAGGCAGGGGGTGGTCACTCTGGCACGTGTGGCGAGCCCGAGCAGTATTTCTGCTGTTGTGACGTCTCAGGTTTTGGCTGTGACTGGCCCTTTGCAGACATGGTTTGTCTCCCCTACAGGGCTACTCGAGTCAACGATAACGGACATGCAGACATACATGGACATGCTCAACCCAGAGATCCGGCCAAGCGAGGACAAAAGGGAGGGCGAGGCACCCCTCCCACCTCCCCCAAGCTTCCCCCCTCCTCCTCCACCTCCCAACTCCAAGCTTCCCCCCCCCTCCTCCCGGCTACCCAGCACCAACCCCCCCCGAGGCCCAGCACACAGCAGAGATGTATGTGCAAGCAAAAAACAACCTGCGGCACGTGGAGAGCGAGGTGCTGAAAAAAGAGGTAACTCCCATAATGCTACAGGGTCTATGGAGCCACTGGGACGCGGACCCTCTGCAAACGCCCCTGCCCCATGGCGGGGCAGACGCCCCCCTTCCTGCTATAGGAGCCGCGGCCACAGTGGTGGTGTGTGCTGGGTGTGCCCGGGAGGATGCACCCGACTGTATGAGCCGTGAGGGCCCTAATTCCAGGCCAGGGCTTGTGACGTGTGACCCGCACAGGGTGGGGAGGGCCATGGGGAGATGCTCCGACACTCTCTGGACAAGTGAAGCTCCGGGTCAGGAAGCAGGTGCAGGACATGCTGTGAGACAGCAGAAGGGGGTGGATGGTTCGGGGCCTAGGGTGGGTTCCGAAGAGCAAGGGGAGAAGTGCATGTGTGGCAGACAATTTACCATGTCCTCCCTCTCTCCTCCCTACCCCCAGCTGAATGTCCACCTGCCTTCCCCCACCCCAGCCTCAGGGTCTGACCGAGAGCCTTGGGGCCCCTCGGCAATATTCTGGCAGGGGTCCCAAGGATGCTCACCCCTTACACACCAGCTGTGGGTTGACGGCTGCATTCTGAGAACCCCCTGGAGTGCAGGGCTGACAGGTCTGACCCCAGACTGACGGTGGTGACAGACTGCTCCCCCGGCCCAGGGAGGCCCAGGAGCTGTGATCAAGGGATCAATCAAGCTGTCGCTGGCTCTTGCAGCTAGAGTCCCAGCCCTGGTGTCCTGCTGTCAGGGCCCCCACACGGGGAGAAAAGGGTACACTTTACCGGAGGCCCTGGACGGCCCGGCACAGGCTGCAATCCCCATTACCACGAGGAAAAGTGTTTTCACGTCTCATGAGATTGTACGTCTGGGGGAGGGATTGTGGATGTGTGTGGGAGGGTCCCGCGTTACGCGTTTGTGCTGGGCCCTGCCTGCCGTGGAAATGCTCCAGCAGCTTTTGCTATTGATGTTTGGCCCAGTCAGGAGTGGGGCCCAGGGTTGGAGCCAGAGACGGTGCCTGCCCCAAAGAGCTTACAATCTCACTAGAACTATGAGGCAGGGGGCGGGCCAGGCACCCGGCGGGATGCAGGGGTGAGGGGCCCATGGCTTGCTCTGTGCTCTGCTGGAAGCTCTCGCACTGTGCTGTGGGGGGAGTGATTCATTTTAAAGGGAAAGACAACAGCACAATGCTGCCTGCCTCACCTGCCTCAGGTCGGGAGAGACCTGGCACAGCTGGTGATGCAACAGCTAAAGCCTCAGCTGCCCTGGGACCTGGGGGGGCTAGGGCACAGTGGGGAGCCTGGGGAAATCTGTTCTTCCGGAGCCTGGGCGCCCTCCTGGGACGAGCCTGGGGAGAGCTCCCGAGGTGCCATTGTCTCTGGGCTGGGGGTCAGCATGGGACAGGGAAGCAGGACTCGGGGAGCCAGAGCTGAGCACTGCAGCAGAGATAGGCCAGCATCCTGCCTCGAACGTGGCCCGTCTGCTCTCCAGGGCACCTTGCAGCTGGTAAAATTCTCCCTCTGCTGCAGCCTGGCTCTGCGCATTTGTCTGTTGCTTTCTGCCACCGTTGCTGATTGACCCCTTGCTGTGGCCATGCTCTGGGATGCTGCTCTAGCAGCCTCACCCCTGCACGGCTGGACAGACAGACTAACTGTTGTCCCCTGCTGCAGGTGCTCTTGGGCCTAGATGCTGTGTCTGGTCCCGGTCTGGGGCGAGGCGCTCTCCCAGACCCGTGCTGCAGGCTGTGCTTTGTCAGAAGAACGTTGATTAGCCAGGAATAAAAGTGCCCCGCACAGTCCTGACCTGGTATAACAGGGAGCAGAACCAGCCTCTCCCTCCCTGGGCACACGGCCAGCGCTCCCCCAGCCTGCTCTGCCAGTGCTGGGAATGGTCCAGGCTCCCCAGGAGGGCTGCGGGGACATTGCAGAGGTGCGCGTGAGCAGGGAGGTGAGCAGAGGTGACCGTCTGAGGGGAGGCAGGGAGCCTGGGAACACAACAATGGCTCTTTGTGGAGTTCCTTGGCATCCGTGCTTCTCCCACGGGCTTGGTTTGGAAACATGATGGTCAAGTTTCTAATCTGTTTAATTGCGCAAGGGCTTCTCCGGGGCTGGACGGAGCCAATTACACCTCAGAGGGCAACTCCCCTTTGTCCAGAGGCATGCCCCTGACCCCAGGGGACAGCACCCCCCTTTGAAGAGTCCTTTTGCATGAGGTCAGTGTGCACAGACAGCCCTGGAGGCTGACGTCCTCTGCATGCCCACGTCCTCTGCGTGCCCTGCTCGGTGCCCCTGAGCCTCGGCTCCGAAAGCCCATTGCCAGGGTGCAGGCAGGTGCCATCTTCCTGGCCCCTCGTGCCGTGTTCTCTGCTGGGCGGGGATGGGCTGACTGATCCCCCACTGGAGCTGGGCAGAGACCAGGGCTACTCTGACACCCATTGCTCAGAGAGCCCGTGCACCCTGGCCCCAGCCGTCTCCACACTCAGCTGCCCCCGGGCCATGACCGTAGGCACAGGCTCGAACGTGAAGGGCGTGAATGTGGTGTCGTTTGGGACCCCACGATTGTGCGCCTGGTGCTGTCGGCCAGCACAGACCCCGTCCAGCCGGGCCTCCCAAAAGCCAGGCCAGCTCCAGGGTGCCTCGGGGCCTTGTTGCTGGCCAGCCTCAGCACAGAAACCCCAGCACGGAGCCAGGCAGCCCTTAAAATCCAGCCCCTTAGCGCTAGAGGAGCAGGGGGGCCGGCTGGGGGGGGGGGCCCAGAGCCAGCCCTGCAGCACGACCTGCCGTGACCCCTGTCTCACGTCTCACTGGCTCCACATGCCCTCTTGCTTTATATGGTGGCCAGAGCAGGGTGGGGTGGGGGGACCCAGATCATTTCATGCAGACACTGGCTGCCTCTCTCCAGGCAGCCGGCTCCAACCTCTCCTCCCCCGGGCATGGCCCTCAGGCCTTGCTGGATTCTTCCAGCAAGGGCAGAGCCGTGTTCAGGGATCTAGTCCAAGGCAAAGGCTGCGGGTCCCGCCACCCTCCCTCATGAGCACCTCTGGGCATAGTCACGGGGCTCTGCCCCTGTGGCCAAGCAAGGCCTGGGACCTGGCTGTGGTTTCCTTCCCAGACTCTGAGATTCCCAGCAGCACCCTCCGGCACAGGGAAGTGAGGTGGGACAGGCACAAGTTGGCCCAGGCACCAGGCGCGACCCTGGTCTGGGGTGAGAGCCAGATCAGTTCCGTCCCCACGTCCTGCCCCAGATGGGGGTTGCAGCCGTGGGGGGGTGGAGATGGGAGCCACCCAGTGAGGAGCTGGGCAGGCCACATAGTCTCTCCTCAGAGCTCATGTCCCTCAGCGCTGGCCCAGTCAGCCCGGGAGCACCTGTGCCGCACCCAGGCTCCGGGACCCGCCTGTGCTGTGTGGCACTGACTGGAGGGGAGCTGCCTCTCTGGACAGGCGGAGAAGGGGCTGGCACTGGCTTCCCTGGGCCGGGCGGCGCAGAATCCCCTCGACCTGCACTGGGGCCGGGCGAGGACCGTGAGCAGGTGTTGGGGGCGCTGTCTGTGTTGGGATGTGGCTGAGCGTTCCTAGAAGAAACGAGCCCGTAACAAGCTAAAGCCTCCTGTGCCGTACCTGACAAGCTGCAACTCCTGCGCAGACCCTGGGGCAGCTGGGTGGTGCCGCACAGAGAACGGCGCTAGGGAAGAAATACACAAGTGCAATGCGACCCCCTGCAGCCTAGTGGAGCTTCGTGCAGCTCAGCACCCACAAGGCACCAGGACTCCCGAGAACCAACAGCAGCAGCTTCCTGTTCCCATTGTCACTAGCCTGGCTCGAGAGCTCCTCCTGGGACAGCCTAGGCAGCAGCAGGCTTGGGACATGAGACTGAGAGGAACGGCGGGTGTAATGACACTCCGGCCGCCTCCCAGGCCTGTCCCAGATTGAATGTGTTATCAGGGGACTTCTGGTGCCCGCTTCTGATGTCCTGGGCCATGTGGGCGGGTGAGAGACGCCTCAGGAGGCATGAGGCGAAGCTGTGACCCCGCGCCCTGTGTGAGTGAGGCTCACAGCGAGGTGCCCTGACCCCTGCCCACCCCTCCTTTGTTTCCTGTCAAGTGATGGAACTGGTCCTAGCCACAGCACATCCTGGCCACAGTTCTGTCCTCAGCTGCTGCGTCTGGGTAACAGATATTTGGAGGCTGCCCAGGGGCAGCAGCTGGCCCACAGTGCTGAAGTGCCATGTTCTGAAATGACCCCAATGGCCATGGGAGAGCCCAGGTTCCTGCTGCCCCCTGAAACTGGCCCCAGACAGAATCACCAGCTGTTGTAGATGTCTCTGGGCCAAGGGAGTCCCTGGTGCTAGTTACATTCCTGCAAACAGAGTTAGGCAGGGCAAAATTGGGACAGCTGGCCCTAGATGGGCATGCAGTGCCAAGGGAGTAGCCAAACGGCCAGGAGACATGGCCCCCTGCACCAAACCATGTCCCTTTCACCCTCACCAGAGCCAGCCAGCTCCTGTAACATCTGGGCTGGAGTCCCCTCACCAGAACCATTTGGTGTCTAGAGCCCATTAACCAGCTCTCCCAGGGAACTGTGCCCCGCCCCCAGACGGATGTGCCACTCCTGAGGGAAAACATCCAAGCAGGGATATTGCCCTCCTGTGTGGGAGTCTCGGTGGGGTGGAAATGTATCCCTCAGTGGAAGAGTTAATGACACCCTCCCCTGCATGATCTCTCCGCGTAGTGTCTGAACTAACCCAGATCATGATCCCTGCAGCGGGAGGCTTATTAACTATTGAACACGCCTCCTTTCAGCACAGCCAGAGAAAAGAAACACCAGCAGCTGAGCCAGCCAGCAGGAAACCAGAAAGCCGCTTGACAATGAAACAGACAAATAAGAAGAATAGGGCAAAAATGCCAAGGGCTGTAAGGTGAGGAAGGAAGCGCACTTCCATTTCCAGGCCATGGGGCACTTCTGCCCGGAGTGGGGAGAGCTGCCCAGGCTGTCTTTCTCCCAGCAGGCCCCTTGGCCAGTGGCAAGGGGTAACACATACAGGTGCTTGTGCAGTTTTATGTTAGTCTAGTAAAGAATCCGTGGTTCCACTGGGGTTTATCATACCTGTGCACAGCACATCTGTGTGTGCTGCAGCGGAGCCTCTGAGCCATGGGGCTGAGGGCGATTCCGGAGGCACAGGAGCCAGGTGAGGTGCTGCCATCTGTGTGCTGCCACCTTCTCCCAGGAGCATTGGTCACGTGTTGTTGGAGGGCGAGCGATATTCTTGCGTGGGAAGTGGCCACTCACATCCTCTTGTTTTCAGAGACCCCAGGCGTGTAACGTGTATACCATGGCACAGTGTAGGGGGCAGAGTCGGGGGGGGTGAAAGCTCCAGGGGGGGGGGCGAAGGGGGGCAGAGAAAATTATCCCTGGAGCCAGCTGCCCACTCCAGAAGAGAGAAGGCATGAGGAGATGGTGCGCTTGCTCTGCCACCTCTTCTGCTTCCAGGCTTGCTCCAGTCACAACTGGCCCCTCACGTTACAAGCTGCCATCTCCCCTCCTGGACAGACGTGGCAAAATGCCATTGCAGATCCCCCCCGAGTGCCATGGAGCGTGTCTGGCACACCTCACGTGCTGGTATGGGATTTTTGTCCTCCAGCACCCGCTCCAGTCCAGCTCCAGAACATTGCTGGAGGCTGGCCCCATGAGCCCATATAACTGGCAGTCCCATGAGCAAGGAGACCTGTCCTGTTACAGCTCCTGTGCGTGGCGTTTCCCTTATCGTTGTGGAGTTTCTCGGTTTCGTTCTCTACTGTGGGGTGGCGGGGGAGGATGGGCTGAGGGTGTCTAGCGGGATATTGGGGGCAGACGTCTGCCAAAGTGCTGTTTGCATCTGCGCTGCACCACCTTACTGGGATCAGCACCGGCTTGAGTTGTTATTCGTCATTCATTAAGGCCTTGTGGTGCCTCAGGTGCTCCTCTGGGAACCCCAGATGTGCCCTTCGCGCTGTCCCAGGTTTTCTCGTGCCAAAGGGGGCAGCAAACCTGGCCCAGACACCCAGCAGCTACCTTGTTCTGCGAACCATCCTCCATTGTTCTCAATGGGCACTGCTGGCTGCTGATCCCTTTGCAGGGTGAGGCCACGGATTAATAGATTCCTACAGTCCAAGCCAGCGAGACCCCAGTGGTCATTGAGCCTGACCCCCTGGGTAGCACCGGCCAGGACCTGCCCTGAATTCATTCCGATCTGAACCAGAGCAGAGCTTTTAGACAAACAGCCAGGAGTGATTTAAAATGTCCCAGTCCTGTCAAGTCCAACACAACCCTGCGAAGTTGTTACAGTGGTTAATTATCCTCACGGATAAAAAAGCTGCACCTTAATTCCCGTCTGACTTTGTCTAGCATCAGCTTCCAGCCATTGGATCCAGCTGGCCCTTTGTCTCGAACACTGAAGAGCGTCTATCGTCAAGTCTTTGGTCCCCATGTAGGTATTTCTAGATTGTGATCAGGCCACCCCATAACTCTCACTCTGTGATGCTAAATAGATGGAGTTCCTTGGGTCTGTCATGGCAAGGCAGGTTTTCTAGCCCTTTCATCATCCTCATGGTTCCTCTCCACGGTATCAACATCCAGTTTCAGCGGAGGTTAGTAGAACTGGACCCAGGATTCCAGCAGTGCTCACATCAGTGTCCCTCATCATTTTGCTGTCCCTCCCCCGCACCCTCCACATATGCAGGGACATACACTCCGACGTACGAGAACAGCGAAACGCTAGCTATAGAATGGGCAGTCACTGTTTGTTCCTGGCAAACCTTGCCATGCGTACATTCACCCCCAGACACCAGATCTAGGACCCCCGCCTGCCAGCCCCTCCTTCCATCGCCATCATCTCCTAAACCCACACTGGCCTTTGAAGCTAGGTGTAAATCGATGGTTGTGGACAGCTGAAGTGAGTTAGTGCGTACTGACAAAGGGGCAGAGTCTGTGCAAGGACTAGCGTGCAGGCACAGTATATTTTTCGCCATGTCCCATGCCGTGTTACCATCTGCTGCCCGGTACTGTACTCATGTCTCTCTGACTGCACAAACCATATGCATGGTAGGTGTCAGTCTAGCTCCTGCTGGAGATTAGCAGAGTCAATAATACTCAGCTACTTTGTGCACGGCTAATGCCTCGTACTGCTGCTCAGGGGCTTAGCATCGCATGGGCATTGTACTTCACAGATCACCCTCCATTCATGTGGCACAAAGGCTCCCAGAGAAGCAGGCATTGGCACAGAGAAAAGGGCTGGAGGGGAGACTTGCACAGGGGAGGGTTCTGGCTCAGTGGGCAAGGGCGTCCCAGAGGAACCTCTGCTCCTAGCAACGTGGAGAGCAGCGGAGGGTGCGTCCAGGAGCGGGGCCAGGTGCAGAAAGTCGAGGCACAGTGAGGTTTCATGCAGGGTAATGTCATGCAGGCCTGGGTTTGCCGCCTGGGGGAGCATTCGGGGCAGCACTGGATATGATTTGTATTACTGGAGTGTTTCAGTGCTCACAGGCTAAGGCAAGGCAGGAGCTGGCGGCAGCAGAGAGGCAGCATTCCCTGACTGAGCTGTACGCTGCTCGCCAGCCACCGATCGTGGCTAGCACACGGAACAAGGCACAATGAAGACGACAGCTGCCTGGGCTTGGAGGGCCTCAGCCCCTTCCAGGACAGCCTGTCAGACACAGCACCATTGGCGCCAGGCTGCGGGGGTTGAGCCTCATTCTGCCACTCATTAAGAATAGCCCGTACGTTGGCACCAGGCTGCTTTTAAGAATCCAGGGCCTGCTGTGTGTGTGAGTGACACCGAGTCCCCCGACGGCTGGGCCGTGTGCCCTGTGCAGCAGGCAGGTCTGGGTCAGCGTAACCGTATCCGCACCTGTCAGAGCTGCTGAGAGATGCCTGCCGGAGCTTTGTCTGCACCTCAGGCTGACGGGAGGGGGCCAGGGTAACGCGAGCTGGACATGGAGACTGACAAACGAAAGAGCAGCACAGGGAGCCAGGCATTCCACGCCCTGCGGAACGGGGCATCCTGGGAAATGGGCCGCTGGCCCCCTGGGAATAGCAGAGCCCATCATGTCTCCTGCAAGGATCACAGAGGGGCAGATGTAGCAATTCCGTGCTGGGACAGCTGGGAGTCTGTCCAGGGCCAGCCCCCACCCATGGGGACTGAGCAGACGGAAGGAGAGCAGCTGGCAGAGTCCGAGCCAGGGTCTCTGTGAGGCTGATGGGCAGAGACAACCTTAATAGCTGGTTGGCTGCCCCATTCCTCCCACTTCTGCAGTCAGTGGAAGCCCAGCTGTGGCCTCGCCTGTAACAGGGCAGCAAAGCCCTGGCAGTGTTACACAAAGTAACACAAAGTGGCCCCCAGTGCAGGCACAAAGCAGGGAGGCCACGGCGCAGCTGATGGTGTGTGACCAGCACGCTGGCTGCACTGGTGTAACGAGTGCCCCTTTCCTGGCTGCCAGCTAGGCCTGCTGGAGGTTGGCAGGTCCTCAGTGCATGAGGAGCCCCTGGCCTGAGTGCGGCCAGCGTGCAGAGCACTGTCGCTCAGGAAATGCCAGCGCCCGGTGTTTGCAGACAAGGCCAAGGACTGTCCCTGCCTGTGTCGGGAAATGCATGGCCCAGCGTGCGTGGGGGACGGGGAGCACGGGTGATGCCGCCTGCAGAGCAGGGCTTCGAGATGCCCATTTTACGGTTAATCTTTAGGTATGGTTTTGTGAAGAGAAATGGGAGCCGTTGCCCTGGGATTGGCTAGTGCCACCTGTGTGATGTCATTGCTGGGTGAGCCGATAGGTGCAGGGAACTCATTGGAGAGCAGCTGTAACCAGAGAGGCTGGCTCAGGTGTCGCAGGTGTGCTGGGGCCAGGTGTCGGGTGGCACTGTTGTTGCAGGCAGGCAGGTTTTGTGGGTCTCAGCCTTGCCGGGTGCAGGTAAGAGACTTTTCCAGCCCATCCACGGCACAGGCCTTCGCCTCTGCGCTGGGTCAGGGAGCGTTCGGGGCCGGCTGCAGATTCGGTCTGGCACTGGCAGGCGGTGTGTCGAATCAGGCTGTGCTGGGCTGTGCTCATGCTGTGGGGGGAGCAGAGTGGGACTAGGGGAACCAGCTGGGTGGGATTTGTTGGACTTGGGGGGTCTCCGATTAGCACCATGTCTGTGCTGCTCATGGGGGGATGCTGGGGTCTCAGCCAGGGGCTCCGGTAAGACTCCCCTCTTCTCTGTGGCCTGCCCCGGATGCCACAGAGGAGGCAGGACTGGGGAGCCTTCCCAGGCTTCCCTGCCAGTGGGAGGCTGAGCCTATAGGGCTAGACCCCCTGCCTGCCAGCAAGGACTCCACTTCACTGCTGGCTGGCTCTCTGGGGACAGAGTCCGGCTGGCCACTGCAGACAGTCAAGAGGCTGGAGGGGGGAGCCCTGGGAGCAGCGGGCTGGAGAGTGATGTGGCAGGTCCCTGTCTGTCTGTCTGTCCTCGTGCTCCCTTTCCTGGGGGGAATGAGTTGGCTTTGTGGCTGGCACTGCAGCATTTAGCATGTTCGAGTCTCTCCTGTTTCCACCACTTGCACTGTCGAGCCGACGTGTCCTCCATGATTTTCTCCATTCCTCTTCTTGCTCTGGCTTCCCCGACGTCTGTGGCGCAGCGAATGCCCCTGTCAGGCGGGGCACATGGTGGAAGGCAGCGGGGTGCTCCCCGGCCAACTCGCCAGCTCGGCCCTCATCACCGTGGGGCCCAGGGCGTGTCAGACTCTCCCTCTTCTCTCTTTGGGAGGGGCGGGTGCATCTGCAGGTCTCCAGCAAGGGCCCTGGCTAGTGAGGCTCCTGCAGCAGATCTCTAGTCCTTTGTAAAAACTCCAGCTAGCACAGCGGGGTCCTTGTGCTGGAACACGCAGTGTTCTGCATCCTCCCAGGTCATGTACATTTTGGGAACCAAAAGCACATGATCTGCTTAATGCAACTGTCACCCTGCTTGTCCGTGATACCCAGGGTGCTTGGGGCTGTAAGAAGTTCCCATCTTTATCAGTTACTCACTTTGCTTGGCGTAGCTGCCGGCCACCACCGGGCCGCTGCAGCAGGCGACCAGGACGGGGTCTCTTCATACCCAGCACCGTGCAGGACTTTAGCAAACCAGTTGCCACTAGCCACCTATGGCTTTGGGGCCGGTTTGGAGAACACAGCCTCTATGCATTTGGGCGTCCATGCTATGCATTTGCCAAAGTGCAATTGTAATTGCTGTTTCTTGCTAAGGGCCACATTGTGAACTCGGTTGTGTCAATCTGGATTTTGGTTGGTTTAACTGAGGGCAGAATTTGGCCTGGAGTCCAAAGGAGACTGAGTCGGCAGCATGTAGGGAGTTACCAATGCAGATTGGCCTGTTTAATGTTCATACAAAGCATGGCCATGCAAAAATCATGTGCAAGAGGGAACAAAAGTGATGAATGCAAATAGCCTGGCCTCTGCTGGAACAAAAGAGCTTGTGTGCTGCAAGTCAGGGACTCTTGAGTGTCAGCCGCAAAGATGCAGTGAGCATTTCTCTGCAGTGCTGGCCCAGTGAGCCTGTTCCACGGCAGTTGTCCCTTCAGGCTGCCCTCTCTGCTTGCAGGAAGATTCCCACTACAGCTAGAGGAGACTTTTCATCCCCGGTGGCTTAGCACAAGGCCTCTGCCATGTTCCCAGCCCACTGGCCCCAGAGAGGCAACGCTCTAGGCCTGGTTTGTATCTGGCCCCATTCTGAGTCACGGAAGCATTTACCTTCACAGCAGCGCTGTGTAGCCGGGCGTGCTCGTGCCCCTGTCTCACAGAGGGGGAACGAGACACAGCGAGACTCACCCTGGTCACACAGGGTGTCCATGGCAGAGCAGTAGCTTGAATGCTTGTCTCCTGAGCCCAGCCTAGTGCCCTAACCACTGGGCCCTCGTTCCCCAGAGCACAGCTGGCCCAGCCGGAGGGGGTGTGTCTTGCAGCAGTGCAGAGCTGCTCCCCAAGGGCTCAAGGCCAGCCACCAATTGCAAGTGTTTATGCATCTTGCCATAGCCCCAGGAGCAGTCACCGATGCCCCTGCAGCGTGAGCCTACCCTGTGCGAGGCTGTGCTGCTCAGCACTGGCGTTTGGCTCAGGACAGCCTGCGTGGTTAGCCATGCACACAGGCAGCAGCATGCTCTGGAAATTATGGAAACCTGGTGCCAGTAGCCTGTGGAAAGTAGGTAGTAACTTTTCCAAGGGCCTTTGTGCTATTTCCTGCCTCGTAAGATCCAGGCCACTCAGCTGTCCTGCGCACAAAGCCAGTGAGATATGCACCAAGGCGATTTGCAGAGGCTGCTCCCCTTGGGTCTTAGTTACTTAATAACAGGAACATTTACAGCAAAGTTGGGGGCAGTGGAAAATGCCCAGCTCCTCTGGTTTTGCAAAGGGATAAGCTGCCCCAGCTAATCCCCAGGGGCTTGGATTGAGTCCTGTGGATCCTAAAGTCTCCTCAAGAGGGGTTATGAAAACAAAGGCCCAGCCAGGCTCTTAGTGCCTCCAGGTTTGTGGGCCTTGGTGACTTTCTGGAATTGCATCCCACGCTCTCCCCTCAGCAGCTAGCGGCCAGAGAGACAAGCGCTCCGGGGACCTAAAACAGTGAGATTTTTCTGTTTGCTAGAAAATGACCCACAATGGCTTCTGCCCTGGGAACTATCCATGCCCTCTTCAGAGAACACCCGTCTCCTGCTGCCGTAGCTACATCGCGCTGACAAATGTGGCGTTCAACGCAGCGGTCAGGCTCCCAACTCCACACGTGCGGGGAGGAGGGTTAAAGATGGAGTATCTGCCAGGCCGTGTTCAGCAACTTTATTACTTATTATCTGTGCAGCAATGAGGAGTTAGGAGAGAGATGGATGCAAACAACATTACTGGCTGTGTGCTTAAAATGAAATGATTAAAGAACTGGAGGGCTGCTGGGAACCTAGCTATTTCTCCAAGTGTTTGTCTTATTGTGTGTGCCACTGGAGCTGTGGAAAATAGCTTGGGCGTCTCTTTGTTCGGTGTCTGTACAGCGCCATGCACGCTGGTCAGTGACTGGGGCTCCAAACAATTGTCATGCAAAGGAAAGTAATAGAAATCGTGTTGCAGGGACACTGCTCCCCAGAGCGTGCAGTGCTGCTAGGTATGTCCTGGTGCTGAGAGCGAGTCTGGCGGGGGCCGTTCTGGCCCTGTGTGACCCCCGCGCTGCAGGGCAAGTCGCATAATGTCTCTGGGCCCCAGTTCCCATCCATGCCGGGCGAGCGTGCTCCTTCCTTTCTCCCACCCTTGTCTGTCCAAGTGCACTAGGGCAGGGAGCGTCTCCCCCTCTCGCACCCAGCGGGGCTCCCCCGTCCAGCATACCCTACTGCAAGCCTGGCTCCCCCTTGTTGCCTGCAGGTAGCGTCACACAGCAGCCCAGCAGGACTTCGGCGGGTCGACTCCAGCAGGAAATCGAGGAACTTCAGCAAGCAGCCCAGCACTGGGGATTACTACAGACATCTCGAGCGCAGCGCAGGGGAGCAGCCCGGCAGCTGGGAGATGGCGCACAGCGAGGAGGTGAGGTGCGGGCGCTGCTCCCAGCCGCCCTCCTTAATCGGCTTCTCTCCCGGGCGTCCCAGCCCCAGATCACTGAGCGAATTCCCAGCAAGCGGTCCCCGAGGCCGCGTCTGACTGGGCAGGGCGAGCCCCTGGTTCAGTCCAAGCTCGTACGTACATACGCGGACCTGCCTGGCCCAGGGGCGTGGGCCTGGGAAACATAGACTCTCCCCCCCAGAGACCCATCCACCTCCTGCTGGTGACTGTTCCAGCGCTTGTATGAAACGAATTGGAGCACAAGTGTCCGCAGTGGAAAGACACTGCCACAGCCGGCACGCACGGGCCATCTTGCTGCCAGCTCAGCTGCGGCCGGGGGCCCCGTCCCCCACAGCATGGCTCCAGAGCAGCATGTGGGGAAGCTGCCAGCTGGCCCTGCCCGGGCTCTGGGGATGGACTGCTGGCCTGGAGGACTGTCAGTGCAGCATTGTCCCATCTCGGCAGCTCTGGGCCCTGGCCACGTAGCCCACAGCTGGCAAGGTACACACAGGGGCCCATTTCACCGCTCGGCGTTAGCACTTGCTGGACCTCTATTAGTATTTTTTCAGTGTATTGTTTGTTTAAGGCTTCTCTTCTTTCTGACGACAACGTGCACAATGGGAGTGTGGCTGAGAACAAGCCCTCGGGGGAGCTGCCACCCCCACCCCCTCCTCCTCCTCTTCCAGAGAGCATCTGTCCTCCACCCCCGCCCCCTCCACTGCCAACAGAGACGCAGATGCCCTGCTCCAGCCAGCGCCGGTCGTCTTCTTCCACTGGAAGTAAGTCGGGCAGCTCTTTGCAAAGCTCTCTGCCACCTGGGTTGTGCCGCCTGTGGTTGCTTTGACTGCCAGGGCTCTGATCTGCACACTGATAATGCAGCTTCCTGCCAAAACCAGGGAGGGAAGCAGGTTTGGTTTCAGAATTCCTGCCCTGCCAGGGCTTCACGAGAGACAGCAAGTGAATGGGAGCATTGTAAGCTCATCACAGCACAACCTGCGAAATGCTGTAGCGGTGACCCTTGCGGCTCTGGCACCACAGGTGGGGCTGGGGCTGTAAGACACACACGAGTTCCTGTCTCCAGGAGCTGTCACTCCACCTGCGAAGTAACACATGGCATGAGCAGCAGCTGATGAGGAGGCAGGGTGGCAGGCCAAGGCTAAGGTGTATGAGATTGCGCAGGTGCTCTGCTTGGCGTGATGCTACTGTTCCATTGCTGGGTACATGGGCACACGTGGCCAGCCTGCAGCCTCAGCCGCCCAGGTTTGTCATTGTGGCCCAAGGGTGTTTGGGATTTTTGTGCCTAGGGGACAAGCTGGGAGCTGGGATGAGTGAAGACATATATATATATATAGATATATATACAGTGAGTCAGCGGACAGGTCTCCCAAGCAGCCCGTTACTGCAGCTTTCCTTTACCACCCTCAGCTTGAGACTAACCCTATCGATCATTACCCCCAGGCACCCGGCACCCAGGCACGAGGTGCTGTGCAGACAGGGAAAGAAGCGAGTTTCTGCTGCAAAGAGCTTCCATTCTGCCAGGCACTAGATGGAGGAGGGATGGGATACAGCTTAGCTGCTGCCGATATTAAAGTCCTGGTCCATCTGGCACTACATATTGGTGCCTAACTTTTGTCCCTGTAACTAGATGGGGGCACGAGTGGAGAGCACCACTGCCATGTGGGCCAGGGAGAAAAGGAGAGTATCACAAATGCCTGTGCATCCACTTGGAGCTTTCTGAGTGTTTTGTCTGTGTGACGCAGCCCCAGGCAAACCCAGCCCCTCAGACCCTCTGTGGCAGCCAGGTAGGAGCCTCCTCTGTGCAACAGGTCTTATAAACCAAGTCTTTGCTGGTTTGTGCCAGACCCTGCTTCCTTTCTGGAGCAGCTGCCAGTGTGCAGGGTCTCTGCCTCTCAGCACTGGGGGTCCCGCCTGGGAGATCTGCTGTGCCCCGGGGCTGGGCGCGGCTGGAGATGGGGCTGGCCCATGCACACAGCAGCAGGGAGGCGGAGGCAGCATGGAGTGTGGCATCCAGCAGGGCTGGCTGTTGCTCACCCTTCTCTGCCAGGCCAGTGGGCTCCTGTCCCCTGTGGGCACGTGGCAGCAGTCAGGCAGCTCTGGACGCCACCTGTGGCATTCAGCAGGCTGCAGGGTTTGTATCGACATCCCCCTCTCTCTGGGACGTGCTCCTGGAGCCCCAGCCCTGGGTGGTGAGGGAGTGCTCGGTAAAGACAGTGCATAGCCCTGGGCAGTGCCAGGCTGACTTTCACACACTCCGTGTCCCCTTTCAAGGCGCGGCTGCCATCAGAGGCGGTCAGGGGTCATCATGCAGCACATGGCAGCGAGCCCCCAGCCCACCAGGCTGGCAAACGGCAGACGCGAGCACCCGGCAATAGCTGTGCAGACAGCCCCTTGCAGGCGCAGCTCGGACCTGAGGCTCAGGGAGGTGGCTGGGTGTCAGAGCCCGAGCGACGGCCAAAACCAGTCTGGGCAGCTGGGTTAGCATGCGGGGGAGCCCAGCCACGGGCAGACGTACCTGGGCGGCAGGGCCAGGAGCTGCCAGGCTGCTAGGCAGAGCAGTGCCCTGGAGTCCCAGGCTTTGTTCTGCAGGCGGGCGCTGGAGAAGCTGAACATGGACCCTTCCCTGGGTATGCGCCTCTGCGAGACTTGGGGGGTGGGACTGGCCAGTGTGCACCCTGCTGGGAGCCCTCGCTCACGGACGTCCCACCACCCCAGCCAAGTGAGCAGAAGGGTGCCGTGCAGCATGCCGGAGCGCTTGCCCAGTGCGGGTTAGACTGGCCACTCCTCAGCAGGAGAGGCGCAGGCCAGACGGGCAGAGGGCAGGCCCCAGAGCAGGCATGAGAGGTGTTCCCAGCACGAGAGGCGGGAAGGGCCCTGCGGGGGCAGGGAAGGTGAGCCCCTTCTGCAGGGCTTGTAGCACAGACAGTCACATAGCCTGCCTGGCTGAGGGCCCCCCCATACACACGCTACAGGCCCCCCCTGTGCTTTGGCTGCCCCCTTTACACCCCACTACAGCGCTGTGCTCCTTTGCATTGCATTGCATCTCCCTCCCTTCCCCGCCAGTGCCTGCCTGGCTGTCGCTGTCTGTCTGTCTGTGCCTGCCTCCATCCTTTCTTCCTCTCCTTTGCCATCAAACACGAGTGCCCCCAACCTCCTCCTTTTGTAGCGTGCTGGGGAGCTGGCCCTAACTGCCTGAAGCTGGCCAGCCCTGAGCCCATAATCCCCGCAGTCGGCCTGCAGCTGAGCTCTTCCTCCAGCCGGGGGGGAGGGTTAACCCTTGCCTTGTGCCCCCAAGCACAATATAGTCAGTCTGTGGAACTCGCTGCCACAAGGTGTCCTGGAGACCTACCATGAGCAGGACTAGAAAGGAGCTAGCAACAGACATGGATAATGAGACACTCCCAGCCACATCAGGCAGGGGTAACGTGTCCTGGTGATATGAACCTTGTGCTTCGGGTGATAGAAAGAAGCACCCCCCATGGGCAGGTTATCCCATGGTGTCCATGGGGGGCTTCTTGCCCCATCCTCTGACAGCTGGTGCTGGCCACTGGAGGCGACTGGCACAGAGGGGCTCCTGGTCATCGCTTGCCTGGCCCTGGCAGGTCCCATGCTGCTCAGATCCGGGCTGCCTGCAGACCCCTGGGGCACACTCTGCCACCACCCAAACACCCACCATCCTGCTGCACAGCAGAGTGCCCTGGGGGCAGGGCCTGCCAGGTGATCCCCATGCGGCAGAAAAGAGGCAGCACTTCACCTGCCTTGGGCTCATGTGCTGGTCGGGGGGCTGCAGGAGGAGGGCCTGAGCATCCCATGTGAGTTACACCCACGCCCAGCGCTGCTCCTTGGCCCCTGCGTAGAGCGTGAGCTGGCCGGCCTTGAGGGAGTCAATGAATGTGGCTGGGAGGAGCATGCCGCGCTCTCCAAGGGGCACTAGGGACATTTCTGCCTTCGCTCGCTCGGCTGCCCTGCGGCTGCAGCATGACAAATCTCCGCCCGTCTGGCTGCGTCTTTAAGATGCAGTGACCGATTGGAGCTGGCAGCCCAAGAGCAGGTGTCCCAGATACCCGAGGCTGCAGATGTCCACAGATTGGCGTAAGCCAGTTATTGTCTGGGTGACATCCACAGTGCTAGATAACCCGCCAGAGGCTGCTGCACTTCCCAAAGCCTAGAGAGAGGGAATGGGCTCAGGGTTTCTGCTGCCAGCCTCCTCAGTGAAGGGCCAGTCATGTTACTCACATGGGCAATGCTTATGGAGATCTCCTCAAACCGGCTGGCTACGCTCACTCCGCTCGTGAAGAAACCCCTCAGGATTAATGGTGACTTCTGGCAGTGCCTGCAACACACACAGGAATCAGTAGCTAAAATAATAGTGTGTGCAGGGATGGCCTCCTCCAGCAATACTGGGTCCTTATTCAGCTAAACAGCGTTAAAGCAACGTATCCTGGCAGATCAAATACGCTTTGATTAAATGGTAAAGGAAACTTCCAAGAATAGAGAAGCTCTTGCAAAATCCTACTGGAAACAACTAACTCTATCACCGCAAACAGCCACTTAACTTCAATGGCAGCAGTGCCCCTCTTGCCACTGCTTCCAGCCTGGCTCAGGCCCCTGTAGCGAGGGCACCGGAACACGCATTCGTCTAGAACACATTCTGCAGCTTTCCAGGCTCTCTCCTTTGTGAGAGCCAGCTATCACCGGGCTTCTCAGTCCCTGCTGGCAAACGGGAAATATTTCTTAACTTCTTATTTCAAAAGCACTTGAAAAAGTTAGAGTAAGCCTCAGTGTCTGAGCGGCGCAGCCTTGCTCTGCTGCTCTATGGCGACTGTTTGCCGTGCACTTAGCAACGTCCCCCTTAGCGTCACTGCCAGTTGTGTTCCTCATGTTTCTTTTTAACCTTAGCTCCGTTCCTCCTGGGCTTGTCCATCCTCTGCCTCGGTGGCTGCGTGGGGTCCCTCATTTCTGCTCACACCTACTTGGTCTCACTGCTGGCTGCTTTTCTTTTCTTGTGGTGGCCAAATGCCTCCTCTTCTAACTGCTCTGCTGTTGCTTTGGTGCTTCTCGCTGCACCTCCTAAAGGAAAAGCTTTGAGGCAAGTGAAGAGTAAGTACTGCAGATATTTTACTCTTCCTCTCTCAAGTAAGCAGTGTCCAGTGTGTGTAGAGGGGGGAAAGAGAGTGAAGTGCCCTGGCTGCGTTCTGTCAGTCCTGTAGTGGTTGTATCCAGTTTATTCTCTCCTTCCCCCACAGCGAAAGAGTTCGATGCTATTTTAAATTAGCTTGGTAAATATTTAGTGCCTGGAAAGCCTTTTGGTGATTCTCTTACGCATGCTCAGGTCTGCCCAGCTGAGTGGGGCAGACTGGCTCTTTCGAGCCCCCCTGGTGTCCTCAGAGCATGGGGGCTGCTGTGTGCTGAATGCCCAGGGGCAGCATGGCCGAGGGGCCTGGCCACACCATCTGCTCTTTGCAGCCTCCTTTCCCTGCTGCTCAGCATCCTGGCCCTCAGGCCTAGGACACAGCCCCTTAGCTTCGTAGGACACAGGCTCCCTCATGCTCTAGGGCACTCGCTGTGGAACGTGCTTAGGCCGCTGGGCGGGGAAGCAAATAGCTGCTCCTCTGAGCCGCTCAGGAACCCTTCACACTTCAGCCAACAGAGGCAAGCGAGCAGAAAGGACAATCTGTAGGCACGTGGATTTGACTGCTTCCCGTTACTTCTGCAAGGGCAAGGCCACATTCCAGCCTCCCTCTGCTGCACCCAACAAGCTGCAGCCAGCAAGGAGACCTATTAACAGCCAGGTGATGAATGAGAGAGACACGCCCAGATTTCCTCTTTGCACGGGCCTTAGTCCCTGTAGCAGCAAACAGAAGAGGGGATCGTGCGCAGAGGATCCAAATGGCAAACGCTCCGTCCCCTTTCAGCATCCCCTTTACAGTGGTTTCCAGCACCCTTCTACATGCCTTCCAGTGACCCAGAACCCCTGGTGGGGGCTGCCTCTAAAACAGTAGCATGAGTGGGTCACCCTTTCCAACTCCATGTGGGTGTCAGGGAAACAGGTTTCTGTAAATTGGTTACGGTGTTAAATCTTTTAGCTGCTTAACTGTTGCTAGCGGCGTAAGCCCCGGCCCGTGTGCGAGGGTTACCTGGCAGAGCTGCCCTGTCCTGCGGCACTGCGGCATGTGCCTTACTTAGCGCAGCTGGAGGGCTTGTGCCTCTGCGGAAGCGGCTGCCGGCTGCTGTGCATCGCGTTTGTGGATGGCTAGCTGTTGGTGATTGTTGCCAGGAGTAATTTTCCCTTTGTGGCTGTGGACTAGCCAGGCCAGTGACGCAGCCGTTCGTGCTCAGAACCCGCTGTGGGGGCCAGTTTGCACTTTCCAAGTGGAGGGTTCAGGAGCTGGAACGATGCGCACGGCAATTATTCACCCTCACTACCGTGTTGGGAGACGCTGAGCCCGTCCTGGGGGGCGAGAGCTGCTCTTTGCCAATGGCTTCTTCCTGCAAGCTTTGCCCCATCTCACGCGTGCTCAGCGCGCTGGCCTTCGGACTCCCTGTGTTTACATATAAGCAAATAACGTGATGACGTAGCAATCGCCATGACATTGTGTCACTTCTGGAGTAAACTAGGCATTCAGCATCCGCTCTTCTGTCATTTCCACGGCCCACTCCCGCCATTTCACATGGCAGCAGAGCCTAGCTCCCTGGTCGAACGCTGCTCAGTGCAGCCTCATTACAGGGGAATGCCAAGTGCTCTCGGGCTGGGCTTGTGGCGTTGGTGCTGCGCTAGGTGGGCCTGGCCTTGGGCACTAGTGCTCGAGTTTTCTACCCACCAGTCCAGCTGCCTCTGTGCACGATTTGAGACTCCCCGGGGCTCATTTGCTTCCTGTTCAGTGGGCTGGTGAGACTTCAAAGGGGGCGCATGATCTGTGGCCAGAGGGGATTAGCCTGCCTGTGCAAGTCCGGGCTCTTGCTTGTAGACAGAGCCCATTAAGAGAAAGTCCCATAGGATTTAATAGGCAGTAGGATCGTACTGCAATGGGGTAGGTTTCTATTGAGCTGGCTCTGGAAGCTTTAGCATTTAATATAGAATGAGAGCATTTCCGCAGGTTTGTTTTTAGCCCCCCTATAGAATTCTATAGTATGTTCTATGTAATAGTAACGGTGGGGAAAGGTTACCGCTTTTGGTGTCATTCGAGAGGAGTGGCCCATAACAGACAGGTAGCTGTGCTAACTAGTGGCCCAGCCCTTCCCTCTGACTGCATTTCTCTCCAAACTCTACTGCCCTGCAAATCTCAGCGGCACTCAGCGGCTCCTGTGCATAAAGCGAGGCTCCTGCCTTCAAGTGAGGCCTTGGGTTTGGCCCCCAGTAACTGGCATTGCTTTGGGTATGCTCGTTATTTGGGACTCGGTCTTCCCTTCTTCCTCCTGGTGTCAGTGGGGCAGGACTGGACCATCCCCAGCACCACTGATGTGCATGGCTCATGGGAGAAGATCTGGCCCCTAGGCCGAGTCGCTTACAGACTGGATGGAGGGGAGCACAGAAAAGCTGCACTCAGCTGATCCTTCCAAATTAATCTTCTATTGAAAAAGAAAATGCCGGAGCCAGTTTTCCAGCCTCTGTTTCATGAGCAGCTAAAAGCTGGTATGAATGAGGGACCTGCTCACTGACCTGCGGGGTATTTGTCATGTGGCATGCTTCTCCCACATCGCTGCAAGGTGCCGCTCCCTGAGAGCCAGCGAAATCTGCATGGCTCACTGCAGGGCTTTGCCTCCCCTCTGCTGTTGAACTGGCCCTTTCAAGGCTGCAGCATAAACCCTGGCTAAAGCCCGAGAGCCTCCTCAGAGACAGGTGCCCAGAAGAGCAGAGTGTGCTCCATGCTGGCTGTGAGTGCTTGGGAAAAGGAAATGACTCCCCGACCCCGCTGGGATCCAGCCCCATGTTAGGAGCCAGGGCTGGCGACGCTCCTCGCTGTGCGCTACAGGGCAGTTGCCATGGATGCACCAGTGAGTGCAGGAGAACCATGCTGGCGTGCCCCATCTGAGGAACTGGCCCTCAGCATCTTGGGAAATGGGCTGCCATTACCATGAGGCTTTGAGCCCCACAAGAGCCCTTGTAAGTCAGGAGACGGCAGGGTCAGCAGCATTAGCACGGTGCTGCAGAAGGAGCCGGCGTGAATGTGTGAGCACCTCTCCAGCATGGGAGCGGCCTGCTCCTGGCACCGTCCCCTCCCACCACAATCTCTCTCCTCCCTCGCCATTCCTGTGGCCGCCAGCCTGGCTGGTTACATCACAGATACTTACTGGGGCCCAACAGAGGAGTCCAGATGAAAATAACGGTGTTCAATGCAATGGCGTGGGGCTGCTCTCCCTGTTCGGTATTTGGGCTGTTTATTTCCCACCCCTCACCTTCACCCGGCGCTCAGGGTGCCAGCCATGTGTCGGGGCAGTGGGAGGGGCATGGTGCTGGGAGGTTAGCTGGTCCAGGAAAGGCGGAACCCCCAAAAGAAGGGGCAGCAGCGAGCAGGCAATATCTGCCTTGTGCCAGAGGGGGCTCAGATGTGCGTTGAGTCACCGCTGCTCGCTGTCCTGTGGGCGAGTGAGCAGCTGGCCCGAGGAAGGAGCCCTTGTGCCAATGCAGCCCGTGCTTGGCTCATACAGACCCAGCCCCGCTGACGGGCGAAGGCTGCTGTTGCTAGCAAGGGAACTTGCTCGCGTGGGTGTTTACTGAGCGCGCGCTGGCTGATTGGTCTGTGGCTGTCCTGTTTTGTGGTAGGTGGAGGCTGATGTTTTCGGCCCTCGGCTGGGAGTGTCCCAGGAGCTGTTTTATAATTTAGGGACGGTGTACAGTGCGCGTGTCCGTGGCGGGGCCTGCAGGACTGTCACCCAGCTTGCGCTAACCAGCCAGGGAACACGAGCAACAGGTCATAAGCAGGATGTACATTCCTCAAGTGGGAGAGCCGCCCGGTGTGGCAACGCTGTGGTGCAGGACGGTTCTGGGCTTGACAAGACCACTGTCACCCCACTCCCGCCTTTGTTAAATACCTTTGCTGGGCTAACAAACGAAGCTGCCTGCAAGCTGCCAGCCACGTGGCCACGTGAGCTGCCGGCAGCTGGTCCTTCCCCATGTGATGCAGGGGTGTGGCAGGGTTGACTGACCTAAACTCCATCCTGCCGCCTTTATGCGGTCACGCTGCCCTTTCCAAAGCACACGGGCCACGCTGGGCACTCAGCTGGTGGCCGCACTGGCTGGAGCAGCGCAGAGCCTGCTTCTCTGTGACCAGCACTCACGCTGGCGAGGTGGGAAGAGGAGGCAGCAGGGTCCGTGCTGTGAGCACTTGCTGCCCGTGTGTCCGGCCTGAAGAGGCCAGGTAATCATGCTGGCCCCACATTGACAGTTTGTACAAATCATCTTCCCCTCAGCCAGCCAGCAACAGGAAGGACCATGCGCTGGAGCGGATGAGATGTCGGTGGACTTTGTGTAAAAGACAGGAGGAGCATTTGCAACACTGCAGCACATTGTAAACCAAGGGCATACGCCTGGTGCCCGGCTGAGGCACGCAGCCCAGCAATGCACAGCATTCGGAGGGAGGCATGTGGAGGGTTTTCCAAAGCCCTCAGCTACAGCCCAACTCAGCTCCCCTGGAAATCGACAGCAAAACTTCCATGAAAACTCCTGAAACGCTCCGTCAATCTCAGTAGTTTAGGGTGCTGCTGGCACCCCGGGGGCACACACCAGGTGCCGGGGCCTGTCATGGCAGCGGGTCAGCCTCACGGGTGCAGAAGTAAGTCAGACTGTCCCTTTTACTGCCATCGCAAAGGAGACACAGGCCCCAAGGCGGGGAGAGCGCAGTGCAGCCAGCGACAGCTGTAAAGGAATTGTCTGTGGTGTCTGGAGCAGCCGCAGGCTGCGCTGCCTGGGGAAAGACAGCAGCAGCAACTGGGCAGTGCAGGCCACACGTCCTTCAGGAAGCCACGGAAGCGCTAAGCTGAATTCCTGCAGACGGCACAGTGGGGCCTTTGTGTGTGTTCATATGGCCAGCATTAGCTAGACACGTGAATACCACCATGTCTTTTGCCATCAACAGCTTATTACTGTTTACAGTTTGGCAGCTGTTCAAGGCTTGCACTTATTAACGCTGAATCCGGGAGGATTTGGGGGTCTCAGTGGACACTTAACAACATTTCCCTTCCCCAAGTGGGCCATTAATGCCCAACAGCCTTTTGTCCACTTGCGCAGCCTCAGCCAAAAAGGAAAAGCTCTTCAAGCCATTCATTGGCTCTGGCTTCAAGGCAGCAGGGAAAGCACTCTGCCCTCTTGCAACATACCGGCTCATTAGGAAACTCCACTCCCATGGCACAGGACCTATGGTGGGTGAAAGAGCTGGCGAGTTTTCCCGGAGTGGCAGCAGGACAGGAGCATTGGGGCTGCGTAATACGCGCTGCCGGAGACAAAGCAAAGCAGGGCAAGTATTTGCAAACAGCAGCAATAATTCCTAGCTCACATAGACTATAGACATTATCTCATTAATCTGTATCTAGTGCTTTGCCTGCAAGAGCATTGGGACCAGATCCTGCTGATACTTTAGACGATCAGAACTATAGAAACAGGGCTGCGGGGCAAACTCTTCTCTCCCGTGTGCTGCAGGAGACTCCAGTCTGCTTTGTGGGGGCTGAATGCACCCAGCAAGAGGGGAGTAGTTCTGTAGAGACTGGACAGACATCATCTGACACCAGGTGTCCCTGCACTAGCCTGGCCCGGTAACGCTGTTCTCAGGCTGGATTTCATTGTTCACTGAAAGATCAAGAGCACTGGAAAGTTGGGCTTACCTGACTGACCTTGTTCTGACCCTGCGGCTGCCTGCCTCACCCCTTCTTAACCTTGCCTGGCTGGCTCGTCACATGGAAGGCAGGTACGGGGTGGGGAGCTGGCAGCAAAAGAGGCGAGTGGAATGGGTCAGTGGCACAGCAGCGCGGCTGGTAAAAGAGAAGCTCTTGACTGAACCAGCCTGTCAGCAGAGCTCAGTGTCTGGGGCCGTTTGGAACTGGGCACCCCCGGTGTAGTGCTGTCAGAGGGCCAGGCGGGGCCGTTTCCTGACAGCCCATGGCAGTGTGATGGGTTTTATTCTTAGCAAGCATTTTAAAATTTGGACGCAGATCGAATGGTGAGGCTTCATTTCCGAAGTGGCTGTTCCAGACAGGGCAGTCCTGCTGATGCAAAGGTAGCTGGGCTGTAGCACAATCTACCGGGTGTGTGAACCCCTCCATCGCAGCCCTTCGGAGCAGACTGGCGGTTGCTGCACTGATGGAGATGCTGGCGTTTCCGTGCTCTCTGTAGGATTAGCTCGTGTGGCGCAGAATTTGCTCTGGGTCCTAAGCTCTGCACAGTTGGCCAGGTCCTTTCATTCATTTTCTCCTTCTCCATGCATACCACTGGAGACTCCAGGAGGAGTCACTGCTTCTGCCTTCCTGCTTTGTATTTGCTGGGTATTTGAAAGGACTGTAGATTTCCTAGCACCGAGTCTGGTGCGCAGCCATGCGGTCCCTTCCCTGACAATAACTATCCGGGCCAGGCTTGCTCAGGATCTAAGACGCTAGCATTTAGCTAGGGCGCGAGGGGATTTCCCACCAAGGCTATTCGGAGAGGGGGCATAGTGCTCCAGGAGGCCCCCTGTGGTGTCTGATGTTTCTGACCGGGACCCTGCTGTGCAGCTCTTTAGCTACGTGTGAGCGTTGTTTTTCAAGTCCCTTTCCCTGGGCTGCTGAGTAATACGGGTGTGGTCCTTGGGGGTGGAATCAGCTGCATGGCCAAGGGAGGGCGCTTGGATTAGTGGGACAGCCCCGGGAAAGGGATTCAGAGGGAGCCCCTGTCCCAGCCGGGGGGAGGGGAGAATGCCCACCCCCACTGACGTTATGGAGCGGTAGGCCCCCCCAGAGGGGAGGCATTTGGAGGTCATGGCCTGAGGACTGGTCCCATGGGGGCTCAGGGTCATTTTGGAGCAACGGGGGAGCCACCCCCCAAGGTTGCCAGAAGAGCCCTAGGCCCAGTGCAGGATGGTGCAAGGGGCAGCCGGGCTGTGCCACGCCCACTCCCCAAGCGAGGCAAATCCCTTGCTGCGGACCCAGCCAGCGTGCGATTCCTGAGCCCTCTGCCCCACAGCTGCGGGGCGCATCAGCCCCGCTGTCCGGAGGCCGAGCATGGGAAGCAGCTGAAGGAGAGGGCTGAGATTATGTGGCCGCTTGGTGAAGCTGCACAGTCGAGGGTGGGGAAGGGTCCCCAGTTGCTTCCGGCTGGATCACAGAGCAGCATCAGCCTGGGCAGTTTCCCTCCCACCTGATTCTGGCCCAGCAGCTGGACCTGTTTCTTCTAGGTGCAGCCCTCACCCCCATGAGCCACCCTCCTGTCACTGCACTTCGCTGTAGCCGCGTGCGAGACGTGGGCAGAATGCAGCAGCTCTGGGACCTGCATGGCTGCCTCTGGCGGGCAGGGGTTTGTTTTGGCCTGAGCAAGGCCTCTGCCCCATGCTTCCTGCTGCAGGGACGGCCAGCCGCAGCAGCCTGGAGAGAAGCTGCCCACAGGGCCCCTCCATTCTGCGATCAGCCGGTCTGCCCTGTTCAAAGTGGCCTGCACTGTTGGGCTCCAAGGTGCAGTTTGAGGCCCCAGCCGTTTGCTCAGGGCTCTGGGGGGGTTGCAGGAGGGCCTGGGAAAGCGCTGGGGTGAGTTTCCTGCGTGTCTCCTCACCCCTCCGCTGCCTTTTCCTCCTGCCAGGTTCCAAGTCGTTCAATATGATGTCCCCAACCGGCGACAACTCCGAGCTGCTGGCGGAGATCAAGGCCGGGAAGAGCCTCAAGCCGACTCCGCAGAGCAAAGGCCTCACAACTGTCTTCTCAGGCAGCGGCCAGGCAGGGGTCAGTGTAGGTGACCGGCTGGCCCTGCTCCTCTCGGGCCTCGCTCAGCCACTTGTCCCTGGGGGCGGGAGGGGACGGGCGGGGGAAATGGGGTCAGGAACGGGATTAACTTTGTAATTAAGGGTGGCAAATTTGATTGGCTGCAACGGGCACAACAGGCTGGGAATCCTCAGCAAAACGGAGCATGATCCGCTTTGCGCTGTAAGCAGGGCGCAGCCGGGGGGCTGGGGGCCTGGACAGGTGTGTGGGGCACTTTCCACAAGGGACAGCCGCTGCCCCCAGTAACCCAGGGGCCAGCGCAGCCCAGCAGTCGAGGGCAGAGCTCGTCCTGCCCAGCGCTTCGTACGCCAGCACTAAAACCCAGGCGAGCCCCACTCTGAGACCCCAGAGCCCGCTCCCCACCGAGCGCTCACGGCAGGAGGAAGTGTCAGCAGAGCGCCCAGCAAAGGAGGCGGGCTCGCCCAAGGCACAAGAAGCCGAGCCTGGGGGTGGGGAGGGCCCCACAGCACACTGCTGGGAGCCAGCATCCCAGAGCCGTCTTGGCCATCAGACGCTGCCTTCAAAGCAGAGCAGGGTCACCCTTGGCTCAGTGGTGCTGAGCGGAAAGATGCTCCTTTCCCTGTGGCGTTTTGAGCTGTCCTGTGGAGTTCAATGACGTGTCTCACGCCGCCCCCAGAGGCCCCACCCAGCACCAGTCCACAGTGCCAGGCGCTGTACAAGCAGGTAGGGAGAGGCGGTCCCTGCCTCAAAGAGCCCGCACCAGCCATAGGGTGCGTGGAAGAGAACAGCCCAGCACTGCCGCCCCACAATGGGTCTGACACCTGGAGGAAGAGCCTGGTTCCCTGGGCTCGCAGAGGGAGTCCGAGGATGATCGGGGCCTAGGCTCCCTGTCGCAGGGAGGGGGGGCTCTCTCTCAGCCAGCTTCTCATGTAGCAGCTTCCTCGTGTCACACCCAGCCCTGAACTAAAGCCCTCTCCTCTTTCTGCTGTCCAGATCGAGACTGCTGCCTCCTCCCTGTCCCCTGTGAGGACGCCCACCCCACCGGCCATGCCTGATGCAGCCTCCGTCCCTAGAGCCCCCGGCTCCCCCGAGCCGGTTGTTAACGGCAACTCGCCGCTCCTGGCCTCGGGGCAGCCCAGCCAGCTGGACGTGGAGGCCCTGATCCCCACCCACGACGAGCAGGGGAGGCCCATCCCCGAGTGGAAGAGGCAGGTGATGGTGCGGAAGCTGCAGATCAAGATTCAGGAAGAGGAGGAGCAAAAACGCAAGGTATGAGGGGGACCTCGCCATGCTGCTGTGCGTGTGCTGTGACCCTCCCCTGCCATGTGCTGTGACGGGACCGAGACCACGTTCCTCTGCGGTGGGAGACGAGGCTGGAGCCAGCGGCTTAAGGCGATACAGAAAGGGGGGTGGGGACGCCTCGGCCAGTGCAGCTGCCCACAGCACGATTTGGGTGTCGGGTAGGGAGCCTGGTGCTTCTGAGAAAAAGCCCCTCCTCCTCCCCAGTTGGCCAAGAGCGTCACAGGGGACGCATCCATCATGGATGGTGCAGGCTGGCGGCCAGCTGGGTGGATCTCAGGTTTGTTCCAGGCAGCTCCTGACGCTGATAAGGCTAAAGGAGCAGGAGTAATTGTGTTTGGCCAGCTAGTGGCAAACGGCATCCAACAGTGCCAGCAACGTTTCAAAATGGCTACAGGCAAAGTGGGAAGCCCAGAGTCACCCCCCTACCCCCCATTTCCCTTGGGCCAGTAGGCACGGGTTCAGAGGTCTTCACTTGCAGAAACGCGTCCTGCTTTCTGCCCAGCGTTGCCCAGACAGCGGCTTAGCGCTTGCCTCAGGCAGTGCTGGGGCCGGGGCAGCAGTTCTGATCCGACAGCCTGGCTCCCCCACAGCTGGACCCAGGGGCCACCCCCAGCCAGGAGAGGGCAGGTTCCCATCTGCGCTTCTCAGCTGCCAGCAAGGGTGCCAGGGAGGCTGAGGTGCCTGCTCAGGGATGGGGTGTATGTCAGCGAGGCTGTGATGGCGGGAGGCTAAGCCACACTTGGGCAGCACAGTCTATGTATCCACACACCCTGCTGCGCTGTGCACTCATGGCTCACGCACACAGGAATTGCATTTCACAGACAGGTTTCCCACCAGGCACCTAGCTGATGGGAAGGGAGGCTTTGTGTTGCAAAACCACCTCAGATGCCACAGGCTATCCAGAGGTCGGAGCCTTTGCTAAGCAGCTTCCTGAGTACGGCTCCCCAAGGAGCTGCGAGCACGGGATCCACAGTGGTGCAAGGACAGGCTGGCTGGCATGCCCTGGAGACCCAGAGAGGGGCCAGGCAGGAGCTCCTCAGCTCAGGCCATGGTCGCGCAAGAACAGAGGCAAGCAAGCGGTCTTCGCTGCCTTCAGTCCTGCAGAGACGCCCGCTCTCCTGCCAGCCCGGGATTTCTGTAGAAACCAAATGCAGAGCAAGATGGGGAAACAGATGGGGCAGGGGGTCCCGGAGGGAGCAGCCGAGAGGCCAGGGACCAGAGGAAGCATCAATGTCAAACCATATTTAAGACCTCTGCAGACATGGTGGATGTTTCACAGCATCATCTCCTGATGTTTTCATTCACATGGGAGGTGCCCAGATACAATGGTGATGGGCACCATTTCGGCCCCAGTCACGCATGGCGGCGTCTGACTGCAACGCTGTCTTGTTGGATGGCAGCTGCAGCAAGTGAATGAACATCAGTGAGGTGGTCCCTTAGCTGGACAGAAACCTGCTGGCTGGGCGTCTCCCTCTCTGCAGTGAAGTGCCCACCACAGTGTGGTGAGGCTTCATATCCGCCATGTCCATGTCGCCTGCGCGGAGCCGATCCCCCCGGGGGACCCCCTGTGCACCCTCGCGTGGTTTGTGGCAAGGAAGGCCAGGCGCTGAGCAGATCTCTCCCAGTGGAGGCACCCCTCCAGGTTAACGGCAGCTACTGCAGCTAGTCACAGCCAGGACAGATGCAGCAGGAAGTTTTTTATTCATTAACAGGGCTCCGGGGCAACCCGGGCCAAGGCTGAGGCACTGCTGAGCGTGCTGGGTGAGTGCCACGCCAGCTGGCCCCTGGAGCACATGTCCAGGGCAGTAGTCAGAAGGGCGCAGGCTGGGGGCTGGTTGTGCCTGCGGCTATGCAGGGAATTTGGCAGGTCCTGCTCAGCAAGGATTGAATTTGCTGAGAGTCAAACAGCTGCACGTGGGTCGAATGGGGAACCAGCCTTCCTCAGATTCCTGCTCCAGGGGATCTCAGCAGGTCTGACGTCTTCTCTGGGCAGATGGGGCCTTGCCGGGCTGGTGTATTTGTGTAAATGGCGAGTTGTGGAGGATTCACTCTAAGGAAACCCACAAGCCCCCCGTGCACTGTAAGAACAAGGTGTCATTAAAACCTACCATAAACCTCCCGGAGCAATCCCTCCTGCCAGGCCCTTCCACGTGGTTAGAAAGTGGCACTAACGGGGCTGGTAGCGCACACAGCACTGGCGCTCGCAGCTTCAGAAGTCTTTATTTTCCAGTTGTGTTTTGGGCTTGGCTTTCAGACCCAGTTTGCTAGGGTCGAAGCACAGGCGCTCGTTATTTTCTGTCTGGCTGTGCAATATGGGTCTGGTGTCACAGGCGGGTTGGTTCCCCTCGGAAACTTGTGACCAGTTAAGATTTTGTGTGTGCTGTGCAGTGTTCTGCATGAACTGAAGCATGTTGCATGATTCTCAGCTCTGTGCATTGCTCTGGTCAATGCTGAGATGCATTTAAACTGCAGTATTTAGCCCACCTAGGGCTAATGAATAGGAGCAAAGCCGGTCCCCTGGACTGAAATGTTCCATCACGTATCAGCTATTAGCAGCTGGGAGAGAGAGATGCCCGCTCCAACACGCCATGCAGACTAACAATCTCCCGAGCTGGGCACTGGGACAGAGCTGCCACTTTCTACTTTAAAATGAGGACCATGGCGGGGTCTTATAAGCAAAACAAAAAGCCCCAGATCTCCTGTTACGTCTGGAGACGATACTGCAGGTTTAAATGTCTTACATGATCATTCAGTGGTGTAATGAGAGAGCAGTTCCTGGCAACCTCTGCTGCTCTGTCCTTTGATTAGGGAGTAGCAAGAACCTCTTAGCAAAGGCCTCTCTCCAGCAGAGCGTGCGAGATGCAAATAGCGAGTCTCTCTCCTCCAGCTTCATTGACTCGCCTGCGCTTTGTGTCATCTGCCTTTGGCTGCACTCCCCCGCCACCCCCCTTGTGGTCAGTGTTTCCAGCCTGCCCATTGCCATTACACCACTAAGGACATGTAAAGTCTAGCGTGTGTGCAGAGAAAGGACAGTGTGGAGCCCTGGCCTGAGGGAGATGTTTTTCCCTCTGTTTTCCCCCCTGCCTTAGCTTGAGACCGGGAGTTACTATCACCCCGAAGGCTGGAGATACTCACATGCGCACAATGGGATTCTGGGCCCCTTCGGGCAGCTGATGACCGAGGAGGACGTAATTCGCATTGAGAAGCAAATTGAGAACCTCCAAGTGATGCACAAAGTTCAGAAGGTGGAGACTGAACTGGAGCAGCTGGAGCATGAAATGCAGCAGCTCCTGCCGCTCTCAGCTGCCTTGGCGAAGGAGCATTTCATGGCAAACCCCAAGCGCATGCAAGGCAGAGCTGATGACCTCCCAGCCTGGTGCAGCAAGATCTCCACTCTGCTAAAGAGCATGGCCATCCTCCTGGCTATGCTTGGGGGCAAGGCGGTCAACTTGGCAGATATGGTGAGCCCCGCCACGTCTGAGCACATGTGCCAGGCCACAGGCATCTCGCCCGAGGCAGCACCACTGAGAGAGGGCCCTGCCAACATTGGGAGATCGCAGTCCTTCAGCTGCACCCGGGAAGAGGTGGAGAAGGAGATCATGCAATGTGGGGTGTCGGTAAAGAACCTGAAGGCCAATTATGAGTTGCACACGCAGTCCCAGCTGCCGGATACTGCGTCCAGCAGGGTGTACAAGCGGAAGAGGTCCCTTCCTGTGGGAACCATGCCATGTAGCTGCAGTCGAGAGCCCATCTTGGAGGAGGATTATATAACGAGCTGCGATTCATTCGGTGCACTAAATGAAGACACTGCAGCAAATGGCGTAGAGCTGCCCATTAGGCTCGTGCACGCCCCCTTGGAAGAAGGGCCCCTGCCTCCCAGAAAGGCAGATGCAGTCATGGACCCTTTCGGGGAGGCGCTGTTCAGCCCAGACCACCTGACCAGAAGCCTCCCGGTGCAGACAGAGCTGAGCTGTGTTCAGGATTACATTGACATGCGGAAGGAGAGGATTGTCTACCTCTTTCTGGAGCACTGGAAGAAGTGGACGTTCACCGAGTCAGTGAGACACAATCACCCCAAGAGGAAAATGGTGCTTGCAGAAACGCTCGACTCCGATTTCAGTGAGGACAGCACCCCAGGCACCAGGGGGGCTGGGAAGAAACCCAGCGAGGACGACCGGCTCTTGTACTTCATGAAGCAAAGGCAGGTGGTGGGGAAGTTGATCGCACACTGGAGAAGCATCATCAGCCAGGTCCCGACACGGCAGATCCGACGTCTGAGCCGCACCAGCATGTTGTACTGGCCCGAACACTTCCTGCCACATGTCAGCGGCGCCCCCGTGGAGTACGACAGCCTGACCCTGGACCTCTTCATGCTGGGCTACTTCCAGCTCCTCGAGATGAGCATGAGCCGGGCAGAGAGGAAGTTCCGGCACCTCCTGTGCTACGAGATGTTCGACCGGCTGGGCAGCCACAGCTGGGAGCTGATCCGCCAGTTCCACAAGGTGGTGATGGAGGAGATTGAGGCTGGGACGCGGGATTGGCTGGACGGCTTTGAAGATCTCAAACAGGAGTTCTTTGGGGACAGCCTAGAGCCGGAGCAAGTGGCCACAGCGGACCCAGGACTCCCAGCAGGAACCCAGCCTCCACATCTGTTCCATCAGGAATCCTTGCAGAGCTTAGCCAGTGATAGCCCACAGCCAGCTACAGTGCTCGATGAGCTGGGCCAAGCCCCTGCCCCAAAGAGCCGGGAGAGCTCCATACAGCTGGTCTCTGAGCTAGGGGAGTTCAGCAATGAGGACATTTGTCGCTACATAGACCGTAGCTTCTCCTTCTGGAAAGAGAAGGAGGCGGAGATGTTTGATATCTGAGCTCTCCCCAAGCACTGTGTTATCCACTCCCCTGCCTACGCGGGTACTGGTAACAGCATCCTCTTTGAAGTGGGATGTTGGTCCAGTGACAGAGAGGAAACTGCTGGTTGAGTTGCAGCTCCAATGGCATCAGGGGACAATCGCACGCACGCCGGCACTGCTGACAAGGGCTGCTTTGGCTCTGTTAACTAGCTAGGGGACCGGTTGTAGTTCCGAGATGTCCGAACCCAAGACAAAGCTTTTGGGAGAGACCTGTGCTCCTCTGACATTCTGCTGAGATGAAGAGCTATAAGACCGATAGATGGAACATGTATCCACAGCTGCACCAAGCAGAGGTGTCTGCAGTGCAGACCAGGGACTCTGCAGAGAACCAACTTAGAATTCATTAGTGGTGTGGGAGGAGGCCCCAATCCTGCAGTCCTTTCTCAGGCAGAGCTCCCATGGACTTCAGGAACTCCCACGACCTCAGTGGCAGTTTTGGCTGCATGAGGAGTGCAGGATTGGGCCCAGAGGCTGCGTGGCTTTGCGGAGCCCTGCATTCCCCATATGGAGCATCTCAACGGACTGAGATTCCGCTTCTGTCCCAAGCTTCGTGAGCAGCTGATTCTCCCTGCTAGCTGCACTCACCAGGGACCAGCCATGACCAGGGGTCACGTGAAGCTGTGCTATTTGTATGTCTCTGTAGGAGGCGTCCCAGGGATTTTCCTCTAGAACTGCCTACTGCAGTTGCTGTAGGCCTGCCCCCACACACTCCTGCTTTAGCTAGAGGAAGAGCTAATCCCTGACAAATTTACAGTGGCACACACTGTTGCCAGTTTTCTAACATGGCTCATGTACAGACACTTCTTTACAGAATAGTTCCTTTAGCAGAGGAGCCAGTGATTTGGGAGAAGGAGCGGCTCCGAGCATCTCCATCCTTCCCTTGGCCAGGTGGAGGAATAAGCCATAGTAACAATGACCCAGTTACCCTGGTTCCATGCAGAGTCCGGGCTGCAAGCTGTACTAATTGGGCTCAAAGTGCATGGTTCTGCTTGCAGCCAGATTAGCAATTCCTCACGTTAAAACTGTGGGGAGAATTTCCTATGATGTTGTGAGCTTTCAAACTACAGGCCACTTTTACTAAATTGTTCTTTAAAGCTTGCCCTAGTGGATTGTGTGTGGCTTGGACTGGAGATAAGATTAGAGCTCTCCTGGGTTGCTTATTGTACATAGGTTTGGAAATGAGGTTTGCTTTGCAATGGGGGAGGGTGCGTGCGTGTGTGTGTGCGCGCTTTGCTTCTGCCGTAACACTGCGTGTGACTATGAAGGAATAAAGCTCACTGCTTTCTGAAGGGAGTGTCGCGCTTCTTTTAGTGGGATCCGCTCCCTAGACAGCTTGCTCCCAGGGCACTGGCTGGTCCAAGCCCCGTGCCCTGCAGAGGCCCAAGCATTGGGCCAGTGAGCGCTCTGCCCAGAGAAGCATTTGCCTTGTTCCTGTGGCCTTAGCCTGGTGCCCCGCCTGGGACCTGCAGGAACAACGCAGGCAACTTTAAAGACAGCAGAGTGGAGGGGCCACTTCATGTATAAAAGCCCTTTGCTCTCGCTGTGCCAGGCTCACCCTCACCCTTCCCCAGCAGCAGGAAAGCACGGACGGCCAGCAGCAGTAGGTTGGTGTGGTGTTGAGATCCTGGCTCGTCCTTGCTAACAGGAGACTGCTGGCAACCCTGCACGGTCTGACACGCCTCACTTCCGCTTACGTGGGGTTGATGGGGCCCCCCAGCCCAGGGGAGTAGCCCTGAGTTCTCAAGTGTCCATGTGCCAGGGCTCGCGTTAGCCAGCAGATCCATGCCTGGGATGTGGGGAAACATCCATCTGGCCTGGCACTGTGGCCCCGACCCTGCTGGCACTCATGTCAGTGGTGGCAGGGCTGGGCTGGCCTGAACGCCAACCCCGCTCTGAGCAGGGCAGGAAGAATTGGATGCTACCTCCATCACGGTAACATTTCACGGCCAAAGTCCCAAAACCCCTTGGGACATGCAAGGGGCTGTTCTTCCAGCATCCCCAGAGCAAGCCAGGAATTACCCAAGAGCTTCCTCACATGGGACGCGCCAACCAAGAGGGGCCATAATGAACTCAGACAAACGCTCAGGGACTTAGCTAAGCCTCTGAGAGCTGCTCTTCATTAGCCATTCCCCAGACCAGGAGTTAGACGTCAGCAGACCAATGCGCTTGAGTGTCCTGCCCGGTCACAGAGCCTGGCATGGCATGGGAGCAGGATGCGATGCATGCAGAGCTCGCTGACTCATTTCCCACTGATGCCCATCAAAGCAGAGGCACTCCGTGGCGAGGTACGGGTCCTGCATGTGTCTTTTTACAAAGCTAGAGAACTGGCTCCATCAAGCAGCCTGGTAAAGGAGGAGTTTCCACTTTATACAGGAAGGTTTCCTCCATCCACAGGTGCTGCCTCTGCTGTGTGGAGCTACTGATGGGTCAGGACACGTCACCTACTCGGGACTTCCCACACGGCATTAGTGCCAAGGTCGCTGTGCCTGCATGGCTGTTGGACAATGGGCAGTCTGTGCTAGTGTTTCACAAGGGGCCTGAGCCCACATCACACCTGATTCCTCTTTTCTGGCGTAGGCGAGTGGCTGGGTTAGGGATTAATGCTTGGCTGTAGGAACATAGAAATAGCCAGATGGGCTCAGCCCCAAGGTCTGGCTCTGGCAGCAGCCAGAGCCACTCCCCCAGAGGAAGGGGTCAGAGGCCTGCAGCAGTAGCTTTCGGGGCATCTGCCCCCCTCCACATTAGGTCCCATCCTGGTGGCGAATGGTGAGAACTTGGCTGAAGACCGGAGCTGTGAGGGCCAGGATCCCTTCCCGTGGAGTTACTCTGTGATCACATTGCAGGGCTGGAGAGCAGGCTGCCCCTGCCCCTTCTAATGTAGCTCAGGAAGTAAAGACTGCGGGACGGGCCTGGTGGACGACTCTTTGGTGGCCCAGGGGAGGCTGATGGTTTTAGTCCTAGTCCCACATCACACACTAAAATCACATCACCTGAGCTGGCCCAAATGGGCAGGACAGAAGCCACCAACAGCCCTGACAGAGGCTGGGGCTGTCCGAGGCAGGGGGAGACAGAGGGCTGGGGGCAGCATGGGGAACCTCACCCTGGCTACTGCCTGTGATGGACCACTTTGGTCCTGGCCACCTGTGAGCTCCCGTGCCAAGCGGTGCTGAGATCAGGAGTCCACCAGCCTGTGGGAGTCTCCCACTGCTCTGTCTCGGGCATCTCTGGAGTCGACTGAGCCACACGACCCTTCCCCTGCCACGGTCCCGTGCGATGCCCACGTGCATGCCACCAATGGTCCTGGCCGGTGGGAGGTGGGGCGTGCACACGGGTCATGCAGCAACGGAGCGCGCTGGGCGGACAGGAGGGATTGTTTTGCCAAAAGGCCCGCCCGGCAGTGCCAGGCCTGCAGAGGGGCTTGGTGTCTCGCTTCCCAGAAGCAGGGCGTGCATCTGCCCCCTGTGTGTTGCCGGTTTTACTTTGCACTTAGGCTGGCCCTGGGCAGGGGGGTGCCTGTACAAACAGGCTCCAGCTGGTTTGCCTGCCTCAGCAGCCTCTGCTGGCCCCCAGATCCCGTGTCCTGCTCAGCTGCACGGCTCCCGGGAATGGGCGCCCTTCCCGCACAAGTTGCGCCTGGAGCCACTGGCCCCTTGCATAGCTGCTCGGCTGCACTTTGGACAGCTCAGGTACCAGGAGCTGCCAGAGAATCCTTCCTCGCCGGGCCACGGTGGTCGGCTGAGGAGGTTTCTGCCGATGTCTGGAGGTGGTGGTGCGTGGGATGTGCACTGTTGGCAGGGGCTGGCCGCTTCTGGATCCAGCCATGGCCATGCACTGCTCAGGGCTTTCTGCATTGCCTTTTTCTCCATGCCACTGCTTCCTGGGATGAGCTGGCACACCCTCCTTTCTGGGGGGCAAGGGCCCCCTCTTCGTACCCTTCCATGGCTCCTCGGTAGTTCTCCTCTGCTCTTGGCGACAGTGGCCCCTTTGTCTCAGCCTCTCACCTCCACATCGCCACCTGAGAGCCCTGAGATCCCTCCTTCCTCTGGCAGCCATCTCCCCTCTTCTCTGCTTGGCTAGCGTCCTCTCTACAGGGCCGGGGGAGGAGGGCATGTGCCCTCCAGCTAGTCTGTCCAGCTGGCTCTCTCTCCTGTGCCTGCTGCCCTCCTGCCAGCTCTGCAGGCCTCTCGGGGCCTCCTTAATGCCTTTTCCTGTGTTACAGGAGAAGGAAGAAGAAGCTCGGCTGGCCACCATGCCAGCCTGGAGGAGAGAGATCCTGCGGAAGAAGATGGAAGAGGAGAGGTGAGTGTCCCCGCTGGGGCCTTGCGGCGGTTGCCCAGGTGCTGTACAGCCAGGAGCTAATTGTATTTTCTGTCTCCTTGTTTTCACAGAGAGCAAAAACGGTGAGTCCTGCTTCTCCATTTGTCTCTCAGGTAGACTGTGAGCCCCGAACGCAACTCCTTCCAGCCACTCCTGCATGTCTGGGAGGGACAGACAGAGCAGGCGTGTTTGCTTTGCCTTGCTTAGAGCCGTGCTCCGCCCGGAACAGGTCAGTGCCAGGCAGCTGAGCTCACCAACCAATACCCCCCATTTGTTTTGTGTCTAAACAGAAAAGCGCAAGAGCAACTGAAGCGTGAAGAGGCGGAGAAGGAGCGAGCGCAGTCAGAAAAGCTACGGACTCTTGGGTACGATGAGACAAAACTCGCCCCCTGGCAAAGGCAGATCATCCTCAAGAAAGGGGATATAGCGAAGCACTAGGCTCAATACTCCCGGTCCCTCTTGTGAATGGCAGAACTTTCTTCCTTAGCGCTCCCTAACCGGCAGCCGTTCAGCAGGGCGCGGCGGGGTCAGCTGCTCTGCTGGGGCTCTCGCTTGCCCACTGCAGACACGACCAGCTGAAACGTTCATTCCTCCTGAACGGCCTAGTGTCCATCCCGCTAATGAAATAAATGCAACAACCTTCACCACTAACACTTCACCGAGAGCTGGAGTCCGGCTCCGCAACGCTCTGGGGTGCCTCTTCTGGAAACAACCTGGCTTAAAAGATTTTTAGGGCATGGGAGAGGTTTTCAAAAGTAAGTGTATGTGGGCTGAAAAGAAACAGCCACGATTTTTAAAATGGTTGACTCTGCAGCCAGTTCTGTTCCACATCCTACCTTCCCTCTGTCGTCACACAGAGCCGCCTTCCTTTAGGGGCACCTTGCCCTGGCTGCCCAGGCCTCTCAGTCATGTGTTTACCATACAATATACATGTAACAGCGATAGGTGGGCATCCTCCGAGGTTATGCAGACAAGCCGAATGCGGGCTTATGAATGTTGTGTATATAGAGCTTCACCTGCCACATGTTCAGGTGGTGTCCTGTAGATGTTGGCGTATGTCTCATGCTTGGGTGTAATTGTTATTTTGCAAAATGGATATTTGACAAGAAACTTGCTGGTTAAAGCCCTGCTGTGAACCGGTTGGGTTGCTGCAAACCGTTTCTTCAGCTGCCATATTACGTCCAGCCCCGGTTCCTGCAGGCACACCACTTGCACTCAAGCAGGCGCTGGTTTCGTTTTGTTTTGTCACGTGTTTCCTGGAGCTTCTAGAGGGAGATTTTGAGCTTGTTTCTGACCTAGAACTTCTCCGTTTTCAGCAATTAAAACAATAAACACGTCCAGGAGTTTCCTGTTCCCTTTTGTGGTCCCCTCATGCTCCCACACACGCCGCCCACCCTCCGGCCGGCTCGCCAGGCATATGCCAGGTGTGCATAAAACAAGCTGGCTAGTACTCAGGAGTGCAGCCGTCAGGCAGCCACGTGCCCTCTGTGCATCACACCAGCCCCCTCCCCCCAGCTGGATCTCACGGCTTTCCCCAGATAGCCCCTGTTCCATCGCCGGGGCTGCCCAAGGGCTCTCGAGGGGACGGTGGCAGCTGCGTGGACTCACCACAGCCCCAGAGAAGAGCACCATCTTCATGGCACGTTGTGAATCTCTGAGGGCTCCCTTGCAGCCATGCTAGGCCTGCCCCTGGCGCTGCCCCTAGTGCAATCGCAGGCTCGCTCCGTGGGCCAGAGGCAGCAGAGGATGGCCAGGCAATTGCTCCCCCCACCTCCCTCCAAGGCTTATTGTCCAGGCCCAGCTCGTCGCTAGCCGCAGCCTCCCCCATAGCCTGGGCCCTGCCTGCCAACCCTCCCCGGCTGGGCTCGGGGGCTGGGCCTGGACCTGCCAGCTCCGTGGGTCTGGCAGCACGCACAGGGTGGGGCCGCCACTGCCACAGGCACGCTGAAGCTAGCCTGAGCGTGGTGCCAGCCCCTTAGAGCCACAGGGACTGGCCATCTGAGTGGCAGGGTGTGTGCGTCACAGCCTGTCGTGACCCTGGGCAGATGGGCACCAGCCAGTCAGCGCGAGCCTTCCCTCTCCAGCATGGGTTGGGCGGCCTGGGTCGGCTGTTGGGTCAGTCCTAGGGCCGGAGGCCCCAGAGGCGAGTGCATGGGGGTCCAGCTCCTGGGCCTCACCTGGAGGGGAGTGCAAAGAGGGCTGAGCTGCCTGCCGAGGAGCCTGGCCGGGGGAGGGTGGGGAGACGGGCAGGGCTGCTTTCAGTTTGGTCACATCCCAGATGTAAATGACCCCTAAATGGACCTTCCCTTGAGAGGGCAGGACTCGTCCCACAAAGCCGGCAGGAGCAGGCCAGGACCCTCCCAGGCACAGGATACCCCCGCCGGCTTCTGCTCAGTTCCTGTAGTTTAGCTTCAGCCTCCCATTTGTGTGGGTTTCCTTTGCCGCCCACTGCGCAGTGGTGGGTGCAGGTTCACAGCCCCCGCTCAGCCAGTGCCGCTTAGCATGCCAGCCCTGCTGCAGCTAACCACGGGGCGCCAGCCACAGCTGGGTCCGGCAGGGCTGTGAAACGGGGCCATGTGACCCGTGAGGAGCCGGGGCCAGGCCCTCGGCCCTGCTACACACACCTGGGAGTCAGTGCCCGCAGGGGGCGTGGCCTGTGTTTCCAATTGTATCTGCCCCTGCCACAGGCGCCATCCATGAGGCACCCTCCTGTCCCCTCCCTGTGGCAGGGCGGCTAGGCCGCCCCTTTGCAGTCAGCTCCTGCCCTGCACTGCTTAGCCAGGCAAATTCATGAAGGAACAAGCCAAGAAGCTGGAGCTCAACAGCCGGCTGCAGGAAATGGGTTTGCGTTGCTCTGCTCCAGCTTGCTAACTTCCCTGCGCGCAGCCCCGAGCTGCATAATAACTGGCCCAAGAAACGTGCTCGTTAGCTAAGCAGTGACAAATTAGCCACATTCAGCAACATCTACCCAGCCCCCAGGATTGCATTTCAAGTGCCCCCATTGGCCGGGGGAGCAGCGGGGTAGGCATGGGTATTTGGCCCAGCCAGAACTAAGGGCTTGAGAGCAGCTGAGGTGTTAGATGGCCCCGGCACCGGCCTGGGCTTTTCCCAGCCTCCTGCCCAGCACAAACGAAAAGCCACACTGTAGGCGAAGCCGCACCACACCAATTTATTGCCAGCGACACGCTGAGAGCAGGCCCCGGGCCCTGCCCCATCACTCCACAACCAGCTCTGCTGCGCCATCCCTGCACAGAGCCAGGGACCCTGCAACACGCTCCCAGGTACCACTGGGCAGAGATTTGCTTGGGACGGTGCCAGCTGCTTCCTTCTCTCCATGAACGGAGCCAGTGCTCACTGATGCCCCTCGTACTAGAAGCATCTCCCCCAGCTGGGACACCAACAGTCTGAGCTCAGCATCTGCACCGCCCCCGCACAGCACCCCCACCCAGCGCCCACTGGCGGGCTGAGCCCCAGCCCATTAAGCAGCAGCGGTAGTGGGTGTGACAAGTCGGATCAGGTTCCTCTAGGCAACATGGGGTATAAATAAGGGAAGAAACTGCCCCCTCTTTTCAGCCGGAGGGGGGGTCTCCAGCCCAGAGACACACCGGCCCATTGCAGCACATTGAGAACAGAACGGTTCTGCCCCTGCTACCACAGGAGAGAGTCAGCAATACAAATAATTGACATAAAATGTCTACAGAGGATAAGTAACATTACTTACTGGTACCGTGCCCCAATGCCCACCCCAGGGGGCTGCTGAACCAAGCCAGCTGCACTGGCGACCTCACCAAGGGCTGGGGCTCATCAAGCAGCGGGGGTGATTGGACAACCTGCCCCATCTGGAGAGAGCAGAGGCCCCAGGGGTCAGTACCGGAGCCAGGCTGCTTGCAAAGGCTCTTACGTGATGGGTGACTCGCAGCTAGCTAGCAAGGCAGGGCTCCCGGGCCTGCTACACCTCCTGTCCCTTCACTCTGGTGCCAAAGGTGTGTTGTTCCAGGGGACGCCGGCACGCAGCAGAGCTGGCCCTCAGGAGCCCCACAGCGTGCTGGCATCTCCTAGGGTAGCTTAGCATTGCTGCAGGTGAGGGAGCTGGCCCCAGGTTTGGACACTGGGGAGCCCCAGGGAAAGCTGAGCCCGTGGGAGCATGAGCGGAATCACGCCCTCGGGCTTCATGAGGTGCTAGTGTTTTGGTCAGAGCTGCGCTCAGCCCAGCTCTCCAGGCTCAGCCTCGCCACTCTGCGTGGGCTGGGCCCAACCCCCTCAGCAGGAGCTGGCCATGCCACTAGCACCAGCCCGCGTGCAGACATTGTCCCCTGCCCAGGGCACAGGGCACGCCAGCTCTCCAACGCAGAGCAGTGTCCTGCAGGGGGACTGGGGCCCAGCAAAGTGCACTGGTATTGATTGCCTGCTGCCCTGGCTAACCTGGAGAGCCGCTCCCTTCCTCAGCGGGTGGGAGCTAGGCCAGTGCCCACAGAACCCGCCTCAGCTGTGGGAGGGGAGCGCTAAGCTCTTGCAGGTGCGGGCCCCTGCTCCAGGGCTCCTGCCTCCAGCAGCCCCCCACGGCCGCACTCCCTGGGGCACAGATGGGCTCCGGCTGCTTAGCACCAGCAGCCAGGGAGTGCCTGGGCTGGGGAACGCCCCACACCCTGCCCCGGAGCCATCTGAGCAGGCCTTGCGTTCCAAACCGAGCAGGGTGAGGATCTCCTCCCTGTCCACCACGACCCTGCTGCTCCCTTCAGCGGGAAGGCTGGGTCCAGGAGAGGTGCCGGCCGTGAGCACGGCCCGGGGAGGTCGCAGAGGGTTCCCCTGGCCTGGGATTCTGCCCCGCCCCGGCGGAGTCTGGGAATGGCTGTGCCGCACTCCTGAGATCCCATTTGGAAACGGAGCCCGGTCGGGGGCTCCGGGCCTGGCGAGGGGGTGACTCGGCAGCGGCACAAAGGCAGCGATGCTGAGACTGCCGCTCTCTGCCTGCCTGTGTCTGCTGCCACCAGCCCATCTGCCGCTCCCAGGGTGCACTGCTTCCTCTGCAGGGCGACCAACGCTGCGGACTCGGTTGGCAGCCCCGGCTGGCAGGGGACCGTCCGCTGCAACCCAGGGCACGGAGCTGCTGCCATCTGCACCCCTCAGCGGGTGCGATGCGACGGGGCACTGGAGGGGGCAGTGCTGCTGGCTGTGTGTCCCCTCACCCCAAAGTGCAGCGCGGGTGGCATGTCCCGTCACTGGGAGCGGGCCGGACATGGCTCACGGCGCTCACGGCTCTGCCCTCCCTCGCTGCGCGGCAGATCCGGAGATGCCGAGGGTGCTACTCCGTGAGCCAGGCCCTGCCTCAGTGCCAGCAGGGCTGGCTTCGCTGGCCTTGGCACGGCCTGCTCCTTCCCATCCCAAGGCCGAGCCCAGGGGCAGGGGAGCCACTGAAGCCAGCCCTGGCCAGCAGCATCAGCCGCTCCTTCATCGCTACTCGCTGGCTGGGCAGGCTCACGGGCACCTCTGCAGCTGCTGCCTCAGTTCCTCGGCACAGCCAGCCAGCTCCATGCGCTCCAGGGCGGCGAAGACGGACTCCAGCGTGGTGTTCTTCTGCTGGCACCACCTCTTCAGCATCTCGTACTGCTGGTCCCGGATGTGGGCGAACTCCATCTCCACCACCTCGATCTCGGCGTCCGGCAGCTCCAGCACGCGCATGAGCTCCTTCCAGCGCCGCACGGGCACCGCGTTGATGATGGTGTACAGCGTGCTGCCCTGCTGGAGCGTGCCGAGCAGGGGCCCTGCGGGACAGCAAAGCTGGTCAGCCAGAGCCAGGGGCAAAGCAGCCCTGAAGAGGGGCGGGAGGGGAGCCAGGGAGGACCCAGGGAGCGGGGCTTGGATGCTGGCAGGAAGCCAGAGTGGCTGCACAGACAGGGCACAAGGGCCCGTCTGCAGTGCGCTGCTTACGCGCTGTCTCCTGGTGTGCTGTGGATGACTCCCAGCCGTCCCGGCTGCAGGGGGGCCTGGCTGGGCAGGCATTGCCACTCGTTTGTGCTGCCTCCGTGACCTGGAGGTGGTGCAAACCCTGCCCCTCCGGGGGCTTTTCTGAGGCACCCGACAGACACGCCGAGACCTGGAACAGAAAGACGCCAGCGTTTCCGAGGAGAGCCCTGCTCTCTTGGAGGAAAAGCCCCAGGCCAGCAGGCTGGTGCGGCAGGGCAGGGGAGCCATCTGCCTGGTGGGCTGGAAGGGTGGGAGGAATGGCACAGCCTCCCGGCTGGGCTGACATCCTGGCCCCGCGTTAGCTGCACTGAAATGAGAGCAAGACTCTGCCTCGTCCGCTCGGGGCCCAGCCGCTCTGGTGAGTGGATACCTGTTCACTGAGAACTAGCCTGAGCCCCAGCAAACTCATCTCTGCAATGCCAGCGAGCAGCCTGCAGGGGATAATGAGGCCCTTCGCTAGCCATAAGAGGCACCAAATGTCCCAAGCCTGCCAGGCCGCAGCTTGAGCAGGGCCAGCAGCCGTGGGGGGGACCAGCGGGGCAGGGGGTCCCTGCTGGCAGGCCAGAGGAACGGGGAGCTGTGTGCAGCGTCTGCAGTGCGTCTCGGCTCCCTGCTGGGCTCCCACCTGTTGCAGCATCAAGTTGTTCACTGTAGCCCCACCTGCCAGGAGAGAGACGGGAAACGAGTCAGTTGGTGCCACCTGCGTTGCCCCTCAGTGCTCAGTGCACAGGGCCGCCCTTAGCTAGGCAGGGGCTGTGCTTTGCCTGGCAGCGGGCGAACGCGGGGGGCCGAAAAGCCAGAGTAGGCAGGGACAGGTTACCGGCTGCACTGAGCGTCCTCCTTCGGTGGTAGATGAAGAGGGCGCCCAGGAAGAGGGGCCCCATGAGGCCCAGCAGGACATACTCCAGCCCGAAGCCTGGAACAGAGGGAGGTACAGGAGAGTTTCCAGACAGGCTCAGCTGCCGTTTTCTGGGCCCCACCTGCCTCTCGTCAGCCCAGGCAAGGCCCCGGAGGGCCAGTCTCACGATTGCGGCAGCTGCACAGCTGGGCGAGGCCCGGCCCTGCTGTGACAGCCCCTGGCCCAGCAATCGGGCATGTCTCGGAGGCCAGGGGAGTCACTGTGGCACGGTGAGTGAGTCCAGGCCTGGCCCGAGTAAGGACAGGCTGCGGGGCGAGCTGGCACCGCACCTGTCGCGGGGAGCTGAGCGGGGGTTCTGGACACTCTCCTGGCTAGGTCAGGGTGCCAGGCTGCCTAGCAGGGCCTCCTGGGAGTTATGGATCCCGGCTGTGCCCACCCCGAGCCATGCATCCGCTGCCCCCAGCAGAGCCGCATTTTCCCCTGTACGCCAGGTCCTGCCCTCCGCCCCTCGTGCACACTGGGCCAGAGCCCAGCCATGTCCTGAACCCCCCAAACAGTGCCTGGGGCCCTGCCCTGGATGCCATCACCTTAGCAGGGCTGTAACCCTCTGCCACCCTCCACCCGCTGGGCCCTACCTGGGCTGCTGCCATCACACGCCCTGCCACACCCGTCAATGCACGTCTCGGCCAGCTTGCTGCAAAGGGGAGCGTGGAAGAGACACGTCAGGTGGGATTTTAACCTGGCGCTGGGAGAGCGAGCAGCTGTGTCATGAGCTCCAAGGGAGGCTCTGTCAGCCAGTGTCCCATCGCCAGCCCACACCCAGGCCAGGCCCTACTGCAGAGAGCCCTTTCCAGCCCCCCGCCCTGCCCCATCCCGCCCTGTGCCCCACGGAGGGTCTTGGCTACACATGACCATTCACGCGGAGTGAGGTGGGGTGGGAGGCCTGCAGTGTCCAAGCTGTGCCTGACCCGCTGCGTGGCCAGCGCACAGCGTTAATCAGGGACAAGGCCACACTGCACGCTGTGAGCTCCAGCCCGTCACCCTGGGGCAGCAGCTGGCTCCGGGACGCACACGGGGGCGCTGCTGCGGGGCGTCACAACAGGCCAGGTTTGCAAACCCCAGGGATTGTGATTTGCTAGTGACAGTACGTGAGGGTCACCCTGGCACCCGCTATGGCGTCTGCTCTCGACCTGACGGCTGAGCCTGGCTGAAGATGCGCACGGCAGAGAAGGCACTTCCCAGCCTGCCAACAATGCATCACTGTGACCATCCGGGGCTCCTAAATTCTGTCCCAGCCAGCTCACCAGCCCCCGTCCAGTGGGAGCTGTGCACAGCGCAAGGGCCATGTTCCCTTAGCCCCAGAGCTCGCCGTGCCCCTCCCCTCACAGCTGCATGAATGTGCCCGGGGGGCCAATGGCATGTGTGTCTGCAGCCTGCAGCCCCTCCTGGCCCCCTCCCAGGCGCCAGCTCGGACTCCGGGCAGCAGGTCAGTCCCGGCAGAGGGAACTTGACACTAGGCTAAGGCCAGGAGAGGGAGTGCGTGGTGGTGGCCAGTGTGGGGCCTCTGGAAAATTGGGAACCAGCTGGCACCCCCAGTGACAGCTGTCCAAGGGTGGGTGGGGGGAACTCAGCCCTGGCCCCCAGAGACCCACAGCAGAAGCCTGGAGGGTGTGAGGAAAAAGCCCAACGAGCTGCCACTGCCTGGGAAAGCCACGGGGAGTTGGACCCACCTCCCTGGCCTCAGCAGACACTGCAGGGGGACAACTGAGCCGTGACCCTCAGCACAAGCCGGGCAGGTGGGGAAAAGCCCCGTGGGGAAGCCAGGCGAGGAGGGAGCCGACCTGAGTGCTGGCTCTGGCAGAAGCTGGGCAGGGGCACCCACCAGCAAACCGAAAGTCAGCACCTATGCGCTGCATTAACGACCGGCCTGTCTCAGCAGCCAGGAAGATACCGTGAGATGAAACTGCCCTAAACATCCCCTCGGATGGGCTCTTGGGGCAGACGGTGCCTTCGACTCCTGCCCGGGTGCAGGAGATGGCCAGGGCATTCACTAGCCCTGCATTAGCCCTGTGGGCCCCTGCCTCCCTGGACTAGTTGCCGGCCCTGCTCGTGGCAGGCGCCCAGCTGCAGGCCCGGTTCAGCGGGCTGGTGTCTAACAGGCGCACCCGGGGCAGCAAAGCAAGGAAGCGCAGGGTATTTACGTGGCACATGCTCTGCACTCGCTGCCCTCCGGGTAGAAGCCAGGCTGGCATTCCCCACACTGGGTGTCCTCCTTCATGGAACCTGAAAGACACGGGGCATGGCGAGTGCCCTGCCAGGGCGGCCAGGGCCAGGAGCGCGTCCGTGGCCCAGGGCATGTGACAAGCAGGGTGCTCGGAGCAGGCAGGACAGGGGCTGGGGGCTTTCCTCTGCAGCTGCCTCTCCTGGCAGGGTCTCGCTGGCTGGAGCCCAGGCAGCAGCATTCCCCCCAGGCAAGGCTCAGTGTCTGCGTGGCACAGGCCCAGGAGAGCTGGCACGGCATCCGCCGTGGGGTGTCCCCGGCATGGCTGGCAGAGGGCATTTGGCCCAGCTTCAGCTCGACGTGGCAGTGCGGGCTGTGAGATGGCACTAGCCAGTGGGCCGTGGCGGGCTGCACGGCAGCATTTGCGTGGCCACTGGAGTCTGGCCCAGGCTGGGGCAGGTGGGAGGGCAGTGGGGCGGATGGGGGGCAGCAGGAGGGGCAGCAGGGTGGACGGGGCACTGCAGGGCAGCCGGGGGCAGGCAGGGGGCAGCCGGGCAGGCACCGCAGCACAAGGGGCAGCGCCAGCAGTCGAAGGCAGACTCACAGTTCTGAAGGGTGACCTTGCCGTGGCACCTGTGGCACTCCTGGCAGGTGAAATCCCTGCATGCTGACGCCGTGCACTGGCGGAAGCGGCCGGGGCTGCAGCCACACTGGGTGTCGCTGGTCCCCGTGCAGTTCTGCACCACGATCTGGAAAGCTGAGCACAGGACACGCGCGGTGAGCAGGCTGCCTCGGCAGGTGAAGGGCGGGTCTCCCAGGGCTTCTCCTGCCCCCGGGGCCCGGCCAGTGGATATTGCGGGGCTGGCTCAGCACCGGTGGGGCTGGGCATCCCATCCCAGGCGATGGGCCTGGCCAGCCCCTTACCTGGAGCGTGGCACTCGGAGCATTTCCTGCATTTCCTCTCCAGGTTCGGCGAGGCAAGGTAGGTGCCACGGGGGCAGCGCTCGCACGTCGTGTTGTGGGCATGGGTGGAGCAGGGAGCCTTCATAAACTGCCCTGTGCAAACGACAGCAGGTGTGGGTGAGCGTGCGGGTGGTGCACGGGGGGGGGTGCAGCCCGGGATGCTCGGGGCCAGGCTGGCTGGTCTGGTCGGTCCCTCCATCCAGACCGTCTGTGTTGTGGCCAGCAGCAGCTCGCCCTCGCAGGCGTCAGGAAGCGCAAGTCTGTTCCTAGCGCTGCCATTGCCTCCCCCGTAACCTCAGCAAATCGCTGAGCCAAGCTGGGCCTCAGTTCCCCACCTCACAGGGGCCTAACTCCCTGCGGGTGGCAGCGCCCCAGCCCCTTGGTAGGCAGAGCCGTGCTGGGTTTGGGCGTGCGGTGCGGGCGGCACGCTCGGGTGCTCTCACCTGCTGGGCACTGCTGGCAGCAGCGCTCCACGGCCGGGTGCCATTGGGAGCCAGCTTCGCAGCGCGGCTTCCGGCCGTTTTCCGTGTGCCGCGCATGGCGCTGCAGCTCCAGTGCCGAGTCAGACAGGCTCCTTGCCCGCCTCTGCTCACTGCCAGTCCCGGCCGCTCGAGGCTTTGGGGTGCCTAACAGCTGGAATCCACTGCCCGTCACCAGCAGCGCAGCCAGGAAGCCCTGGGGACAGAGGGGAACGTTGCTGGCGCGTGTCACCAGCCCCTGGGCCCGAACAAGGCTCTAGCAGGCTCCCGGCTACTGCTCCAGCTGAGGGCCCACAGCTACCGGCCGGGGGCTGCCTCTGGTCAGCATGAGCGGCCAGGCCTGAGCCCACAGAGCAGCCCTTCAGCCAAGGCAGCGTTGCGCAGCTAGTGCCCAGTCCTGCCCAAGCGAGGGTGCCGTGAGGGGGGACAGGCCAGCCCGAGCCTGCTGCCTCTTCCCAGCCAGGTGCCCACTGAGCCCAGAGCAGGCGGTGCTGCACTCGCCACCGTCCCTGTGACACCTGCCGCCCACTTGTGCCGTGCCTGGCGGGTGGAGCCACACCGGAGCCTGGCGAGGATTAACCAGAGGGAATCTTGCAGCCAGTCGTGTCGTGCAGGGGGGAGGGCAGGGCCCTGGGACTGGGGGGGCCTAGACTCTATTGTTGGCCCTGCCACACACCTGCTGGGTGACCGTGGGCAAGTCACATTGGTGGTCTGTGCCTCGGTTTCCCCTCCCACCCTTTGTCCGCCTCAGTGCTTTGAGGAAGGGAGTGCCTCTCGCTAAGCACGATCTGGTGTAAGGGAGGGCCTGAGCTTAGCTGGGCCTTCAGCTGCTGTTGCACCAGTAGGATGTGAGAAGCCCTTGAAACCGAACAGCCTGGGCTTAGGTGATGGGGCCTCAGCTCCTCCGCTAGATGGAGCCACTGCACTGCAGCTGGGCCTGGACGTGCCAGGAACTTGTGCCTCGGGCCATGGACAGACACAGGCCTGACCCTGCATGTGTGTAACCATCCTGGCCCAGCTCCCGTGCCCGAGCTAGCATGTGCAGGCACCACCAAGCCAGCCCCACCCCCAGGCTTGCCCTGCCTGCCGCCCCCTGCGCCGTCACATGCAGGGCCCCACGCTGCTGCCAGCGACCCCCACGGACGGCCAGGCGGGGGTCACTGGGTGCCACATACTCATTGGGGCCTGCTTAGGGAGGCAGCAGAGAAAGCTGGGCTGAGGCCCAGGAGCAGCACATGAGCCCCGCTGGACATGGGGCCTGAGTTTGATTTAAACAGCCCCCACCCCCAGCCTTCAATCTCCCTAGGGCAAGCCCCAGCTGCTGCAGGCTGCATGCAGGGCTCGTTTCAGTGCTCCCCACGGCCAGGAGCGCACCGCTGTGGGGTTTGTAAGGACAGCCGAGATGCGCAGCAGTCACGTGACGCCAGGAGCCAGCGCTATAAGAAACCACTCGCTGGCAGGAAACTCGCGTTAAAATCACCAGCGTCGGCACCACTGGAGCCCAGCTACACCCTGGTCCTGGGGCAGCGCCCGCGTGAGCAGCAGTGCGTGGCCTCTCACCGTGCGTGCCCAGCGCCACAGCACAGAGGCAGCTTGGCCATGTCACCGAGGTGCAGCACCCAGCGCGCTTCCCGGCAGGGCTGCAGGGAGAGCTGTGTGTGACTAACCCTCCAGCCCTCAGCCCCGCCCCTGGGAATGCCCCCTGCCAGCCCCTGCTGGGTGTTTTCCCCAGCCGCCGTCAGAGGCGGGCTGCGTGGCATGTGAGCAGAGCAGCTTCTGGAGGCCTCTGGCTCATGGCGCCACTGCAGGGAACACTGCGTGCGGAGGTGAGCCGCCGGAAGCAGGGGCGACCTCAAGCCAGGCTCCTGCCATGGCTACAGCTTCTGGTAAAGGAGGAGAGCCGGGGCGTGTGGTTAGCACTGAAAGGGCACCGAGAAGTGTTGCATAAGCAGGGTGGTGCAGTTGTTCCTGTAAGTGGCTCTGAGCTAACCATGTTCCTAGGAACCGGCTGGCGCGGTGCTCACGGCAGCGGGCTGCATGGCAGAGTGGAAGCGGGGCTCCCGGGCTGGCACTGCCACAGCACCAGCAACGACGTGGGGGTGCGACACCATGCCAGGCAGGCCCAGGGCTCACCCCACCTGGCTGAGCCCCCAGGGCCACGTTCAGTGCCGCCTCTCTGGGGGTGTGACATGGCGCAGCAGGGCGGGCACAGGGAGGGCACAGGCAGGGCCAGGCTGTTGGCGGTCAGCCTGGGACGTAAGTGGCCTGGGTTCCACTAGGTGCCAGCCAGCAGCTGGGGAGGCGCCAGCCCCATAGGGCTGAGGGTGCTCTGGCAGCAGACAGGCTGCAGCGTGGGGCGCTGGAATTCCTGCTGCCCAGCTCGTCAGCGCCCCAGGGGTGTATCCCAGTGCTGCAGCAGAGCCACAGAGCCATGGCGAGAGCCCCGAGATACCCCAGAGCCCGACATGGCCCAGGAGAGAGCGGGGGGGACCCCGACTGATAGGCACAAGGCAGGGGCCAGCAGCCCAGCACAGGGGCCTCACGCCGAGTTCAGAGCCGCCCCGCATGAGCCTGGCCCCAGCCCGGCTGAGCGGGGCATCTCTGGCTGCTGCTTTACCCCCTGGTCACCCAGAGCTGGGGCAATCAGCCCGCAAGGCAGCCCGCCCACAGCCAGGCCACGCTGCGCAGGGACCACCTACGGACTGAGCAACGGGCACCTTCTGGGGCACCCAGGCCCAGCGCTGCAGAACCAGGCCGCCATGCTCAGACGTGCAGTGAGCCCCCCGCAGCCCCCCACAAAGCCCCCGGACACGAGGGACGCGCATGCTGACGCCAGGGCTGGCGAGTGGCAGGTAACGTCGCGGCCAGTCCCATCCCAATGCACTGAGTGTCCTCTAGGGGCAGCTTTGCTTCGTGCCAGGTCCCGACCCGACAGCACAGGCCGGGCCCCCCACGCCATCCCCTGGATAGCACCTCCCCCCTCCCTGCTCTGGGGGGCTGCTCCTGCTGGAGACAGCAGCACGCTGGAGGTATGGGGTGCTCAAGGGCGGGGGGTCAGCTGTTGCCAGTAACCACCCCATCACCCTCAGCTGGCGAAGCGAGAGGGACACTCGGAGTGGAACCGCTGGCCTGGGTTGCATTGCGGGCTAGCACGGTGCGGGCCGGCCCCCTCCCCTGGTCCCAGGGCAGGGCAATGGTGCCCCGTTGGCCTTGCCTCGCGCCGTCAGGCCTGCGTGGCAGGGAGAGCCCGGAGGGGAGAGGCTCATTGCGTCGCCTGCTGTGGCCATGGGCTGGGTGCGCAGGGGCTCCGTGCTGCACCCTTCCCTGCGTGCGTAGGGCAGGCCCGCCCCGGGCTGCTGTCCCACGTTCCAGCCCCTCGCTGGGCGTGGCTCCGGGGGGCGGTGAAAGGGGGCCGGCTGGGCCGTGTAGGGTTAATGTCAGGCGCGCCTGTCTGATCTCTGCGCGCGATGAGGCCATTTCCTCCCTGAGAGGAAGCCGGGCCCCGCTCTGATGGTATCGCACCTCGTACGTGCACCCAACTAGGTCAGCGCAGCCCGGCCCCGGCGCGGAGTGGCAGGCATGCGCCCAACGCCCCGCCCCACACACATGTGGGGCTGGGCCGGCGGCTGGGCGAGGCAGTGGGCTCTGGCATGTGGCTCTGGCTGGCTCAGGGCTTGGGGAGCAGGACTGCACATGCCCAAGCCCACCCCAAACGCCGTCACCGCGCCTGCGGTGCAAGCGCCTCAGGGCCTGGCGCATGGGTGCCCTGAGCAGGGCGCACGGCAGCGGGGGCTCCGGGCCCTACAGCCTGCCAGGCAGCCGCTGCCCCCAGGTGCCTGCGTGGCTCCAGTGGGGCAGCCAGCCCACATTCCCACACTGTGGGCAGCCCCTGGGCTCCGGCGCTGGCTCCTGGACGGCTGAGCCTCATTTCTGGCCTCCTCGGACACGAGCTGGGCCACGTGCCCAGCCCCTCCTGCCAGGCGGCCGACCTGCCCTCGGCAAAGATCACCCCCCACCCCCCTTCCAGCCCTGAGCCGGCTGCCACCCCACTCCCACCCCCAGCTGTGGGGCGCCAGGGGCGGGTGCGTTGTCCCCCATGGCACAATAGGCAGGGACATTAGGCATGGCCTGGCCTTTCGTTCACGCTGCAGCTGGTGGGAGTCTGGCTGGGGGGACCAGCTCCTTCCACCTGTCCACCCACACCCACCCCGCTAGTGCCTCCCTCCCCGGCACTCGTCCTGGCCCTGTTGCCCAGGATGTGACAACAGCCAGGCTTGCTGCCCTCACGGCCCACCCAGCGCCCCCAGGGCTGGTGCCCCCAAAGAGCTGGTCCCCATGTGCCTGCTCTCCCCCGCTCCACCCGCTGAGGGGTGCACATCCCTCCCCAGCCTGCCCGCCAGGGCCTTGGCAGGGGACCCTTCATCCCCAGGCGGGCCTTCGGCCTCTCCCCGTGGGGCTGCTGGGCCAGGCCGGACCCCGGGTGGCTGTGCCGCAGGGGGCAGATTCCTGGGGATTCCAGCCCGTGGGTGGAGTTCCCGGTGAAGATGGCCCTGATTAAAGTGCTGCATCATCTTCCCTTAAATCTGTCACCGGTGGCCTGGAACCTGCCCCTGAACGCGCCCATTTGCATAGCTCCATGATCAAATCGGGCCTGGCCCTGGTGGCTTCCTCTGCCCGCCCCCTGCTGCCACAGCCCACGGCAGGGCTGAGTCAGGGCTGAGCCGAGGTGTGAGCGCTTGTCCTGGGGCAGCCCTGCTGCTCCCACTGCGCTGAGTAACCAGGAGCTGCTGGGCCGGCTTGGCGAGGGCAGGGCCCGCTCCCCCCGGCCAGCTGGACCACTCGCACAGCCAGGGCGGCGCTGAAAGGAGCCATGGCCCTCTGCCCCCCTTAACCTGTGGCCACCCTCCCTGGCCCCCCAGGCTCACACCTGCACCTCCCGCTGTGCTGCAGTCTCCACTGCGCAGCCTCTGGCCGTCACCCCACCGTAAGCCCCACTGTCCCCCCCATGTGCATCTCCAGCTGTGAACGGTGCCAGCGGAGACCCTGGCTGGCGCTCGCCTCCTGCAGGCAATGGCAGCCCCACACACCCCCCACAAGCTTCCCGGCCCTGTGCCCCGTGCTGCCGGCCAGCACTGAGGGACGAGGACCCATCCGTGCGGAGATGGCGTGTGACGGTCATATTGTGCCAGCGCTGAGGGCTCTGGGCTGGAGACACCACTGCTCGTTGGGCCACGGGGACAGCACGTGGCCATGCCCAAGCCAGGCTGGGGCCTAGCAAGTCACCCAGCTGCCAGAGACTGGGACAAGGCAGGGCGCCCGCTTGTTTACCCACCTACCCCCCAATTCCCAGCCCTGCCTGACGCAGCTCGGGGGGCCTGCAGGACGGAGCAGGGGAGGGGCTGCAGGCTGGGTCACGCAGCTGGTCCAGGCCCTGCGGGCCCCGGCTCTCCGCCCGAGCTAGGAGTCGCAGCCACGCACCCTGTGAAGCGACCAACCCCCGGCCATGTTCCCAAGCCGCTTGCCACGCAGGCAGCTGCGAGCTGGCCACATGAGAGCACAGGCTGAGCACAGCCCCCTGCTCCGCATGCCCCCGGGCCCACAGAGCTGGCTCCCAGCTTGGCCCTACATGACCTTTCACTTGGACACAGAGGACCGTGGCCATGAAGGCAGCCCCTGGTGCAGCCCCACTGGCCGGCAGTGGCACAGACGCCTGGCGAGGGTCAAGGAATAGACCCAGCTTCCCGCCCAGCCGCCTCGCTTGGCCAACCTGGAGCGCTGGGTTCGGCCTCAGCCCTGTGGACTCTGAAAACAGCGGCTGGGACCTCAGCACCTCCTCCAGGGGCATGAGTTGGTCACATGAAGCAGGAGGACCTCCATGGCCAGCCAAGAGTTAGCTCAGGCTGACACCCCACCCCGCAGGCCAGGCCTTCTCTGCTGGATTGGTCACTGCGCTTGTGCACACTGCAAATGCTACCATAGCGCATCCCCGAGACGCCAGGGCTGGGTGAAGAGAGCCGTGCGCACCTGGGCTGGAAAGAGCTCCCGCAGCCCCCGGGATTCTTGTTAAACGGGGGTGGCTCCAGCACACTTTCATTTTCTCTCCTCCCATCTTCCCTTTCCTGGAAAGCCCTTGGCTCTAACGCGCCGCCTGCAGCAGTGAAGTCAAGGGGGTTTCCTGTAGCCTTCCAAAGGTCTCCCGTGGTTAGGGGATAGCATGAGTCCCTTTCTTGGGTCCCTCGCCCCAGGATACATAGCAGCAGCTCTTCTGCCAGAGAAACCAACTAACAAATGCAGAGAGCTGGTCCCTCATCCCCGCCAGCCCTCCTCGCCTTCCCCAGCCCCCAGAGCAACCTGCACCCCTCTTCCACTCACCCTAGAGCAAATGAGGCACTTCCCCAGGTGAGCAGGACTTACCCCAGCCACCTTCAGGGACCAGCTGTCCATCCTCGAGCCCCAGAGAGCCAGCTCATACCGGGGAGGGTCCAGCGACGTGCCTGCGGGGTTACACACTGCTGCTGGCGCTTGGGCAAAGCGGGAGCCGGTCACAGCCCAGCCCGCCCAGCGGCAGAGTGAGGTGGCAGATAACCCATGCTCTCAGGAACCCCTGGTGTCAAGTAAGATCAAAGCCGCTCAGCTGAGCCTTTTACACACAAGCCCTGGTGGGAGGAAATGCATTTCTGGAAATGAGTCCAGGGGATAAAACCACGACAGCAGCTGCGAGCACGGGGCGGGGCTTAGCTGGCATGGAAGCAGCCGGGTAGCAGGGCTGAGACAGGGGCAGCCCTGCTGCCGAGGGCTGGTGGGAAACCTGTGCAGGATGGGAGCTGGCACGAGCGCTGCACCCCCTGCCCTCCCATGAAGGACGAAGGCAGCGTGAGCACACACCATCTTTAATGCTGGGCCGGTGGGAACGGCACGCTGGCGGGACAGCCCAATGCAGGGACAAGGCTCAGTGGACAATAAGGAAGAACCAGTCGAGGAGGTGCCCCTGTGCCCGGGACAGCCCAGCGGCACAGCCATTCAGACACACGTGGCATGAAGGCCATGGCAGGCCATGCTGCTTCCCCAGCCGCAGGACGGAGCTTAATAAATAAGCAACTTCATATACAGCCATCCGGGGCCAACGCACCTGCCCCGGGAACAGCCTGGCGAAGAAGCCTGGGCCAGGCAGCTCCACAGCCCTTCCCACTCTGCTGCCATCCGGTAGCAGCCCCCTGCCTGGTGGCAGCCAAGTGTACCAGGCTGTGCACCCCAGCCCGGGGCACTCAGCGTCTCCCTCTGCTGCCCAGGCATCTCTGGCCCCCATTGCAGCAGGCCACAGCTCAGTGCAGGAGGGAAACGTGGTCTCCCTCCCTGGGGCTGGAGGCGCTGGGATAAGAGCTCTAGGCCACACGGCCCCCAGGCAATGGCTCCTCCTCCGGCAGAGCGTGCACTGGGCCACATGCCATGGGAACATTGCCAAGCACAGGTCCCTCTGCCACCCCCACAAGCCTCCATGCTAGCCGTCCGACACAGCCCTTCCTGGCAGCGGGGTGTGGGCCTGGCTGCCTTCCTGGGGGTCACGCAGGCTGCTTGGAGGAACCAGCCCCGCCCTGCACGAGCAGCTGCTGCAGCTGGGGGCCCAGGCTGTGCTGTCAGCCCAGACCTTGCAGTCCCAGCCGGACAGCGTGGGAAGTAGCTGAGCCCTTCCTGCCCTCTGCGCACCCAGCAGACAGCTGGAGGCGTTACGCTCCTGCCAGGTGGGGTGCTGACGGGTCCCGCTGTGCCCCCTCCCCATCTGACATCACACAGCCAGTGACCGAGGGCTAGTCCGGTTCTATCCCTGCACCTTCCCACGCAGTGCGCACGGCTCTGCCTTCGTCCCTCTTCCCCCACTGCCCACACGCTGAGTCCTTCCTCAGGGCGACCGCAGCAACCCTCCCTGGCTTATCCCAACACCGCCCAGGACAAGGCAGCCCACGGGGAGACCAGAGGGCAGCGTGTGCCTCGCCTCACCGGGAAACCAAATGGACTCAGCGGGGAGCTAACAGCAGCTGTGCTGGCGAAGGGTTCAGAGGCTGCCCCGGCTTAGCTCTTGGCTGCAGTGCGAGCTCTTGCTGGCAGTAGCTGAAAGGGGCCATTGCTTCTGGCTGCTGCAGCGCAGCCCCCTTGGGGACCTAGCGGCACTCGGGCTCTGTTATCCCTTGGAAGAGCTCACAGGCGGGACCAGGCCGGGCAGACTGGCTGCTGGCGCTGGGGATGTGAGCTTAGAGGAAGGGGAAAAGCTTTGGCTATTCCCCTCTGCCCGGTTTCCTTCCGGTGGGATGGGTGCAGTTTGCCAGTGCAGGAAATGCGGCTTACCACAAATAACATGCACCCAGAACCCCTGCTCTTGGGGCAGGTTTTACCCTGGTGACATGCAGTTCACTGGCGATGGCTCACAGAGACGCTCACCAGTGGGGTCCCAGCCAGGCCAGGGAGGGCCCCAGTCTTTGCATGACTGTTGGCTTCTGCTGAACCCAGCTTGTGTCTCCTCCCTTGCAACAGGCCAGCCGTGCGTGGAAGGCGACAGTCGTGCCCAGCTCACAAGCCCCCAGCCCGTGCTGCTGGGTCCTGGGGTGTTCTGTGTTGAACGGGAGGAGCTGCCTGCAGCCTGTGGCAGGCGTGGGGGGAGCCACGCAGAGCAGCAGAGCCCTCTGCACAAGGGGCTCTCCAAGACAAGGGTGGGAGGGTTAGTTTTTCACACAATATTTTATTTTTTGGTCACTGCTCATCTTCTCAGCAACTCCCCGAGCAGCTCCCAGCCCAGCATCCCAGTGCGCCCGGCTGAGCGAGAGACGACGAGGTCCTGCAGGTGCCCGCTGTCGGACCTGGGCTCACAGAGAGTTCAGGAGTAACAGCAGGGCTCCAACTCCACTCAGCCGCGGGACTCAAAGTGCAAAGGAGTCGCTGTGTCAGCCAGAGGCCTAGGAAGGGCTCCCTGGCCAGCCCCAGTCCACAGCTCCGCTGTTGTCCTGCAGCACACACTCCCCGAGACACACATGCACGTCCACACGTGCACACGCCCCACGGAGACATGCACATGCATGTGCATACCCGCATCCCATGTCCACACACCTGTGCCCTCCCCCCCACCCCCACGCACGGCCTTGACTCGCTGCTGAATGCTGCTTCGGGGCCTGCAGAGCAGCATCCCCCAGTGCCCGGGGCGCTCATGCGACATCGTGGCAGGCGGGCGGGACGCCTCTGACTGGCAGCACTGCTCCTCTCCTGGAGTCACCGAAAGCTCTCAGACCTCCCTGCAAGAGAGGGACAGAGGAGCTCCTAGCTGCCAGCTCTTGGGAACACGCCCCCCTCCCTAGCATTATCTCCTTGGCTGCAGAGAGCTGAGCCAGGCTGAGACTCGGGGAAGGAGGCTGATGGGAAACCCTGGACTCTCCCCGCAGGACTGTGCCCCACACGCGTGCCCTGCCCCATGGGTGAGGGAGACGTGCCTGGGCATCTGCAGCGGCCTATCCCCCAGACTGATGGCGCCAGCTGGCTGCACGCCAGGGGGCTCCCCACGTACCCACCGCTGGCCAGCCCCAAAGGTGCCAGCCCGACTGCGCCACAACACTTACGAGGCGGTCAGCGTGGAGTTGAGGAGCAGGGTGGTCCTGATCCTGTACAGCTGGGCCAGTGTCAACCTGCGGTGCTGGGCCGCGGGCGGGTCCGACAGCGTCCGGTGGCAGCGTTCTGTAGGGGTGCTGCTGGGCACCCGGCAGGGGGCGGCCGTCGCCTCGGGTGCTGTGGGGGGCCCCGTTGCTGGATGAGCACAGCTCTTGGCATGGCCCAGCTCTTCGGCCTCAGAGAGCTCAGAGGAGGAGCTGCTGCTGCTGCAGTCCGACCTGGACCCTCCACTCCCAGCACCCACCTGGGTAGTCCTCTGGGCACCAGCCGGGACCTCTCGCTCGGCCAGCTCCGGGCTGGGGCCTGCCAGGAACGTGGCTGGGCCTGGCGCCATGAAGAGGTCGGAAAGGCTCTTGCTCTGGGCGAGAGGGGGCCAGGCTGAGATCAGCTGCAGGAGGTTGGCCTCTGACTTGGACTTGAGCACTTTCCCCTTGCAGGGCAGGAGCTGCACGGGAGTCCTGCGGCGCAGCTTGGGCGAGGGAGCGCGCCGCGAGTGCAGGGTCCCCCCATCCTCCGCCGGCTCCAGCTGCTGTGCCTCAGCAAACTCCTGGATGGAGGTGGGGGACAGGGTGCCGTAGGCGCTGTCAATGGACGCTGACCTGCAGCTGCCGGGATCCAGTGCCAGGCAGTTAGAGCTGAGGGTTGGGGCTTTCTCAGCAGCCTCTCCCCCCCCCTGCAGGAGCTCCCCGGTGGGGGTGGTGGACGACGTGCTGGTGCTGAGGGAGGTCTCGTCGGACTGCGAGCCGAATGGCCCCACTTCTAAGTCAGGAAAGGTGAGCTCCTCACCAGCATCGACCACCACCACTGCGATGGTCTCCGTGGAGCCGTCGGAGGGGCTGCAAGAGCAAGGGGGAGTTAGACACGGGGGGCTGGCAGTGAGAGGGGGTGGCTGGCCCCAGTGCTGGAGCACAGTGGAGCAGGGCAGGGCAGAGAGTGGGAGCCAGGGGTGATGGGGAAAGGCCAGTCCTGGGTGTGGCCAGTGCTCTGGGGCATTAGGGCAGAAGGCAGCCCCATGTCCTCTGCAGGCTTCTGCGGGGCCGTGCAGAGCCTGCCATACTGCATCTGCTGCCGGAGACGTTCCCATGGCCCGCAGGCTGAGAGGCCCCTCAGCCCTGACGTGGGGGGGGCTGGGCATGCTGTACCATTGCTGAGAGTCGAGGCTGTCACTGCTCTTGCGCAGGATAGTGGGCGAGCTGGCTGCCGAGGTCCCGCTCTCCCCATCCTCTCCCTCCTCCAGGCTTTGCCGCTGGCTGCGCTGGCGCTCCTGGAGACGCAGCTGCTGCAGGAGGTTCTGTGGGAAGGGGCAGACACAGCTGAGGAACCGGCACCTCGGACACCACGGGCCGATTGGGACAGGTCCCCTCCTGCAGGGGCGCTGCTCCCGCACCCCGCCAGGTGGCCCCCACAGGCCAGGGACTGTCCCAGACTCCACGCGGCCCCCGGAGCTGCACCGGCCACGCTCCCAGTTCCCCGCCTGAGACGCCTGCCCTGGCGCACATGGGGCTCCTGGCTGACGAGCAGAGATCAGCACCAGCCAGGCTCACCCTGGGGCCAGCAGCCCCTGGGAGGGGAATGTTAAAGGGAGATCTTAGCGCAGGACACGATCGCATGTGGCACTGGCCCTTCCAGGGCCATTTGCCCTGATCCCAGGGGAGTTTCTGATGCCCCCCGAGTGACAGCACTGTGAATGGCACTGGGGCCGAGGCCCCACAGGTCTGGACAGCGCCCGCTCGGGGGGAGGTGACACACCTGGGACAGTGGACACAGCCCTGCTTCGCACTGCCTGTGTCCCAATGTGCACCCATCTCCCTGCATGTCTGAGCGATGCTGACAAATAGGCGTGCACAGGACAGGCATTTGCGCAGGTTCATTTCCTTCCCTGGCCCCATTTCAGAGAAGCTGCTGCTGCAAACCCCATGCTGGGCCCAGCACAAGAGGAAACGCCCCATGGCTCCTTAGAGCGAGGATGCTGCCGTGGCTCAGCATGCAGCCGCTGGATCCCAGGGCCCAGCACAGAGGCGCTTTGTCCTGAATGCAGTGGTTCCTTCCCAAATCACCTGTGCATTGCACAGCGCCTCGACCCACCCGCGGCACAGGCACTGGCTGCTGGCCTGGAAGGCGAAGGCTCCCACGGCGCTGCGTAGCTCGTTGAGATGGATCAAGAGGAAGGAGCCTGCAAGGGGACAGGAGGTGCAGCAGCCAGCCATGAGCAAAGGCAGGTCCCCCAGGCACGGCAGATGCAGCGAGTGCCCAGCCCAGGGCAGCCGGGAGACATGCTCCTCAACCACCTCTGCGGGCAAGCCTGGGAAGGCACCAGAGCCCTGCGAGCCCTGCAGAGCCAGCCAGGCTCTTGGTTCAGCTGTGCACAGTCAGACGGGGCTCCGTGCCCAGGGACCAAACACTGCAGCCTCTCTCTGCACCAGAGCCCGGCGCTGGCTGCACGGCCACGCTGCAGGAGGGCATTGTGGAGGCTGGGGAGCTAATGGTGCTGAGGGAAATGCTGTGAGACCCCCGCCCATAACAGCCCAGTCACGGAGGGTGGCACTAGCCCCCTGGGGCAGGAGCTGAGCCCATAGCTCCCTGGGCTGCGGGCTCACAGAGACTCGGGGGGCCCCCAGGGCTAGGAGCACTCAGGGGTCGGTCCCTGTGGGGACGCAGGGAGAGCCCTGTACCCTGATCTCCTCTGTCTGCGAGCAGGGAGGGGGACAGCCAGGATGGCAGGGTAGGGAGGAAGGAGAGAGAGGACGCTTCTCCAGCCTCCATGGGCTGGGAGGGGCCATGGGGCAGGATGGGCCATGGAGTGGGCTCTGACAAGGAGAGGAGCACAGGAGGGCACCGCAGAGCACGGCCCCGCCCTCGGGTCCCAGCCCCACGTGCTCCTCACCGGGGTCCTTGAGCTCGCGGCAGATGATCTTGTCCACGAGCAGAGGCTGCCGGATGACCTTGGTGCGCTCAGCCTTCCTCACTGGTTTGGTGATGAGGAACAGGTCCGTGAAGAGGAAGCAGTAGACATCCATCTGGGAGAAGGAGAGCACAGGGGCTGAGGGTCCTGCGGAGCAGCAGCAGTGCTGGTGGCAGGGTCGGGCGAGACCCTGTTGACCATGTTCTCAAGCCAGGCCCGGGGCAGGAGAGTGATTCCTGCCAGGGTCGCCTGCCTGGCAGCTTCCTGGGCCACGTGCTCCTGGCCAGGGACACAAGTGGAGCCGGGGCAGGCTGTGGGGCTAGGACGGATGCCTGCTGCGCCCCCTGCTAATCAGGCAAATGAACACTTGGCTGAGATAATCCCCATGACCCCAAGGCCCATCAGGCAAAAAAGCCTCTCCCAGGGTGCAGCTGCTCACGGGCTCCCACTCCACGGCACTTCTCACCTTGCTGTCTTTACCTTCCTTCATTTTCAAGCTCCCCTCCAGGAGGAGCTGCCGCGTGTCATCAGGGGAAGTGCCCAGGATGGGGGCCGTCAGGTCCAGGTGCAGAAACTCCTTCAGGATCTGCCAGCAGGAGTGAAAGGATGCCATCAGGGAGCGCTGGGGCAGGGGCAACCCACACAGACCGGCCCGCACGCCCTGCCACACAGCCCATACCTTGTCCACCTCCTCTGAGCTGCTGTCCACCACCTCGTACGAGTCAATGCGGCTGATGATGGCCACCAGCCTCTGCTGCTCCTGCCGCTGGCGCATCCGCGAGTTCACGTGGCTGATGAACCGCTCCACCGAACTGATCTGCCGCAAGGTGGGAGTTCAGAGGCGTGTAGGGGAAACTGGTTGCTGGAAGCCCCCACCCCTGTAGGCTTGGCGAGGAGCCCTGTGGGGGCCGGAGGATCCCGCCAGGCACAGTCAGAATGGGGACACGGCTGATTGGTCATGCAGCGTGTGCCCCGGCCCTGGGAAAGGGCACCAGGGATCCCCTAGCCAGAGCACAAGCATGGCAATGACGGGGGCCATACACATGCTGCTGACTCGGCTGAGGACACCCTACCCAGGACGGCACGGCCCACCCACTGCGTCAGGGCAAGTTACCATGGTGATGATGGCGTCCCGGGTGCGAGGATCGTCTGTTTTCTTCAGCACTGACTTGAGCAGCAGTGGGTACTTGGTGAGGCGCTGATGTGGCTTCACCAGCATGTCACTCAGCTTCAGGCGGTTGCACTGCTTGTGCTTCTCTGCCCACTGGAAGCAGAGACAGGTGGGGTTAGCGATGCCGAGGTGGCCCTGCCTCACCACCAGTGCCGGGCACCAAGCCTTACCGTCACGTAGCTCCGGAAGAGGTCGTTGTCCCGCAGCAGCGCGCGCATGTACTCCAGGCAGCCCTCCTCCTCCATGCAGTAGCGAATGTAGGGCTTGAAGAGGGAGCCAAACTGCAAGGCAAGCCCAGAGGGGGCCCGTCAGAGCCGAGGAGGCTCCCCGCCAGGCGCGGCCAGGCCCGGAGCAAGCAGCAGCTGGGCTCTCATACCTACCATTTTGAATCCCTTCAGGAAGTCCACAGGGTCCAGCAGTGTCTTGGTCTGCCTGGCTTTCTGCAGGACGGGGGCCATCACGCCACGCCACAGGGCACGGTGCAGCTGGATGATCTCCTGAATGTTACTGAACAGGCGCCCAGCTTCCACCTGCAGGGATGGCGAAAGGGGCAGAAGCCGTGTCTAAACCCTGTGGCCCAGCCCGCAGGGGCACACTGAGGCAGGAGTTTGCCAGCCTGAGTGGCTGGGATACCCACACCAGCACTGGTAAGTGGGGCTCATGTCCTGCTCCTTGGCCCCCGACCCTGAGGGCGAGACGACTGCTCCAACAGGGCTCAGCCCACATCACCTGCAAAGCACAGCCGGGCTCACAGCTGTAGTCGCCACATGCCCCATGGGGGCTGGGACCAGGACACCAGTGCAGCTCAATGACCGTCCATGAGCTCAAGCAGCAGAGCTGCCGGTTCGGGGGCCAGAGGCCCAATTCCTCCATTAACGGGGCAGGCATGTCCTGTGTCTCTGCTGGAGCCCAGGCAGCCTCCCATCCTTCCCACATGACATCTTCCACCCCAGGGGCTCCGCATCAGTGCCATCAGTGCCACTCTGACAGCAGGGCACGGCTGCCCAGGGGCTTCCAGCACAGGGCACGGCTGCCCA